>CM075977.1:224100164-224233009 GCA_038087875.1 Malacoraja senta | reverse complement strand
CAGCAGTCTCCCATCCCTCCCCTCGCCCACCCTGTCTCCCCCTACCCCCTAACCCCCCTTGGTGTGTGGGGGGGTGGTTAGTGTGCGTGTGAAGCCGCAGCAACCACCCCTCCCCCCCACCCTGCGTTGGGAGGAACAGACCCAGTGGGTCTGCACTTGGTCTAGTATATTACTAAAACTCTCATCTTGTTTGTTTGTATGTGTGTGATCCCGATACTACGCCAAAACGTACACGATAGTGCTAGTTTTGGGCCCATCTTACTCACTATTGTCCTGTGGTGCGTTGTGGCAAGTTTCGTTCAGATTTATGGTATATTTTACAAGTTATTCACATTTTAAACTTTACATAAACCACTTTGACAAAAATCAGTTCCACTTGCACTGCCCGTTAGCAGCTTATGACATCACAATGGGATCCCGAATCTCATTTACATAAAAAATTGCTATTTTTAAAAAAAATCTGTTTTAATCAAATTTTGGGGGGAGGTTTGATTTACAAAAAAACAAACGGTTTTCATTGTTAGGGGGCGTGAGGGGGTGTGATAGGGGATAGGTTTCATTTACAAAAAACATCACTGTTTTTATTGTGGGGTGGGGTAGGATAGGGAGGTGAGGAGTGGGGGAGGTGAGGAGGGAGAGTGGGGGAGGGAGGGGGATAGAAAGAGAGGAGGGGGTGTGGGGGAGGTAGGGAGTGGGGGATAGTGGGAGAGGAGAGCAGTGGAGGAGGTGAGGAGGAGTGTGGGGGAGTGGGATAGGGGAAGGTGAGGAGTGGGGGAGCAGGAGGATAGAAGGAGAGGAGGGGGTAGGAAGGGGAGATGGGGTGGAGTGGGGGAGGAGGGGGGGTAGAGGAAGAGGAGGGCAGTGGGGAGGTGAGGTGGGAGTTGGATAGAGGTGAGGAGTGGGGGAGCAGGGAGATAGAGTGGGGGACAGGAGGGTAGGGAGGGAGATGGGTTATGGGAGAGAGGAGTGACTGAGGGTAGGGGATAGGAGTGGGAAGGAGCGGTGAGGGAGGAGTGGGGGAGGGGAGGGGGAGAGGGGAATAGAATAGAATAGAATAGCCTTTTATTGTCATTCAGACCGAAGTCTGAACGAAATTGAAGCAGTCAGTACATAAACACACAATAAACACACATGAACATCCACCCACAGTGATCCACCCAACATCTCCTCACTGTGATGGAGGCAAAGTCTTAGGTCTACAGTCTCTTCCCTCCTCTTCTCCCTCTGCGCTGAGGCGATACCCCCCGGGCGATGTTTCCCGCGGCTCAAACACCGCGGCCCGGGGTGGTCGAAGCTGCCGCCCACCAGTCCTGCAAACGCAGCCGCTGGCCCACGGCCGATCCCCGGACTCAGGCCACCACCGCCAGAACACCGTCCCAGCCACTCTCACATGAGTACCATCTTCAGCCTCGGGCTGGGCCGCCCCGACATGGGCGTCGCCTCTCCCCCCGGGCCGGGCCGCCCCGACATGGGTGTCGCTTCTCCCCCCGGCCGGGCCGCCCCGACATGGGCGCCGAACCTCCCTCGGGGCCGGGCCGCCCCGACATGGGCATCGCTTCTCCCTCGGGCCGGGCCGCCCCGACATGGGCGCCGAACTTCCCTCGGGCTGCGAGCGCCGCACCTCCCCGAGCTCGGCCACTCCAACGGAGCCTCATTGCACCCTTGGGCTGGCCGCCCTCACGAGAGCGCCACAACCTCTCACGGGAGCACTGTTCCAGCCCTGAGCCGGACCACCCTCACGGGAGCGAGCTCAGGGCGAGTCCTGACGGGCTCTGCCTCCGGAGCCTCGAGGTCATCAGCTCCATTAGGCCTCACGCAGACGGAGGCAGAGAAGGGGAATACGACAAAAAAGTCGCATTCCCCCGCAGGGAGAGACTGCAAACCCCGTTACAACCCCCCCACCCCCCCCAAAACACAAACTAAAAACCAAAACTAGACTAACCAAAACAAAATAAACAACACAAAAAACACAAACAAACGGGACTGCCGACGAGCCGCTGCAGCCAGTGCCGCGCCGCCACTTCCATGAAGAGGGAGGGTGAAGAGGGATGGCGAGGTCCAGGACTGGTAATCTGAGATGTTAACGCCCAGGAATTTGAAGCTGCTGACTTCAGAGTGAATCATACTAAAACTGACAGTGGACATCAGTGTAAGGGAAAACGGACAACACTGTTCTCGGAACTGCACACTTGAGAATGTTTACAGGATCTTTAAACAAAAGCATCAGGGTGACACACTATTGTTCCCTCACTATTAAAATGTAATCAAGTGACCTCTGTTTCCCTCATTTTTGCATATTTACTATACAGCTGCCAAATTAGGCTATAGGCATTGGAGACCTGTTTTTTTGCTCATTGACTGTGTACAAACATCTAAACTAACATATGGAAGAAGAGTATGTGTTGGCACCTTCAACGTACTCAATCATATCATGACTGATCTGACCGTAACCTCAACTACACATTAAAGGTCATAGTCAAGGTAACTTATAGACCCTTTTCCTATCTAGCATCTATCCACCTTGACTTTAAAAATATTCGAAGACTCACAGTCCTTTGAAGAAGCGAATTCCAAAAGCTCACCGCATCTTAGTCTTCAGTGGATACCCTTCATTGTGGATTCTCCCATAATAGCTAACATCCACTCCACATCCACTCTATCAAGCCCCTGAAGATCATTTTTTTCAATCCAGTCTCATTTAAACTATAGCAGAAGGAAAGAGTTTGAGGGTATAAACAAAGTAAAGGTTTCATTCATTGAAAGCGGAGAGCAAGCCTCATCCATCATCTGCATGCTCTGTAGCTGGCTAAGGAATATTTGATAAGGAAATTGGAAATTGAATCTGGAAATATGTAAAGGAATGGAAAGATTCCATTCTCTAACAATACAATCAATCACTTTGATGAATCCAATATTGGTTGTGCACAATAAAGGTGACCTTGGATTAAGGGGAGTTACATTCTTAAAAAATGGTACATGTTGCAATTTTCCTTAATGACAAGCCAACCTAATTCTGAGCATGTGACGTGATGGAAATTGGAAAAAAAAGTGTTAATTAATTAACATAAATTCCTCGAGAGCGAATTTTGGTCTGTATCTCAAATCTTTGAGCAGTGATTTGTGAAAGGATGAATCTCCATAACCTGGACAGCTGTAATGCGGGGGTCGCCTGTCAAATATTCAATGCCTCTCAAATATTCACACACAGAGTTGTGAGTGTGGAATTCTCTGCCTCAGTGGAGGCCGGTTCTCTGGATACTTTCAAGAGAGAGCTAGATAGGGCTCTTAAGATAGCGGAGTCAGGGATATGGGGAGAAGGCAGGAATGGGGTACTGATTGTTGATGATCAGCCATGATCATATTGAATGGCGGTGCTGGCTCGAAGGGCCTGCACCTATTGTCTATTGTCTATTTAATTCTATGTATTCTGTTTTTGGTGCATATTTCAATATTGCACATGGTATATATATGTATTTTTGTATTGTATTGAATGTCCATGGAATTCTTGGAACTATAAACTTAAACTGGTTAGATCCCTTATCTCTGCTGAAATATTTTTGTGAATTTTTTTACATAATGTTTTCCTTCGACTAGGGCAACAAACTACTTGTGTGCAGGAAGAAACGATTGCATTATTGACAAAATCCGGAGAAAAAACTGCCCAGCGTGTCGATTGCGAAAGTGTCTGAATGCAGGAATGAACTTGGGAGGTAACTATTTTTATTGTTTAAATCATAACAGTCTAGTTTAGTTGAGAGATAGAGCGCGGAAACAGGCCCTTCGGCCCACCGAGTCCGCACCGACCAGCGATCCCCGCACATTAACACTCCTACACACACGAGGACAATTTACACATACACCAAGTCAATTAACCTACATACCCATACATCTTTGGAGTGTGGAGGAAACCGAAGATCTCGGAGAAAACCCACGAGGTCACGGGGTGAACGTACAAACTGCGTACAGACAGCACCCATACTCGGGATCGAACCCGGGTCTCCGGCGCTGTAAGGCAGTAACTCTACCGCTGTGCCACCGTGGCCTCCCACAACAGTCAGAGCCAATTTTAGTTGCTTACGTTTCCAGTTGCCCTTTGATCCACTATTATACATGGCCATCTGATTTGGAACGTAAGTTTTCACTCTACTGAAACTTCCTTTTCTTTTTCACAGAGGCAGTGGAGGCCAATTCACTGGAAGTTTTCAAGAGAGTGTTAGATATAGCTCTTAGGGCTAACGGAATCCAAGGATATGGGGGAGAAAGCAGGAATGGGGTACTGATTTACGATGATCAACCATGATCATGTTGAGTGGCGGTGCGGGCTCGAAGGGCTGAATGGCCTACTCTTGTACATGTTTTCTGTGTTTCTATTTCTAGGTTTATCAAGTAAATCCTCTCTGCTGAAATGACTGTATGTGACTATAATGTGAATCATGTCAGATGTATCTGTTTTATTGTTCTGCATATAACCAAAGAATATTTGACAAGACTTCCCCCACTAGAGAGCTCTCAAGGCCCCAATGTTCAAGTGTGAATGTGCTTCGGAATAAAATTAATTCGGGAGGCTAACATTGGGATGGAAATTTGCCCTACGAATGTTGAGCCTGAACTGATGTCCATCTGCTGAACACCTTTAAGCCCCTGTCCCACTTACGTGTCCTTGGCACGCTAATTACACGACCTCGTGGTCGCGTTGAGGCGCGACGGTCCCGCGAAGGTCGCGCGCGATTTCATGCGCCCGCACAGCCGTCTGGAGCGCGTGAAGTCATTTGAAGATGGACACAAAATGCAGGAGTAACTCAGCGGGACCGGCAGCATCTCTGGAGAGAAGCAATGGGTGACGTTTCGTGTCGAGACTCTTCTTCAGTCTGAAAGAAGGGTCTTGACCCGAAACGTCACCCATTGCTTCTCTCAGAGATGCTGCCGGTCCCGCTGAGTTATTCCAGCATTTTGTGTCTATCTTCAATTTTCTTGGCCCCGCTCTGGGAGTAGAAGTTGGGGGCGGATCCGGATCCACAACGGCCATGAGCCCCAGGCCGAGTTCGGCGATCGTTTGCCTGCTTCTGCCGCTGTTGGAGGTGAGACGTTGCGTTGCGCCAGGGTCTTGGGCCTGTCCCACTTTGGCCGTCAGTTACGCGACAGGCCGTTGGCACGTGTAGATTTCGTTCGCTACAAAATTTCGGAGCGCCGTGCGATATCGCGCACAACTACATACCCCTCCGCGCTTCTCAGTGGGACCGGCCCCGTGCGGCCATACGATGCCCATGCGCCTCAACGCGACGACGAGGTCGCGTAATTTGCGTGCCAAGGACACGTAAGTGGGCAGGCCCTTTAGACCTAAACTAGATGGTGGGATAGATCAAAAACGATGGAAGAATAAGGCAGTTTAAGGGAAAATAGGCCAAGCAGTTTTTGAAATAAGAAGTAAATCAAAACTTCTTATGAACATACTGGGAATCAAGAATGCCATATTACTTTAGAAGGGGAGGGGAGCACCAGATTAATAATTAGTACCAATGTGCAGCCATTCTGTTGAGGTGTATTGGATTTTCCATAGTGGGTGAGGGCAGGTTTTGTGTAATTGGCTGATGATGGAATATTTGAGTGGGGAATGTGTTTCCCAAAGATAAATATAAATCTTTGGTAGGCAACCCGATCCAGCAATGTTCTGTGAGGCACTGGATTCCATCAAAGGTTGCCACTGGCACCCACAGTTCAATAAGCATTATTTTACAAGGAGACATTGTGAAATAGGTTGTAGTTTTGAAGAGCATCCATCATGCTCTGGTCTTCCCTTCTACAAATTATTTCTGGTTGCTCACTTTCTTGTTTGCCCAGTGCATCCCATTCTGATGGACCTCACTATTACCACACCCCAAAGTGTCTCTCTGAAAGACTGCTGGAGAGAAAGTGAGAGAGCAGTGGTTATGTGCCCTGAATTGCTCTGTTTCCAAATAGATCTCTTGGTGTAAGAGATTTCAGAGAGATAATAAATGATCTGTTTGGTGTACTGTCTGTAAATACTAAATCAACATGAAATGGACTGTTGGCACAAAATGCTGGAGTAACTCAGCGGGACAGGCAGCATCTCTGGAGAGGAAGGAATGGGTGACGTTTCAGTTCGAGACACTTCTTCAGTCTGAAGTGTCTAATCTGAAACGTCACCCATTCCTTCTCTCTAGAGATGCTGCCTATCCCGCTGAGTTCCTCCAGCATTTTGTGTCTACCTTCTATTCAAACCAGCATCTGCAGTTCTCTCCAACACATGAAAATGGACTGACTTTTAATCTACATGCACAGAAGTTTAGATGTACAGTTTCTGCGGTCAAAGTCGAAATGCTAACAAAATATATTTATTTTCTTTTCCCTCAGCACGGAAGTCTAAGAAACTGGGAAAGGTGAAAGGGCTGCATGAAGAGCAGCAACCTCCGCACAGCCCTAAAGAAGGGATCATGTTCACTGCTACTTTGCCAGAACCAAGTGGAAGCACCACTCTTGTTCCCCATTTCTCACTTATGCCACCCCATGTGAACCCGTCGCTGATCACCATTCTCGAAGCCATTGAACCTGAGGTCGTTTATGCATCTTACGACAGCAGTCAAGCAGACACAACCAATTACCTGTTGTCCAGTTTGAACAGGTTGGCTGAGAAACAGATGGTTCGAATCGTGAAGTGGGCAAAAGGTCTTCCAGGTAGGATTACATAAAAATATTTATTTTTCTTTCTGTTAAGGATTCGTACATTTAGCCATGCAACTGGTGCTTATGTTTACAGATAATAGATCTACATTTTCTCAGATGTATCCGTTTACCTTACAAAAACAGAACAAAAATATTATTAACTGTCAAAGGTAGAATTGGGATAATACACTAATGGGGATTGTATGGGCATTTATTTAAACATATGCTACATACATACTTGATGAACTAAAGTTCAAATATTTCAAAAAATCTTTTGATTCACTAAATTTGTATTTAAAATGTGGAGTTTATTTCAGAAGAAATGTAGCTTTTTGCTTCAGCTGATGATGTCTTGCTCCCAAATCTATGCATACTAATTCTATATAATTGAAAGACATAATCATATATTCAGAGAATGATACATATTCAGATAGTGGTTGGAGAAACTTGGATTGTTTGCATCTCGTTTCCCTTTCCCATGACTTTCAGTCTGAAGAAGGGTCTCGACCCGAAACATCACCCATTCCTTCTCTCCAGAGATGCTGTCTGTCCCACTGAGTTACTCCAGCATTTTGTGTCTATTTTCGGTTTAAACCAACACTTCAGTTCCTTCCTACACAATTAATTTATCTAGGTAGACAATTCATTTATCTACATCGCTTGCATTTTATAGTAACTTCAATATAATAAAACATATAATGCACTTAAGAGAACTGTAGTTAACGATGCATATGCTGTGGAATTTCCTGGGGTTTCTTTCACACTTTGTGTCTTGGTGAATGTATGGTAGGAGATCAATGAAACCATCAGGAACATTGGCCTGATTCCTCCACACTTCCAATTATCTATTTTACTGATCTTTAGTGGTAATTTATTGTCTTGCAACAGATTGTCAAGGAGAAGATTTCAACATGCTTATTTTCTTCAGAGCAAGTACCAGGGCACAGGAGTAACTCTACCATATCACGTGTAGGGTTGATGATAATAATATCAAAAATGAGTGCTCCAAGCTTTGGGAACATCACTTAGCTTAATTTGCTAATCATAGCTCACCTCAATTTGTTTGAATTGATTCATCTCAGGCCAATCAACGTCAACTGGGAAAATTTGAATAATTCTGGCTTATTAGTTGAGATCATTGGCCTGAGTTGAGGAGTTGGTATATAAGTTTGAACAAGCTGGATAATTTTGATTTTGTACTTGATGCTAAGAAAGCAGATCGTTTGTTTATGTTTTGAGAAATTGTTTCCTAAAGGGCCTGTCCCACTTGGCCATCATTTGCACGTAATTTACGCAACATCATTTACGCGTCACACGCACGACGCGCGCGTTGTAACATGCACGTGATGCGCGCATGGTGCGCGATGACATAGGCAGTGACGCGTGGCCGCGCGCTACGTCGCAGGATTTTGTGATGTACAAAATCTTCGCGCGTCATCTGCGTGACGCACAAATGACGGCCAAGTGGGACAGGCCCTTAAATCATCTCTTTTCTTGAACTCTTGCTTCCACAAGCATGCTTCCAAAGCAAGCTTGATAATCGAGTTTTCAAGATTCAAAGGCAATTGTAACAGAGCTGGATGTGAATATATTTGTGATGTGGCATCCCTGACTTGCAAAATCCTAGAAGCTTTGACAAGCTTTTGCTAAATTTAGTTTATACTGAAAATACTTTGAATTCTACTGCATTATGAATTGTCAGCTTGTATCACATCCCCAAATACAAAGTTGGTAATGGAGGCGTAAAATCTCAGATTAACCAGAATGGTGAAAATAAAAGGGGACTGCCATGAATTTATAGATAATGTATGGTAGGTAAATCTATAAAAATTGTCTTGCTTGCAGCAAATTTGTCTTCCATTATCATACTTTGTGGTGGTCTGTTAGGCCATCTTTTCCAAAGGGTCTGCTTTTGTTTAAGTGGGCAATCAACTGATTCACTAACTATCTGAATATCAACAAGTGAAAACAAAATAGTATGGATACTTGAAATCTAATTTAAAAAAGCAGAACACTTTGAACCTGCCCACCAGGTCAGGCAGCATCTGTGAAAAGATAATCAGAGTCAACATGCTGGAGTAACTCAGCGGGACAGGCAACATCTCTGGAGAGAAGGAATGTGTTACGTTTTCGGGTCCGAAACGTCACCCATTCCTTCTCTCCAGAGATGCTGTCTGACCCACTGAGTTACTCCAGCATTTTGTGTCTATCTTCGGTTTAAACCAACCCCTGCAGTTCCTTCCTACACAATTAATTTATCTAGGTAGACAATTCATTTATCTACATCGCTTGCATTTTATAGTAACTTCAATATAATAAAACATATAATGCACTTAAGAGAACTGTAGTTAACGATGCCTATGCTGTGGAATTTCCTGGGGTTTCTTTCACACTTTGTGTCTTGGTGAATGTATGGTAGGAGATCAATGAAACCATCAGGAACATTGGCCTGATTCCTCCACACTTCCAATTATCTATTTTACTGATCTTTAGTGGTAATTTATTGTCTTGCAACAGATTGTCAAAGAGAAGATTTCAACATGCTTATTTTCTTCAGAGCAAGTACCAGGGCACAGGAGTAACTCTACCATATCACGTGTAGGGTTGATGATAATAATATCAAAAATGAGTGCTCCAAGCTTTGGGAACATCACTTAGCTTAATTTGCTAATCATAGCTGACCTTAATTTGTTTGAATTGATTCATCTCAGGCCAATCAACGTCAACTGGGAAAATTTGAATAATTCTGGCTTAATAGTTGAGATCATTGGCCTGAGTTGAGGAGTTGGTATATACGTTTGAACAAGCTGGATAATTTTGATTTTGTACTTGATGCCAAGAAAGCAGATCGTTTGTTTATGTTTTGATAAATTGTTTCCTAAAGGGCCTGTCCCACTTGGCCATCATTTGCACGTAATTTACGCAACATCATTTACGCGTCACACGCACGACCCGCGCGTCGTAACATGCACGTGATGCGCGCATGGTGCGCGATGACATAGGCAGTGACGCGTGGCCGCGCGCTACGTCGCAGGATTTTGTGATGTACAAAATCTTCGCGCGTCATCTGCGTGACGCACAAATGACGGCCAAGTGGGACAGGCCCTTAAATCATCTCTTTTCTTGAACTCTTGCTTCCACAAGCATGCTTCCAAAGCAAGCTTGATAATCGAGTTTTCAAGATTCAAAGGCAATTGTAACAGAGCTGGATGTGAATATATTTGTGATGTGGCATCCCTGACTTGCAAAATCCTAGAAGCTTTGACAAGCTTTTGCTAAATTTAGTTTATACTGAAAATACTTTGAATTCTACTGCATTATGAATTGTCAGCTTGTATCACATCCCCAAATACAAAGTTGGTAATGGAGGCGTAAAATCTCAGATTAACCAGATTGGTGAAAATAAAAGGGGACTGCCATGAATTTATAGATAATGTATGGTAGGTAAATCTATAAAAATTGTCTTGCTTGCAGCAAATTTGTCTTCCATTATAAGACTTTGTGGTGGTCTGTTAGGCCATCTTTTCCAAAAGGTCTGCTTTTGTTTAAGTGGGCAATCAACTGATTCACTAACTATCTGAATATCAACAAGTGAAAACAAAATAGTATGGATACTTGAAATCTAATTAAAAAAAGCAGAACACTTTGAACCTGCCCACCAGGTCAGGCAGCATCTGTGAAAAGATAATCAGAGTCAACATGCTGGAGTAACTCAGCGGGACAGGCAACATCTCTGGAGAGAAGGAATGTGTTACGTTTTCGGGTCCGAAACGTCACCCATTCCTTCTCTCCAGAGATGCTGTCTGTCCCACTGAGTTACTCCAGCATTTTGTGTCTATCTTCGGTTTAAACCAACCCCTGCAGTTCCTTCCTACACAATTAATTTATCTAGGTAGACAATTCATTTATCTACATCGCTTGCATTTTATAGTAACTTCAATATATTTAATCCAGCATCTGCAGTTCTTTCCTATACATCAGAGTAAACATTTCAGGTTGATGCTTGTTCATATTCATGTTGCATTTATATTAATGATTTATTGATTATGGAAAACATTCATTCTTTCCAGTTCACTTATACATAATCCAAACCCTCCTTGCTCAATATATAGGAAGATTTCATAGAAGTACATTTCCTTTTTGTGAACACACATAACAGTCAATAGTTAGATCATTGCAAGCAGCTTACAAAGCTATTGATAGAGGCATTTTGTTCCCAAACATTGCAATGCTTGGTACTGTTTCAATCCCAAAAGTGTATTTGTCATAAAATATTACATTTATTTATTATTTGATATAAAGTAGGAAGGAATATGGAACAAACAAAAGTCAATTTTGAATGGGAGCCTTCAAAATAAGTAATGAATAGAAAAATCCACAGATTAACCTCAAAATATACCACAAATAATAACTTTTCAATATGAAATGTACAACTTAGCCAACTCACTGATGGTGTTCTAGAAAGTTGGTTCTTTAAGCCCCAAATAGGATGTTGGAGGAGAGAGAGTGTGATATTTAATGATGCCAACATGCCCTTAAAGCCACTATGGTGGTTGACAATTTTCTCTTTTCCCTCCTAGCTTAGAAAAATGAAAGAATAAGGTGTCCCCTACCTTGCAGTAGAAATGTTTTTATTCAGGTATAACTGGTTAAACTGCCGGATGCAAAGCAACTGGCCAGAACATGAATCACATTAACTCAACATTGCTGACCAATCATTGTTCTAAAACAGCTTTCAAATCTGTTTGATGAATCACCTTACATGCTTGGAAGTTGCATGCTGCAACGTAAGCATCTAGAATGCTTCCAATTGAGATAAATGTTATCTTTCCTAGAAAACATGGACCAAATGGGATGGTGAAGGAAGAAACTGCAGATACTAGAATCTTGATCAAAAATTAGAAAATAGGAACGAGCTATAACATTGAATTTTCGTTAGGCTTTATACAAGATAACTTCACTCATTGCAGTAGTACAATTTTAAAATAAATTGGCTCATTTGCAAGAGAAAAGCTGTACAGTGAAAATTGTTTTATGATGACAGAAAGATAAAGATATGTCTCTATTATCTTATTAATACAATTAATGTTGTCAAGGAATAATGGATAAATGAAGAATAGTCCAAGGATTAAAAACTTGAAAAGATCTTTTCCTTGTTCTAGATAAAGGTCATTAACCTGAAATGTTAAATCTCTTTTTCTCTCCACTGGTGCTTCTGTGTTCTGTGCATTTCCAGCATTTTCTGTTTCTTTTAATGGTACAAGCATATCATGTTGAGATACAGTGGAGCAACCAGCAGAACATGGGAGGAGGCGCCATTAGAAATGTAACTGTCATAATGGAATAATAGAGAAGAAAGGTGGTAGAAATAATTGAGTCTTAAACTACACAGGAGTGGACAGAGATAATATATCACTTTCACTAATTTTAAAATGATCTGTGATATTATCTGAAGTGGGTTGCTACATTCTTAATGTTGTTTGCACGTATGCTCTTTCGCATAAAAAGCGCATTTAACACATGAAATGCATCTCAGCCTACTAGTGAGGGTTATATTAATGGAATTCAAAGAGGAAGGGATAGGAATTTACTTGTTAGAGGGAAGATCTCAGCAGTTCAGAGAGAAGGGAGAAATTAAGGCATTCAGAGTGTCAAAGATGGCTTTTTAGGGAGCAAAATGGCAGCTTTGAGAATGATATTTGAAGAGGCAGAGCAGTTGGCAGCCTTGGTAAGCATTGAACTTAAGAAGAATTGAAATATTGGAATGTTTTCATCTAAGTTGTAATTGCATATTTGTTTTGGGCAGTCAGCATAGGAAGAAATGTTAAATGAAACATGCCATTTTGAAGTAAGTGGCAAAGCATTTTTCTCACAAGGAGCACATCGACTGTAGGAGAAAAGTCATGATCTCATTGATCAGCAGAGCAGACTTGATGGGCTTTGAACTCCATTTAAATTTCTTATGTTCTTATAAATTATTCTTACTTGTAGGTAGCCTCTTGTGGTTTATTTTGAGAAGTTTTGTATCCACAAAGTCATCTAATACTCCATTACATGTGTCTTCTGGGGACCTAAAACATAATATTGAAAGCTTATGGTGTTATTTTAGAAACCTGACAAAGTACAATTCCGGCAATGTTGGGTCAGCATGGGTTCTAATGAGCCCAGAGGTTTAAGGAGTATTAGTTGGACACAGTGTTTTCCTCTACACTGCGACATCATGCAGCATGTTGTTAACCTGTCCATAAGCTACGAACTATAGGATGATGATGTTGCAAGCAATTATAACCTTGCTGTCCATAAACTATGAAATATAGGATGACAATGCCTCAGCTTTTATTTTTTTTAAACAGAACAATTGCAATCAGTTGACCTCACATTATTCATTCAGGTCTGCTTGCTTAGGCACACCACACAATTCATTATGCTGTGGGTCCATTGTGCCATACCACTTTAACAGTCTATATGTCTCTGATAACATACTTCAGTACCATATTAATTAATTCATTAAATCATTAAATGTAACCAAGTTAATGACTGATTAAAAAAATTGAAATTTTATCTGAATACAGCAATCAGTAGAGATTGGACACGTAATGAAAGCTCAAAGAAAATAAATGTGTATTGATATAGTGGCTGTTGTGACCTCAACATATCAAAGACCTTTACGGCCAGCAAAGTATTTTCGAAATGTAGTTACTGTGGTAATGCAGCTGGTCTCTGCACTGTAAGAGTCCATGCACAGCAAGGTTATAATTGCTTGCTAATCATTTTATTGATGTTTATTGAGGATAAATAACAGCTAAAATCCCTGACAGAATTCTCATGCAATGCTTTTAAAGCTGTCATGGTATCTTTTACATCCACCTGCGAATGCTGAGGTTCCTCAGTCTAACGATTCTTCCAAAAAAGTGCCTTCAGGCAGTGCAGCAGACCCTAAATATTGCATTTAAAAGTCAGATAGAATTATATGCTCAAACCACTGGAAAATCACTAGATTCAAACTATCTGACTCAGAGGTGTGTTTGGCTAGTTAGCTATGGCTGCCATCTGATGTAATAATCCTATGGAGGTTCAGTGATGTTTGCCACTGAATCTCTGTAATGATAATCTCACCGAACCCCAGGTTTAACAATGCAATTCATAAAAAGATAAATTACAGATAATCAGACTTCAATTCTACAGGTTTCCCTAGTTGTCATAATTTATTTCATTTGTGGTTTCTCTGTACATTCTTCTGTTTCCTGTATATTTTACAGTATGGAAAGAAATAGTTAGAACACGCCAGGGTAAGAATAGTAACATTTACATAGTTTGGATATCTTGATTCAAGGAGTGTGTATCCAGGAAAGCCACAACGGAAACAGAGGAAAATGGTCACTGTACAGGAACTATATTTAAATAGACCATATTTATCATTTCTATCTGCCCATCATCTACCTTTATATTCATATATTGATTTATTAAATAATGGCCTTATATGTGGCATATGGTCCATACTGAATCTCAGATTTTTGTGTCATATTCTAATAAATGCCATAAAAAAATCAGAATCTGGTTGATTAATCATCCTGATAGTCTCAAATATCTGCCTGCTGGCATTATTAGTCAGGAAGGAGCAACCAACCATTCTAAAGACAGAAAACCAAGATACCCAAATAATGCTTGCCACAGTTATTACGCTGCTTTACAGTAGGCCAATATCAATAAAAATGACAACACATTAATTATATTTTTTAATTATTTTGTGTCACTAATTTTGTCTATAAAGTATAAATCCACTGTGCAGTGCAGTCCACAGTGACTGAATGCGGAAGTATGTCATTGGTTGTAAAATGTTTTAAAAATAGTTTGAGATGGTTAAAGGGACTATATAAATGCAAGTATACATTTTTATTAGAACTACTCACGTCATCCAACTACACACAGACCAGGGGAGTTATGGCTTCAGCATCTCTCTCATGCACAAAGTATGCAGTTTTCATTTTGGTATTCTTGTGGTATTTCACAGGCATGTTCACTTTAAGGCCTGGCCACCTTCGGGATCTCCAAACATGCGCACTCTCTGATCTTTTGTGGTGCCATCCCTTCCACTTTCTGATGTGGTCTAGTTTCATTCATTGCATGCTTCCCTAGGCTATTTGTACTGAAAAGCATGGATCTCCCATTCGGAGGGCAGTGCCAATTTCCATGACCTGATTACCATTGCCAGAGGATAGCAGTATACCAACAGTTTTTGTACTTGTTTTGAGCTCGCTGGTGTGAATTGTGCAAGTACAGCTGAATTTGAATTACTTGGCAGATGGTGGGAGCGTGGGGGAGGAATGTTGGTGCAGGTGCTGAGGATTGAGGAGAAAGTGGAGATTGGGCAACAATGAATGACCAGCTGATGACTGACAGGACTTCAAAATACTCGAATGAAGAACAACTATCTGACTCAAGTCAACTATCTGACTGGAACTACGGCAGCACGGTGGCATTGCGGTAGAGTTGCTGCCTTACAGCACCAGAGACACGGGTTCGATCCTGATAGGCTGTGGGCCGAGGAGCTTTTTTGTTCAAGTTCGTGACACGGAACTACCTGAATTTTTAACATATTGTGTAAAAATATTATATAAATCATACCTGAAACTCATCAAGACCAAATGATAAATAACAAATGTAGAGCTAGGGTTAGGATTAGGGTCAGTCAGTCGGCTAGTCGGTCAGTCAGTTATTCAGTCAGTCAGTCAGTCAGTCGGGTGGTCAGTCAGTTGGTCAGTCGGTCAGTCAGTCAGTCAGTCGATCAGTCGATCAGTCGATCAGTCGATCAGTCGATCAGTCGATCAGTCTGTCGTTTGGGCTGTCGGTAGGCCGATGGATGCTGTGGAGGATCGGTCGGGCCGCCGGGCTGCCGATGGGTGCTGAGAGAGGTCGGACGGCCTGTGGGTGCTGCGAGTGGTCGGTTGGGCTGTCGGTAGGCCGGTGTTGCAGCGAGCGAGCGTGCGGACTGACGGAGCCGACGCTATGGGGATGCTGAAGGCAGCCCGGGCGTCATGTAGGGCAGTGCTGCTCCCCACCATCATCACCACGATGATCCAGAAGGGATTGCTGGCCGAGATGGACGCGCTGCGGGGCACACGTATGGAGCCTGCAGCCGGTCCCAAAGCGGCTCCAGCTCCAGCCGTGGGCAGCTCTGGAAGGGGGGCGAGTTAGGGTTAGGCATTTTCCTGTCAGTGGAAGATGCCTTAGTCTTCCCCCAGCCTGGCACTGCTCCAGTCCCACTATGGCCGTGACCCCCACTCTGCACACTGGCAGTCAGTGGGGTTCAGTAAACGGGGGAACCCACAGGAACTGCCCTCGCCCATTAATTAGGTGGGTTCAGGAGCCGGACCTCTGCAGCAGTCTCATTCAAAATACACACTCACAATTATATTCATTATATTATTTTTATATAATATAATTATACATAATTATATATGATTTCAGTCCAATTCACAAATCATATATATATATATATATATATATATACGGTATAATAATATATGGTTTAAATAGACCGCAGCACGGAATTAGGCTCCCCATGGTGTAATATGGGCATTGGACGCTAGATGGCGCTTACTTTTTCGATCTCATTTTCTAATTAGTTTAATTAATTAATGTGCAACATTTGGCACTGGCGAGTTATGACATCCTTCTCAATTATATTTTATCTAAATCTGTGAAAAATTTCATGTAGTTCTGAGACATGGGTCACGAAAGTTAAAATTCTAGACACATTTTCGATGCTTGGCCCACAGCCTATGACTTCGGGTCCTGTTTGTATGGAGTTTGTATGTTCTCCCTACGACTGCTTGGGTTTTCTCCATGTGCTCCGGTTTCCTCCTACACTCCAGAGGTGTACATGTTTGTTGGTTAATTGGCCAGTAAAATTGTAAATTGTCTCTAATGTTGAGTGTAGAATAGTGCTAGTGTGTGTAGATCACTGGTCGGCGCGGACTTGGTGGGCCAAAGGGCCTGTTTCCGCGCTGTATCTCTAAACTAAACTAAACAAGCCATTGACCCTGATATACCTTGAAATTAAAACATGGCTGATCTGCACCTTAACTCCATTCATCCATCATTTCTCCACATTTCCTAGTGCCCTTTTCAACAGAGTATACCAATCGCATATTTTAAATGTTTAATTACCACCACATTCACTACATTTAGGCGAGTAACTGCCAAATGTTGGGGGTTCTGATCAAGATTTTAACACAGTAATATCTCCATCTTTGCATTCCACTCATCAATATTTTTTCCAGTCCTGTTTTGTACCTATCTCATAGTTTTTAAAAATAATTTATAAACTTGGGTTCTGGAATCTCTACTGTTTTTATAAAATTATTGCTATTTAATAAAAAGTCATACTTATTTTATGCATCCCATTTTTATTCTGGTAACTTCTTTTTGAAGTGCATTTTCTATTTTTTCATTCCCTTCTCATCCACATTCTGGAGCAGCCATGATCACATGATTATTTCGATTGGCTCTATCTGCAGCCTAAGGTAATGGAACCATTGTTGTAATCTTAGCAGTGGCAGTAATTGCTGGCAAAATACTTCATAGTTATTTTAAACCACAAAAACAGAAAGCAGCTAAGTAAAACCATTCATACTTGATGTTTTTCGGGGAATATGTGGAAAATTGGTATTTTACTGGAATAGTGAACAACCTCATTGCCCTCATTATATTATTCCCAGATAATAACTGTGTGCTTATGCTCAGAAAGGTGAACAGCTTTATAGAACTAGTCACTGTTCGTAGTTTTATCTCCCATTCACCTGATTTTCATGGTTTCATAAATACCATGTTTAAAATAAAAGTTGTTGACGGAAGAATTTGAGTCTTTGACAAAGTCCCATTTGTAAGGCTGGTTCAACAGGGCTATGGGATCGAAGACAAGTTGTCAGGCAGCATCTCTGGAAGACATGAAAAGGTGACATTTTGGGTCATGACTAGTCTGACAAAAGGTCCCAACTCAAAACGTCACCTATCCATACCTTCCAGAGTTTCTGCCTGAGCCGCTGAGTTAATCCAGCATTTTTTTCCCTGTAAACCTGTATGTGCATTTCCTTGTGTTTATATATATATTAACAATTTGGATATTAATGTAGGGGGTATGAATAGGAATCTTGCAGATGACACAAAAATGGTGGTATTGTCAATAGTGTGGACGATATCTTAAGCTACATAATAATATTCTTCAGCTGTTAAATTAAATAGAACAATGTAATGTGAAATGTATCCTGATACGTGCAGTGAATTATTTTGGACGAGCTAATGATGGTAGTACATACATCATGAATGGCAGGGTCCCAGGAAGTATTAGGAACAGAGGAACCTTGGTGTACGTTCACAGATCCTTGAAGGCACAGGTAGAAAAGGTGATTCTGATTAGTATCTGGAGAAAAAGATTATCACCCAGAGGGTGTGTGGAACGTGGTACACAGTGCCTGAGAAGGTGTTGGAAACAACTACTCTCACAACATTTTAAACATATCTGTAAAAACACTTGAATCAGCAAGGCTCAGAACGCTACAAACTAAGTGCTGGTAAATGGGTTCGTGGATACTTGATGGTCGTCATGGGCCCAACGGCCTATTTCTCTGTGGTGAACTGTGGTGAACCTTGGCTGGTACATAGAAGTAAGGAGCTTGATTTGCACTGTCTTGAATAAATAAAGAGCTGAATTTTAATTTAGAGAGATGTGTGGGCCTGGGAGTCTATTGGGTTTAAAAGCAAAGAAACTTGAGAGAAAGTCAGCTTCATACTGCTAGATTTTGCTTTAAAATAGAGAGTATTAGACTGCATGTGCCTAAACATTTGGGGAAAGTAAGTTACCAATTTCAGTATTTTATTAACTCAAGTATAGCAATAATTTCATGAATTTTTCAATTTAATCTGTGTCCACTGGTTTCCCAGGCTTCCTGGAACTGGACAGTGAGAGCAGAGAGAGAACACAGCAGCAATTGAGAGGGTTGAAAACACGACAGAAATGTATGCCAAGAAATACTGAAAGCTCGCAGCTGCTTTCGTGCCTGCTTCTGTTAAAGACTTGTTCACAGTACTTGTACTGAGAATTACTTTGACAACTGTGGAGATTTATACATCTGATCTGTGCTTTAGAGTTCTGATCTATCAAATTACCTTGTGTGCTGCTTATGCTGCGTTACTTTAGGCCTCGTATGAGAATAATTGCTACCAGAGTGGCGAGGTGGCTCAATTGGTAGAGCTGCTGCCTCAGAGCGCCAGAGACCCGGGTTCGATCTTGACCTTGGGTGCTGTCTGTGTGGAGTTAGCGTATTCTCCCTGTGAGCGCATGGGTTTCCACTGGATGCTCCGGTATTCCCCCACATCCCAAAGACGTGCGAGATTCTCGGTGAATTGTAATCTGTAAAATAGTGTGTAGAGAGTAGATGTGAAAGTGGGATAACATAGAACTAGTGAACGGGTTGGCAAAGGATCCATTGATGTCTCGTGTCACCTCTTCTGCAGGTCTCCTGTGAGCTGAATCTGGGTGTCTGCCTTTCCTTTGTGGATGAACAGACCTGAGATTGAGCATAATAGCATGTTTTGAATGGATGGAGAGTAGCAATTGATTATGAATATTGACTGGGAATGTTATTAGAAGGGATTGGAGATGAAGTGTGAGTTGTAGGCTAATTAGCCACTCTCAGTGTCTAGTGAGCAGTGGAATTTAAATGGAATAGATGTGAATTTCAAAAATCGGATAAAATATGATCAGTTTTAATGGGTCTTTAATGGTCAGCATGGATTTGTCAGGGCACAGGGCCTGTTTCTATGCTACATTTCTCGATGACTATGAATAAGTATTTTATTTTTCTGTAAAATATCTTCTTTGTTGCATACCCATCAGTTCCACCCTGATTATCCAGGCACCAATGAGCACTGGGAATAATTTGCAGTGGGCAGTTACCACTAGCACTTCTTTTAGACATGGGAGGAAACCAGCACACACATGTGAACCCATTCAATCACAGGGTGAACGTGTCAAGTTCACACACAAAGCACCAGAGGCCATGATCAAACCTGCTCTATCACTGCATCATTATTAACTTACTATTCGCACCAAATCCACGCAGTACTGAGCTCACTTGGTACCTTCAACAGCACCTTATTTATTTAATTAGCAACCTTCTTCTTCATGTTCATGTATCTCCTCCACTGAGGTATCATTTACGCAGAAGCCTTTCATTGTCTTGATTCCTTTCTTTCATTCTCCTATGTTTTTAATTATTTAAAATTGTGCAGTTGAAATTGTGTTGTGTGTTATCAACATCCTTGCAAGTTAATAGTACGATTAAACGAGAACTTACCAGTTTGAAGTTTGATCTTTATTTTATGAGGGGTTACGTTGAGGGATTACGTGAAGACCCCGCCAGCCCGCATGCGCATCAATCTTCAAAGCAGCGGTGTGAAATCACAGAAAACTGTAGTCGAACTAAACATAGTAAGATAAGAGAACTAGCATACCAGCTGACCTTTATGATAGAGGGTTGGGAGTGGAGGGCATGTAAACCCTCAACGTAACTCCTCATAAAATAAAGATCAAACTTCAAACTGGTAAGTTCCCGTTTAATCTTACTATTTTACTTCGGAGTCACATGAGTGACTACGTGAAGATTTCAAAGCTCTGTGATTTCATGCCGTGGAAACGAGTCCATGCGTCACACACTGCATCAGTTGACCAATGATGAGTGAACATTAATAATGCATTCAGACATGACATAGATATAGACATGTTGATGCTTTTAATGAACAATTAATGATAATAGTAACCTCCCTCAACCGGGAGGAAACTATAAACAGAACCGAACATAGAGTTGGCAAATACCCCAGGCCTGGCAATGGGTTAGTTCTAAAATGTTTGGAAGATTGTTCGTTTGACCATCCTGCAGCCGCTAGGATGTGGTCCCACGAAACGTCCATAACCCTGCTGCTGATGTTGTTGCAGCCCTGGTGGAGTGAGACTTAAAAATGTCGGTGTTCACTCCTGTATAAGCCAGAACCCGTTAACCACCTGGAGATGGTCTGTAGTGATACCTACTGATGAGGCTTTATGTAACTAACAAATATTGCTAGTTAAGAGTCTCTGCAGTCCGTCTGTCTTTTTATTATTTTTGTCTCGTTTCTATGTAGTTTTTATTATTTTTTTTGTCGGGGTATGTGTGTGGGGGTGGGGGGGGGACTTTGAAATCTTTC
This sequence comes from Malacoraja senta, assembly GCA_038087875.1. Classification (NCBI taxonomy): domain Eukaryota; kingdom Metazoa; phylum Chordata; class Chondrichthyes; order Rajiformes; family Rajidae; genus Malacoraja; species Malacoraja senta. Next base: position 224,212,084 of record CM075977.1, on the reverse strand, counting down.
CCCTGCACGGGAGACCCGACCTTTTCTTTGTCGGGTCTCCGTTGTCGTTGGGGCTGGGCAACGTGGAGCGGCCTCCAGCAGGAACGACCTGGGGCTCCCGTGGAGCTGCGGACTACTCACCGTCGCGGGGCTGGCCGAGTCCGGAGCGGGTGGAGCTGTGGTGGAGCGCTGCTGCGACCCGACCCCCGGAGATTCGGAGGCTACAACTGCGGGTCTGGCGGACGGCAACACCGGAAGCCTGCGGGTCCCTGGTGGGAGACCACTTTTCGGGGCTTCCGCAGCGGCGACTTATCCCGCCCGAGTTGCGGGGTTGAAGAGCACCTGGAGCGGGGCTTTGCATCGTCGCCTCGCGCAGCTTGGAATGGCCGCGGGACTTTGCGAGCGCAAGCCGGGGCTCTAACACCAAGACCCGGTGCGCGACCTTGCATTACCCGACGTGGCTTTAATGGCCGCGGGACAATCACCATCGCCCGCCGGGGGCTTTGACTTTGACTCTGACATCGGGGGGGGGGGGGGGAGTGCAGTGGAGAGATACGTTATTTTTGCCTTCCATCACAGCGCTGTGATGGATGTATGTGTAAATTGTGTTGTGTCTCGGGTCTTCTTCGTTTTGTAATGTATGGCTGCAGAAACGACATTTCGTTTGGACCTCAACGTCGTCCAAATGACAAATAAATTGTATTGTATTGTATTTAAGCTCTTAGTGACCTTAACATACTGGTATAGATGTGTGACCACAAACAACCGAAGGTCCAAGGGATATGCCAACAAGTCTAGTTTAAGACCTGATGCCCCTGGTCTATTCTGCTTGACTAAGACATAACCATAAAATGTTATTTTGCTTGCAGATATAATCATCCTGTCCAGTCCCTAGCTTATGCAATAACTGGACCCGTTGCACTGGACTCAGCGCCATGAGCATAACCACTTTGTAAGTGAGTTTGACCAAGAACAGGGATGTAACTGGATCCCACCGGCAAAGCGGCGTTAGCACAATGTTAACATCCCATATTTCTGCGTACCTGGGCCTGGGAGGTTTTGAGTTTGAAGATACCCTTCATAATTTAGATATCAGAGAGCGAGACCCGACATAGTGGATTCTGCTCCCCGCAGCCAATATGATGAGAAGGCACGTTCGGCACAATAAATGGCACTTTAACTTAATATTTGTCAAAACCCATATAACCTGAACTTCAAGACGTCAGTCATCCGTGCCGAAACATATGTAATATTAGCATAAAACAACTACTTCCCATCTCCTTATGAGGAAAATACAGCTTATTTGGTGCTATCCCTGCAATCTGCAGTGAGCATGTCTATGGTTTGGTTTAACAACCCGAGCCACAGGAACGGTCTTCTCAGTCTGCAAGTCAATGAATTGATTTTATCATGCAGAGGATGGTTTACCGAGTCATGGCTAAACCAGCAAATCTTTGTGTCTAGAAATAACCATATAAAGTTCTATTATCATTCCCCACATCAGCAGGAACCATGGCTGTAAATGCCAGTCAGGCACTACGAAGAAGCCTGAAGCGGGAACTTGCTGAATTTTTTTGCAAGACCCGTCTGATGAGGCAAAATGGAGACATAAAAGAACATTCCTCCCCAGTATAGCGAGAATGCATCCATCGCCACTGATATGCCACATATTTTTTGCAACTAGTGATTGAGCCTGGATGCAAATATCTGGATCTTTTAGTGTTCCATCGAGCCACAATGTCATTAAATACTTTGTGATCCAACATCCATTCTGTGTTATCATTGATTTTACATAATGGTACACCAGTGCCAAATGAGGGTAGGTAAACTATCACCGGATACTTTAACTTGGTTTCACCCATGTGATTAACATACCTCCACCAAAGTGCATCAACTTGGACTTGAGCATGCAGATCATGCATATCCGCACAAACCTTTAACCCATAGAATGCACCTAGTGTCTATAGGTAGTTGATACCTTATAACTGAAGAATTGGCAACTCATGCAATCCCATCCGCCTCCGTAACTAGAGATGGTATTAGTAATTTTCCATCTTGAGCAATAGCATCAGTTTGTAATTAACTGAAGATTTGCTGCTGAAAAGTTAGTGGAGCAATGCTCAATACTGTTTGTCCACCATGGTGACTTTGATAGTTTCAGCTGGAATAGCATAGGTCTGGTAACAATGACCTACGTGGTACTTGAGAGCTTGCTCCTTTGCACGTGTATACTGATAATGCAAAGGCCAAATAGCACAGTTGAAAGCCAATATATTGCCAATTATAATTGATGAATAGAAGGCTGCTTGATAACACCAACAAGGTTGTTACAGGCTTCAATTAATTCCAATCTCTTGCCTCAGGGCGGAGTCCCAGACAAATTAAGAGTTAAAGGTAAATCCCAATAATCAATAATTTCAGTTGGTATCAACTTAAATGTAACTGGATGGGTGAGAAACCCAATTTCTCAAATATAGTTTGGTGGCTGATACAGCTAATTTAGCAAAATACAGCGTTTAGAATGTCATCCCGCTAGGCCATAACAATTGTTTTTTAGCTCTGAGCAGTTGAAGCACTGGTTTTAGTAATTTGGTAAATAACCTGGGAGCTGAAGTTAGCCCATTTTGCAACGCTTCTAACTGTATCATTGCTCCATCCAGCTAAATTTCAAATATCTCCGGTGCCCTGTGAATGGAAACTGATCCCATGGAAGTTAAACAGTCACGAAGTTTCCTATTCAGAAATGTCTATACTGCACATGCCAGTTGAACCTGTTGACAATGAACAGGCCACATCTGCCATAATTGCGAGCCTGCCTTGAAAGGCAACTCCCTTGCTTGTATGCTGTGCAGTATAAACTAATCTCATGTTATCATTGTCATCTGTACAAAAACCAAGTGTAAATATTACCAACTTGTATCCGTGACAGGAGGCATCATATGGCTCCATCTTCATCCTTCATACCTCCGAATAGCACCCTCTACCACTCCGTTCCTTTGAGTGGGAGGAAATCTGCAACCCTGAACCAGGAGCTGCTGCCTGACATGCCTTAGGATGGAGCGTTCTTGACTGCGACGAGTCACAATCTTGTCTGACATAGATGCCCAAGACTTGGCACTCACTCTGAGTTGGGGTTTGTCAGGATGCTTCCTTCAGCAGCCGCCAGGACTAGTTGCTCCTTTCCGATGCCAATGCAGTCTACAGGGAAGGACTGGAGTGCCTCTAGCCCCCGTATACTAGACATAGTGGGAGAAATGTTGGAAAAATGTTGAAGAAAGACTGGATAGACTTGGCTTATACTCGCTAGAATTTAGGAGATTGAGAGGGGATCTTATAGAAACGTACAAAATTCTTATGGGGTTGGACAGGCTAGATGCAGGAAGATTGTTCCCGATGTTGGGGAAGTCCAGGACAAGGGGTCACAGCTTAAGGATAAGGGGGAAATCCTTTAAGACCGAGATGAGGAAAAACTTTTTCACACAGAGAGTGGTGAATCTCTGGAACTCTCTGCCACAGAGGATAGTTGAGGCCAGTTCATTGGCTATATTTAAGAGGGAGTTAGATGTGGCCCTTGTGGCTAAAGGGATCAGGGGGTATGGAGAGAAGGCCGGTACGGGATACTGAGTTGGATGATCAGCCATGATCATATTGAATGGCGGTGCAGGCTCGAAGGGCCGAATGGCCTACTCCTGCACCTATTTTCTATGTATCTATCTATGTAAAACCTGCCAGTTATTTGTCATGGGCAAAGACGTTTACATAAACGAAGACGCCCACCCAGTTAAATCAAAGATTTGATTACTTTATTGATATGAATAAACTCGGCGTCTTGGGGAAGAATCTTCCACAGTCCCTTTAATGAGCGGAATTACCATGACACCACTATGTGTAGAACTGAAACAATTAATCAGAGGGTATCAGCATAATGGTGCCTACCCTGTAAAGCCATATACTTGAAAGAATACACTATAACTGCTAATGCCATGGAGGCATAGGGGAGTTTATGCCGTTAGTAACGCTCATGAATGGCAGCATGTGCCATGGACATTCCTCCAGGGTTGGGGTCAGTCACACACTGACCCATGCACGCCTCTCTACCGAGAGGGAGATCTGTGAGCAGCTCTGTACACAGGTGCTGCCGTAAACCTCCGTGGACCTTGTGCTGATATGGCCCTGTTTTAGTGGACCATATCAGGCTGGGTAAGACGTCCGAGGACATACCCTAGAATGTCGGAGGGGAACCCTCCTGGCCAGGCTCGTCCAGCCCGGGCCTCTCCGACTTTGTTTGGTTGCCTACCTTTGGGCTATCCAAGTCGAAGTCGCTGACCCTGAGTCCTGCTCCACCGTGCAAACCCGACGGCCACCGGCTATCCGCTCTCCCGTGGTCCGTAGCCGGCATCTCTGTAGGTAATGTAGTGGCTTACCCTCCAAGCGGGGTTGCCTGGGTGATACCAGCACCAGTCTGAAGCTGCTGGCTCCACCGCCAGCGACCCGAAAAGGCGAATTCGACCGCCGCCCGCTACCCGTATTCCGCGGTCTCCGTAGCGGGTTCCCCATGGTCCCTGTAGAAGGGATTCCCCGCGAAGTCCATGTCGGGTTTTCCCCGCAGTTTTCGCAGCCGGGATTCCCTCTGCGGTCCCTGTAGAAGGGCTTCCCCGCAATGTCTGTGGTCGGGCTTCCCCCAAGCCGGATCCCCGCAGTTTTCGCAGCCGTGATCCCCCCCCCATGGTCCCTGTAGAAGGGAGCCGGGAAGCCGGGATTTCGACCCCGGAACGTTTCCAGCTGGAACTCTGTAAAGAGCTTCCTACAAGGAGAAAACAGACCTGGAAAAAGTTAAAACTTACCTTCAGGTTTGACCGCTAGTGGAGCAGCGCTCCCACCAACCGTTGTTGCGCAATGCGTTAGACGACATGATGCGCATGCGGGCTGGCGGGGTCTTCACGTAGTCACTCACGTGACTCCGAAGTAAAATCGATCACAAAACACAGGTGATTTTATTTTACTAATTTGCTCATACTTGTTTATTTATTTTGCAGACATTGCTGGCAGTTACTGCCTATCTCCAGATGCCTCTGCACTAATGACTTAGTTAAGAGTCAATCACGTGCAGATGGTAGATTTCCTTCTAGGAATGATATTGATGACCAAATGGGTTTTTACAGTATTTTGATTGTTTGACGGTTACAATTATGGGTATTTTTCTAGTTTCATGGTTTATTTGATTATTTGAATTGAAATTACCCAGCTGCCATAGAGGAGTTCAAACTCCTATGTGTAAATCATTGGCTTCTTGTCCATTAATTTAACCTCAGCATGATCCCACACCAGAATTAAATACCGATTAAAATGCCACTGAAAATGTAGAAACAAAGAACTGCAGATGCTGGTTAATACACAAAAGGACTCAAAGTGCTGGAGTAACTCAGCAGGTCAGGCAGCATCTCTGGAGAACCTGGAGGTGACATTTTGGATCTTGACCGAAACATCGAGTTAGTCCAGCACTTTGTGTCCACTGAAAATGTATTTGACATACCCTAGCATTCTTCCTGCAATAGGAAATTAAAATACAGCCAGCAGGTCCATGTAGGGGATTTCAGTTTTATTGATCCAGAATCAAGTATGGTGGTGAGTATCAAGCAAATTAATGATGCTAAGTTAAATTTAAATATTCAGTTAAACAAAATAAAATTGAGACGTACAAAGAGTAAAATTAAATAATTTTTTATGGCCATCATATTCTGTTTTGCAGGATTCCGTACAATGGCACTTGATGACCAAATGACTCTGCTCCGGTACTCGTGGATGTGTTTAATGACGTTTAGCCTTAGTTGGAGATCGTACAAACACACCAATGGCACAATGCTGTACTTTGCACCAGACTTGGTATTCAATGAGTAAGTATTCGTTGCCTTCATGTTTACAGATGCTTATTTACAGATTTATTTTCCCAGACCAATAATTTCATGAGACATTGATCCACAACATAAAAACTGCTGATAATGTTGTTTCCAGCACTGTATTATCCAGTACTTGGCTGCTCTGTGGTCGCAGCGGAAACACATTGATGTGTGCTGGGTTACAGTAATGATTTGCTGCTGCGGCTGATTTATAGTATATTAAATCTTGACAAAATCAATAACATAAAAATATTGAATCTTTTAAGTGATAATTAGGTGGAATCAGCTAAATGTCTTTCCTTGGTAAAAATACAATTAAGACACCATATGTGATTGTGAACATTGTGATACTGAGACTTTTAAATGAGTAAGTTGATGTCTTGTTCAAAGACGCAGTAAAGGGCCTGTCCCACTTGCATGCGATTGCGTGCGTTTGGCGCGACCGGCCGGAAGCGGAGGTCGCGCGTGACGTCATTTACGCATATAAAGGGGGGTTGCTGGCTGCTATTCCATGATCATTATGGAAGAGATACAGATTGCATTGCTACAACAGCAACAGAGACTTCTGTTAGCAGCAGCCCTCATGCTTACAAATCATCTAGGCAGGAGTACAACAAGGTAGGCTATCAAGAAACCCAAGAAGAGGTGTGTGTGGATGAGTTCTTTGTTCCGGATGAGACCCACTTTGGGCCAGTATGAGATCATGATGACGGATCTGCAGCGGGAAGATGAGGCTGCCTTTAGAAACTTCACCAGGATCCCCCCTGACCTGTTTCAGGAGCTAAAGACACGAGTCGGTCCTCTTCTGCAGAAAACGGACACCTTCATGAGGAAGGCAGTGGAACCAGGCCTACGCCTGGCCATCAACCTCCGCTTCCTTGCATCAGGGTATTCCTACAAGAGCCTCTCCTACAACTTCCATGTGGCTCACAACACCATCAGCAAGGTTGTCCGAGAGACCTGTGACGTCATCAACAATGCACATGAAGAAATGATTGACTGCCCTAGTACACCTGACGAGTGGAGGAGAGTGGCGCACGGCTTTCAAACCAGATGGAACTTCCTGCACACATGTGGGGCAGTTGACGGGAACCATGTGGCCATCCAGTGTCCACCCAGGGGAAGTTCTATGTATAACTCCAAGAAGGTCCATTCCATCGTGCTGTTAGTAGCAATGTTACAAAATTTTGAGATTTTAAAAATAAAGTCTGTAATTTATCCCATCAGATGAAGCATAAAAAGAAGTTTAATTTGACACCTAATTCACTTCATATCTTCAGTATTAAAAAAGTTATGGCCATTTTCATACTCGGAAATTAGCATCTTGTTCCCTATTGCTTTTCCATTGATTTAACACAAAAGCTGTGATCGAGGACAGTCAAAAGCCCATAACTTTCTTAAAAATTAAGAGAACTGAAAGAAATTTTCAGTTATTATAGATTGAAGCATTCTGAAACAAGTATGAAACAATCTTACTTAGATGACATGAAATTAAAGCATATAATTAGTTAGTTACCTAATTGTAGCTAATTACAAAATTCAATTACTAGATCTAAACATCTATCAATTTCTTAAGAATAGATTAACATTTTTAAATAGCCTAAGTGTCCAAATAACATTCACACAAGAATTCACAATATAACATAATTTTTAAATCTCATTGTCATGGATTTACAGGCCAAATGGAAGGAATTTAATGTTTAATACCTGTAAATTAATGGCCATTTAAATAATCTTGCGAATGGGGTTTTCTGGAACGCGATCATTTGGAACGTTGATTTGCGGTGAATTTAACCCCGTATCGGCATGAAAAATTCTGCCGTTAGTTCGGGGAAAAGAATTACCGTTTCGCATTAAAAAATGTGAATTAAAGGCTTCTTAAGAAGCACTTTTATACAAAAAAATAAACTGCTTTCGTTTACCTGTGAAATCCGTCCCCGTTGTCGGCATTGACAGCTTCAGAAGCTGATTTTAAAATAACTCCAGCGCTGAAATTGTCGATCAAATAAAAATAAAAAATACACAAAACGCCCGTCGGAACGATTTTTCAGCAAACGCTTGCACTCCAACGAAATATTAACCAGGACAAGGTAGGAGAACCCCGCGTTTTAACCCCGCCCCCCCCTTAAAGGCGCCAAAATCGCGCACACGGCCAGTGGCAGAATTGCAGCGCCGCTGAAGGTAAGTATTGTAACATACCTACTGTTAGCTGTGGTGAATGCAAACTACAACTTCCTGTTTGTGGATGTGGGCACACCTGCCAGTGCCGCAGATGGAGGGATCTGGAGAGAAACCTCCCTTGGGCAAGCACTGGAAGAAGGGAGAGCAGGCCTTCCTGATTCAGTACCTCTGCCAGGAGAAGACAAACCTGACATCCCCTACGCACTGATTGGTGATGATGCCTTCGCACTCAGGCCATGGATGATGAAGCCATACCCTCACAGGTGGATGTCAAGGGAGCGAAGGATCTTTAATTACAGGCTGTCCAGGGCTAGGAGGGTCGTGGAAAATGCTTTTGGTATCTTTGCTAGCAGATTCAGATTCCTGCTGACTACAATGGAGCAGGAGCCCGAGAATGTGCAGACCATTGTCTACGCGGCATGAGTCCTCCACAACCTGATCCGCACCAGAGGTGCAGCAGCAGCCATGGTGGAGGGTGACACGGTGGACAAACAGACAGGAGACGTCACACCAAGTTCATGGAGAGCTGCAAGACAGGCTGCACCGATGGTGGCCATCTCTGTGCTTACTACAACTCCGAGCGAAGCAGAGTACCCTGGCAGAATGACATGTGCTGAAGATCAGCAGCAAAAATCCCACACCACAAACAGAGGAAAACCACTGCAGGAACTGATATAATAAAAGGAGGATCTATGTATGTTAATGGAGGATTTTTGTATGTGAAATTAGTAATACTGTGATAATAATAATACCTCACACATCGGACTTTCTTTGAAATGCCATAATTTTAAAAGTGGTTAAATGCCTTTGTCTGCTTTATATGACGTTTCATGACACATTTTGCAATTCAATGCAGTTCAATGTCTGTGTGTGTTTTATCTATCTAATAAATCGAGGCTTTTATATGTGAGATGCATTCCATGATTAGACATGGTTTCCATATGTGAGATCAATGCCATGATTAACTAACTGCTTTTAATTAATTAACTGCTTTTTCCACTACACAAAAAGGTTACACTGAAGTTTAATAATCAAGTTGTAGGTGAAGTTATTTGCGATAAATACAAAGACCCATGACTTTATAAGAATTAATTTGTTTATTTAGTGCAAGCAAACAAATAACGTATTGAAAAACAAGAAACAAATTTTTAATGTGCAACACAAGTCAACAGAATATTGTTTATTTAGTGCAAGCAAACAAATGACGTATTGAAAAACAACAGGAAATAAAACTTTAATGTGCAATACAAGTAAACAGAATTGGGAATGTTGGTTAGAGAGCATCATTCTTTACAGCCAATTTGCACTGGGCAATCCTCAATCAAATAGTCGGAGAGATTCAGGCTCAAGTTGGCACTTGTGTCGTGACTCTCCAATCGCGCCGGGAACTCTGTTGATCCGAGCCTATCCATGCCGGATGCCGCATGATGTGGCGTTCAGCTAGTTGCCCTGACGTTGGGCGGGCCTGCCATCCATGGGTGTGCCATAGGCCGGGATCCCATCATTGCCTGTGGGTAAAACACATAAACGTATCAATATATATGGGAGCCAAACAAATCATATAAAACAAATCACAACCTTTCACAAGCTGTGTGTCACAGACAATCTTGAGTCAGACTAAAGACTCAGAAAGGTTTCACAGTGTACCTGGTGAGCATGCTGTGGTGCCATCGTCCCCATATGTTGGTGTGGCATGAATGGCATGTGCTTCATCGGACTCTGCAACACTAAGGAATTCGTAGTGAGTAATTCATAAAAAGCATTAAAGTCAAACGTTTTATAAATCCAATAAACTTTGATTAAAAGATTTTACTGGCTGAAGAAATCTGTGCGTCCTTGCCAAGACTAAGGCCTCCAAGGAGTAGCTGGGCCATTGCGATTCAGGGATCTGCAACATCTCCTCCCTCAAGTACGTTGTGTAGGCGTAAACGTTTCTTTCGTGCACCGTCCTTGGGTGCGACAAGACGTTTATTGTGTCAGCAGTAGTCTTAGCCTGTCGCATGATCTGCAATAAAGAGAGTGCAATCCTGGTAAGTATTTTTTGGGAGGCGATGGAGAAACATGAACGTAGGGTGGAGTAAATGAGAAATTTGCTGATGGTTCACCCAAAAGCACTTACATCCGCGAACATCTCCCGCTGAAGTTGTTCAACAGGCGCGTCGCATTCTGCCACAGTTGTGCAGGCCGGCTTCCGTTTGGCGTGCACCTGTTTGTCCGCAGTGCCGGACCCAGAGGATCCCTCTGGGGGATCCGTCTCGCCCTCACTCGAGGTAGCGCATGAGGATTTCCCCATGGTAAACTGGAAGAAAGTAAATGTGTATCAGAAATGTTCAAGGCCATCAGGACGTAGCAAGCAAGGTGACCACCAAGTTATCATTGTCAAATATCATTTTAACTATCTCACTTTCGAACAAATTATAATTGTTACATATTTTTCTTAACTATTCACCTTCTTGCCGCTCTCCTTCCTCTCCACTTGAACTATGTGGTTCAGCACGAACCCCCATTTCTCCACTATCCATTGCTCTCTGTCAGTCAGTGGCTTACTGGCTGAGCCAGACTTACCAAGACTGTGAGACAGCCTCCCGAACCGTGTCCTCTGGCTCTTGAGCCATTGACACAGTTGGTCATCTGGGAAAACATAGAATAAATGAAGATCAGTGTTGAGCAAATTGTAATCTTAATTGGAACTGCAATTACAACCACAGAAATGTAGACAAAGTACAAAGTATGTACTTACAAGAGCAGCCAGAGAACTCCTTCGCCTTGCCTTCAAGCATCGCGTTGCGAAGATCCGTGCTCCTGAAATTACGATGTGCCTTATCGTAGAATTCTTGGTGGGCCTGATACCATTCTACCAGGTCTCCCTCTTGTTCCCTGGTAAAATTATAAGGCCTTGTGACCATCCACTACATACCCCTCCGCACTTCTCAGTGGGACCAGCCCCGCGCGGCCATACGATGCCCGTGCACCTCAACACGACCACGAGGTTGTGTAATTTGCGTGCCAAGGACACGTAAGTGGGACAGGCCCTTAAGGCTTCGTTAGATACAGCTAAGATTCAACATTTTTTTTTAACTTAAGTCGGTCAGAAGATATCTTGTAGCTAGGTTTGTGAAAATGACAGATAGCATAAGCTAATATTCTGTTGATGCATCGTTTGGTAAAGATCACATAATAACCAGTATGACTAGTCAGTCCTGTTTTTAGGCAAGCATTATGTTGACATAGTGAGAGGAGACTAGTCTGCTTGTTCTTGGGACCTAATTTGATTTGCGAAAGAATAACTGTAGGAACTTTCACTCACTGCAGTACTTCCTCTGTGGATAATAAGCACATGTAATTGTGTTTGTCTAACTTAAAAACCCCGAGCACCTGTAACAGTCAGAGATTTGTGTTATTTAATCATGAATAAGTTCATAAGCAAGACCTGATCTTTTTTATAAGTTTCCTTAACATTTTTCTTTAAGATGGATTTAGTGTGGTGTTCAAATTGCATACACGCAGATTTCAAAGGATATTCTTACCGAGGTTCTATTTTGCTAAAAGATTGACTGCACACAGCTACCATGACAGAGTGGTGAATCTGTGGAATTCTCTGCCACAGAAGGTAGTTGAGGCCAGTTCATTGGCTATATTTAAGAGGGAGTTAGATGTGGCTAAAGGGATCAGGGGGTATGGAGAGAAGGCAGGGATGGGATACTGAGTTGGATGATCAGCCATGATCATATCAAATGGCGGTGCAGGCTCGAAGGACCGAATGGCCTACTCCTGCACCTATTTTCTATGTTTCTATGACACCATAAATACTTGCATATTAAATTGCAGCACATTTTTCTTTTTAGTATTTGCAGGTTCAAAAATACATTATTGCTAATCTTTAATGCATTGTAAAAATCCTGCATCACGATAAGTTCGAAACATTATTCAGGATAATCTTATTCTTCCCTTACTTATCTTGCTTATTCTTTTATATCTTTTGCCATGTCTCAGAGAGACGGGACCAGGCTTCTACCATTCGCAACCAGTAACTAGGGGGCAATGATGAATTACTTAATTATTCACAATGACGCCATATACAAATACATATTTCCAATATAGCTTTCATGTTTGCACAGATTTATGGCAATTTTGACTTTTTGCTGGTGGAGAAGCTGTTAACACAGAATGGCTCCATTACTGTTTGTATTCCTTCTATTTGTATACACATAAAATCTGTGAAACACTCGGCATTTTAAGAAGAATACATAAATTCCCCATGCTGTACACAAATCCAAATAATTAAAAAATACTCTGTACGTTTCCTGTTTAGTAAAAAAAAAACATAGATTAGCACTTAGGTCAGCAAAAGGCATGTTTAGCGCAAGAGGACCTGAATATAACTTTAACGATGTCTTGCTACAATTATATGAAGCCACACCTGGAATATTGTGTAAAAGCTTAATCTCCCTAACTAAGAAGGTGACAGTTGCAAAAGAGGGAGTGCCAAGAAGGTTCACCAAATCAATCTCTGAATTAAGGGGAGAGGTTAAGCAGACAGGTTTTTAATCCTTAGAGTTTGATAGAATGAGAGGTGGTCTCATTGAAACATGGTATATCATTAAAGGGGTTGACAGGTTCGATACAGAGTTGATTTTTGTCCAGTACCAGGGGCTACAGTTTAAAAATAAAGATCCAGCAGTACAGGATAGAGAGAAGAAGAAATGTCTTCACTCAGAGGTTTGTGAATCTTTCGAATCCTCCACCTGAAATAGCTGTGGAGGTTTAGTTGCTGAAAGATAAGCCATAATATTATTAAATGGTAGAGCAGGCAAGACGAGCCGATTGGCCTTCCGCTTGCTGTTGCCATTTTTTTAATATTCTCATTCTGCATACACCAAAAAACTGCATTTATGATAATCGGCAGATTAACGCTCCAGAAAAAAATCTGTGGCTCAATACATTTCTCATTTGCATTCTCACAGAATCTCTTTATACTAAAACTAAATAATCCCACTGAAGACAAGGACCTATGTCCACAAACACCTTTACGCCTTGGCAGAAGTCTATCTGACTCATTAGATAACGTATATAACATTTTGTGGGTTATTCTAAATAAGGCTGAATTGCGATAAAATATTAGCCACAAATTTTATCCAAAATATTCTCTCTTGGAAGTGTTAAGATTCTATCACAAGCCACAAATAGAGAATTTTCCGTGATTGGCTAAATTTAGAACTAAAGATTTGCTGATTTGCCATGCCACTGCAGTTCTGGAACCCGCTTCCTTGCAGGTTCCCTGCCATGCAGCTGCATGAAGGCGGTTTTGTTGTTAGAATAATATTCCAGATGACTAGGTTAATAGAGGACATGATTTCAATTTAAGACAGGATCTGGAAACCAGCACGGATCAAAAGGTTTTAAAGCATTCCTTGTAGGTTTGGAATAGGTGGATTTTTCCTCTGCAGCTCATTAACGAAGCCCTTGAACCACCCATTGGCAATCATAACCATTCTTTCCTTCCAGTCCTGAGGCCACTCTTCCTCAGCTTCTCTATCTTTCTCTCCATTTCTTCCCTCTCTCCAGCCTCTGTATGCCTCAAATTATTCAGCCTCAATGGTTCCAATCCCGTTTCTGCACAATTCTATGCTCTCTCCAGGCTCAATAATTACAATATTCTTTATTTCTCTTTCTCTCAAATCTCATGGCCCTTACTTCATGGCTTTAAGAGTTCCCTCAATCCCAGACTCTGTTTCCCCTCACCAGAGTCTTGACATACCTCCAATCTCAGCATCAATAGCTTCTCAATTCCTAGTTTCTTTGATTCGCTTTCTACACCTGAAGCCCTTCCATGCTGCAATTGCAGTTGAGCTCTCCCCTCCAAGCTGATGTGAATCATTGCCAAGGAATCCAGGTGTGACTGTTTTTTCTGACAAGCAAGTGGCCTAGACTCTTATATAAGAGGATAGTGAAGCCCTGCCATTAAAGTGAATCCAACCTTGCTAGGTTTCATGGCAATTTCCAACCTTAATTTGAACCTTCCTTCCTTCTTTCCGTACCTCAAATGCTGAAGTTGAAGAACCAGTAAATATATCAGATCACAGCAAAGTTTTGATCTCAGTGGTTTGGTACGAACTATTGGAAACCCTCAGCTTTATATAGGGTGGGGGGAAGTAAAGGGGCAAGTATTACAGCTCCATTGGTTACTGGGGAAAGTGCCATGGGATGGGAAGTGATGGATGAGGAGGTATGAGCGGTCCAGAGAATTGCAGAGAGAGTGCTCACTGCGGAAAGTATAAAGAGAGTGGGAAAGAAGGGAAGATGTGACTGATGTTGGAATTGCATTGGAGCTGGCAATAGAGGCATGTTAGCAAGAGTATTTTGGGAGATTGTAATTATAGGTGTGAAAACAGATTGCTTCACAAGAAAGAACTAATTGTGAGCTAAATGAAACTGTGGGTTTGACTGCAGAGTTCAACAATGTGTACATGCTATGTGTACATTGTGTATCTCGAAATGGTCAACTGAGTTGGAATCTCATGAAGAATTTCTTGTTGCTAAATGATTATGGATTTAATTAACTGGTATGTCTGTCGATTGAATGACAATTTGATCAATATATTGTAATGTGTATTACCCTACAATATTAACCAACCAACATCAATATTGAGCAACCGTTCAAAATGATCAAGATTTTAGATGAGATTTAGATTTTGTCCAAGCCAGAGTTCTGTAAACTAGGTGTTACTCATCAGGAACAAGTGATTTTCTAAGAAGCCATTCAAAGTATACAATTAGGGATAATTTCTTAATATCTTATATTCAGTGCAGATGGATGACCGCTTTTGGGTATTTGGAAACTGTGTCATCTGGACTCTATTGGTTATTTAATGACTACTGTGTTGTTAATAATTGTAAAGTGGAGGTCACTTGGTTTTCAAGTGGGGACTGTAATTGAGCATGGTCCTATGCACAGCATCTCTCTGTGAGAGTGTCCCTTACACCAGACATTACCGCAAGGATGCAAAGTGCTAGAGTAACTCAGCAGGTCACGCAGCATCTCTGGAGAACATGGATAGGTGATGATTCGGGTCGAGACCCTTCTTCAGACAATGCCTTCCTCCTCCACTCTGCTAGATGAGGCTGCTAGTGTGCAAGTTGGTCTTCCCTGTTGTAGCCTTCCATATCCTACAGATCCTCTTGTTCCAGCGATGCTTCAAGCTGTACCTCAGGCCACATCCCAAGTCTGTATGTACCTCTTCCTCCAGAACAGCTAATGTCTTCAATTGGCTGGGTTACATAGCAAGCTGCACACATGACATTTCTGTTGCTTGTTGTTAACGAGACTGCTGCAGGCACTGGAATCTGATTTTTAGATGGTCAAGTGCATTTTCCTTCATGATACATGTGTTCGCATTGGCTTTTGTGACAGTTCGCTCAGCTACCCTCAAGGGATTGGGAACTGTGACAGGGGCCTGGATAACAAAGGTCAGATCTTGATCCCAGGTCTGTCTCTCTCTGCAATGCTGGTCACTGAAATCATCTGGCAAAGTGGACTTCCTGATGATGAAGAAATTGAGTAATTCCTGGAAGTATAACTTTCACACTGAGGAAATTCTTCTTCTGATCCACAGCAAGGCACATGTTGATTGGAAACCTTGTTTATGAAAAGATCTGGGTCCATCTGCGTAGAAAGAGTAGTCAGTGGTACTTATGTGAAGAAGGCATTGTTGGCATATCCCAATGCCCAATATAGCACCTGTTCGTCACTAAAATCAAAGTAGCTGAAATCATTACGTGACACAGCAGTGTGCAGCTAATTTTGAAATGTGCTCCAATATCTGCTGAGAGCTCTTAGCTCTAATTTTTATCTGAACATGGAGCAATTGGTTTTGCATAAATAATGGGAGCATGGGGCATGGACATGATGCTAGGAAATGCTCAGGCTCTCTAACATGGATTGCAACTAGAAATACCTAATCTACTTTCACAGTTGGCATGATTTCACCCAGAAATAATAACTAGTCTCAACTAATGTGAATAAAATCAGCTTTTGTGTGCTTAATGTCTAAAATAATTCCACAGTACATGTATCCAATGACCTGGGAGATGGACTGATTTACAACTGGCAGCCAATCCAGTTTCAGCTATTTCACACAGTGAGATTGTCCCATTGACATCAGATTACCAATATTGAAATTCAGGAATGATGCCTCTGGACACTGAAGGGAAGGTTTACGTCACTTGGAATAAAGCCGGCAGCTGGCTCGGCAGACATTGCGAGGCCAACTCATTTAAACTAGTTTAAAACCATGCTCTGATTGTGTCATTCCATGGGCCTCACTATCACATGCAAGTTAGCTGTATGATATTTCCTGAGCAGCACTGAAACAGCCACACAATAGATTGTATGTGGAGCAGTCAATCTGCTGCTGCCAATTCCCCATCAGTGCATGTGTCCCTTCATTTTATAACCATGATCTAGCTCAGAATGAAGCTTGGAACCCCGTTCAAGAATCTCATGTAACTTGAGCTCTTTGCAAGATGGCCTGGAGCTACAGGCTAGTTTTAGAAGCACTTACAGCTTTTTGATGGTCATTCGCAAGCATTTCCCAGTTAGTGAACTGCAGTTTGTAGACACACTTCACATTTAATTATGAGGTTTTTTCCCAGTGTTATGAGAGTGGACATTTGCTAGCACTCCTGACCTATATTATTTTCTAACCCTCTGGCCTCAAGCTTCTCCTCTCCAACCTCCATTCATTCCTCATCTCTCCCGATCGCCATTCTTCTGACCTCCCCGAACCCTGATCTCTATTTTCCCTTGCAATCTCCACATGCTCCGTAGCCCTCTTAATCTCTACTTTCTCTAGTCTTTCTGGCTTGTTCTGCAATACATGTACCTTTTCACAAAAATGAGTAATTAATGAAATCTGCTGTGGCATATTTTTAAAAGGAGTATGTTACTTAAATAACGGTTTGATTAATTTGAAAGAATCAAGTCACCTTGATCCAGAAAAGCAGTGGAATTTGGTTGTTGGGCCAGTTTCCAGTTGAAAAGCCGGTGCGTTGAGCAGCCTTCTGTATGGTGCTGGGGAGCTCACTGGAGGAAATAATGAATGACAAGCATAAGGCACCTTACTGATCATCTTAACATCTGGTGTATTGTGGATTACACGCAGCAGAAACAGCACACTTTGTACCTACTGATATACCCAAAAGTGATGACATTTGGTCGGTACCCAAAAGTAAAGACTTTTAAAAGTCTTTTAAAAAGCATTGAGCTTGTTTAATTATTGTCTGAGTTTAAAAATCTTTTTAACCATACATATCTTGGAGATTTTAACTTAACAATAAGAGGCATGGTAAGTTTACAGAAGGAGATATATTTATTTCTCCAAGGCATAAAACATGTACAAATATTGACATGAATGAGTGTATAAATTATATCAATCCAAATATGCTGTTTAAGCATGCAAATAATTTTGCATTCAGTGTACTTAACCATTTGAAAAATATCCAACTATATTAAGGCTCTAAACAAGTAAAGCACTATCTGAGAAAACAGCCCACAGTATGTACATTTGTTACGTGCCAATATGCTTGTTTCATTATATGCTTGAGTCAGCAAAAAGTGAGCAAGCCTGATTCAAAATTATGCAATGTAGTTTTAAAGTAAATGAATCATCGTTAGTGGTTTGTCCCATTGATATTAAAGAAATCCATTCACTTTCATTAGATGAAATTTTGGAAGCAAAGTGCAGTGAGTTTTCACTAATATGTTACTGTTTAATGCAAGCTTCTGAAACTTTAGTTTCCCATTCCCAAGCATTAAACCATTAAAACTAAAGTTTGTGACAGCAGTTATTGTATTCAGAAATGCTATCATAATCTACAGAATAAGATAACATTTAAAAGCAAACTAAAGGAAGGCCAGAGTTCATCAGATAAGTAAATATCTCGAGTGACTATTTTCTATATTTAATGGCACAACAACAGTGCTCACATCCTGAATTTGACTGATGATTGTTGAAAACAACAACGGAACATGTCAGGGAGTTTGTGGTGTGATGTTAAGCCCACATTTGGCCTACATTTTGTCATGGTCTAAAACTGAACCATGCTTCTTCAACCAGGCTTGTGGTTACCTGTTCTTGTATCTGTCTCCTTCTGGGGTGCCATACATGATGCTCATTGTATTGTTTTGTTATGTTAAAGATTCAAATACAAAAAAGTACTTTTAGTCACGATGCACTCAATAAAAATGCTCTTTATTTTTGTGAACAAAGATAGTGTTTCTATTCCATCAATGATAAGTGAACACCAGTGTAATAAAGAGTCCGTTGTTTTTACTTCATTCTAATTTCTCTGTTACGATCACTCTGTTATAACCCTAGAAATGAGAGTGAAGTGGGGATTTATAAAATGAGCCATGGTGGACTGAGTTAATTATGGGGTTAAAAATCATTAGAAGCTCATCTGAGTCCAGAAGTCACAATGGTTCATGTTGAATTCTATTGTTAACCCTGCTGGAACCCGTAGGAGTTTTGGGTAGATGCATTAGCTGCAAATGCCCATCTTGGTTCAGTTCCAGTCCAAACCTGCTGAAAAATCCCGTGCTGCAGTTGCTCTATCTCCATCAAAATAATTTAAGAGTAAACCGAACAACCTCATATAATTGGCTAGCACAAATGAATATTCCACTTTATCCTCAATGTCCAAATCCCCAATTAGCTCTGCCTCCAGGCTGGTGTTATTGCTGTTGTTTTGACAGCCATCCATCGTGGCTTGATCTGCTGTTAAGCCAGGGACATGGGAATTCTTGATATAAACAGTCTCCAAACCCAGCTGTTTTCCTTGTTATTCTAATGGATGCTCAGAGGCTCCACTCCTTACAAGGTTTACAGAGGTTCCTGTGCAAATCCACGATCTGGCATGTTCATCTCCCAGGCGACTTTCAATCTTTCTAGCAAACCCTTGCCAGATTTACAGAGGCAATGTGCCAAAAAGATTGAGCATTTTGAACGTCAGTGAACTCAACAGGAAAAGACAATACACTTAACAGTGTTGGACTCATCTACAGTGTTTCTTCAAAAAGCTCTACCATTTAAAAGGCCATTGCCAAGCTTCTGCCCATCTATTTTCCTTACTGATTCTGTATCCCACGATCACCTTGGTATCTAAACATATATTTGATCTCGTTATTATGTATACGTGGTATTCACGTTCCTCTGATTAGAGCCATCCAATCATTCACCTTTATAATCTTTGCACTCCTTTAATTCTGGCCTCTCATCATTCATCAATTTAATGAACCCATCATTAGTGGCTTTGCTCTTAGTTGACCATGTCCTAATCTCTGCAATTCCCCATCTAATACCACTCAAATCTCATTACTCCTTGTAATGTCAATTTCAAACTATTCCAAGCTTCGGCTTTCCATTGCCATTACTACACAGGCAGGGAGGACTGATCGTATGCAGCCGAAAGCAAAAACGAATCTTTCAGTCGTTCTTTCCAGTTTCTTTGATTTTTTATTGAAGTATTTGTGCAGACAAAGAAGTAAACATACCAGATCCTGTTTATCCTTATACAAATCGTAGCTTTCCGTTCTTACTATCTGAACTAGTAAAAACTGTATTCCTTCTCCCGTGCCGGCTGCAGTTGATCTGACCACTCCCTGTGGCTACGCTATATTGTAGCACTAATCTACGTATCAAAAGCCCACGCCCAAGCGTTCAAAATAATTCTGCAAGAAATATCGAGACAAAATAATAAAATATGCTAACTGTAACTAGCCTAAGCAAGAATGGCTCCTACACTCCTTATGACATACCTGCTTGACATGGCTTTAAGTCAGGTGCCCCAGCAACACCTCAAAAAAAATCAAAACATACAGATGGAAATGTGAAATAAAACAGAAAAACGATGGAAACATTGAGAAAAAAAGCAAGAGTTAATTCTTTAGGTCAAAAGCTGGCAATATGCAAAGGGCTCCTATACGGAGAGGGCAAAGCTTGACCTACTCTTATGGAATTTTGCAGAGCTAGTGACTGATATATCAATGGGCAAGCCTTTTAGGATCAGCGACCCCAGTTCTGTTAATAGCTATGAATAAGGACAGGGCTGGGCAAAGTTAAAGTTTTAAATTCGGGCAAGGCCTCCTTTGATGGTATTAGACAGAAATTTGCAAAAGTTGGTCGGGTAGGTTGTTTATAGGCAAAGGGATGTCCATAGAGTGATACAGTGTGGAAACAGGCCCTTCGGCCCAACCCACCTACACCGGCCAACAATGTCCCATCTACAGTACACTAGTCCCACTTGCCTGCGCTTGGTCCATCTATCTATACATAACTAAAGCTCTGATCTTGTGCTCTTCCGGTTTGCGTGGTTTTTCTATTTGCGCGAAAACGGTACGTGATGGCACTACGATTTTTCACCAGGTTCTCCAGTGCTGCGAGCGCAACAAGTTTTGTTCCGATCGGTGGCATATTGCAAAAGTTATCAAGGTTTAAAAATCTTAAAAACCGCACGTGCCCAGATTCCTTCAGTCAACGCCACGCAGATTGGTCTCTTCTCCTGTCATTCAATGCCACAGTTGGGATGACGACGCCCCTTCACGCCCCACCGGTGGCGGCCTGTGCCGCCTCACTCACAAACTCCTCTCTCTCCTCCTCACAGTAACTTGTCTATCATCTCCCCCACCACCAGCAGCGGCCGCGGGGGGGGTTCAGCGGAGGCCCAGTGGAGGCCCTGGTCCCGTCTCTTTCTCCCTCATCACTCACCCCTCTCCCCCGCCCGCCCGCCCTCTGCGGCAATGGCGGTAGGGCAGAGGGAGGGAGAGTCGGGTTGCAGGGTGGCCGAGCAGTTTGCGCAGAGTTTGAGTAACTCTCACACACACATGCACACACAAGATGCAAACTAGTCCAATCGTCAAGTCATAGAAACATAGAAACATAGAAAATAGGTGCAGGAGTAGGCCATTCGGCCCTTTGAGCCTGCACCGCCATTCAATATGATCATGGCTGATCATCCAACTCAGTATCCTGTACCTGCCTTCTCTCCATACCCCCTGATCCCTTTAGCCACAAGGGCCACATCTAACTCCCTCTTAAATATAGCCAATTAACTGGCCTCAACTACCTTCTGTGGCAGAGAGTTCCAGAGATTCACCACTCTCTGTGTGAAAAATGTTTTTCTCATCTCGGTCCTAAAGGATTTCCCCTTAATCCTTCAACTGTGACCCCTTGTCCTGGACTTCCCCAACATCGGGAACAATCTTCCTGCATCTAGCCTGTCCAACCCCTTAAGAATTTTGTATGTTTCTATAAGATCCCCCCTCAATCTTCTAAATTCTAGCGAGTACATAGATACATAGAAAATAGGTGCAGGAGTAGGCCATTCGGCCCTTCGAGCCTGCACCGCCATTCAATATGATCATGGCTGATCATCCAACTCAGTATCCCGTACCTGCCTTCTCTCCATACCCCCTGATCCCTTTAGCCACAAGGGCCACATCTAACTCTCTCTTAAATATAGCTAATGAACTGGCCTCAATTACCCTCTGTGGCAGAGAGTTCCAGAGATTCACCACTCTCTGTGTGAAAAAGTTTTTCCTCATCTCGGTCTTAAAGGATTTCCCCCTTAACCTTAAGCTGTGACCCCTTGTCCTGGACTTCCCCAACATCGGGAACAATCTTCCTGCATCTAGCCTGTCCAACCCCATAAGAATTTTGTACGTTTCTATAAGATCCCCTCTCAATCTCCTAAATTCTAGCGAGTATAAGCCAAGTCTATCCAGTCTTTCTTCATATGAAAGTCCTGACATCCCAGGAATCAGTCTGGTGAACCTTCTCTGCACTCCCTCTACGGTTATAATGTCCTTCCTCAGATTTGGAGACCAAAACTGTATGCAATACTCCAGGTGTGGTCTCACCAAGACCCTGTACAACTGCAGTAGAACCAACCTGCTCCTATACTCAAATCCTTTTGCTATCGAGATCTAAACGACAGCTAACAATGAATGACCTGTGGAGGAAGGAACTGCAGATGCTGCTTTTTATGGCTGGAGGGAGCGAGTGACTGAGGGTAGGGGAAAGGAGAGGGAGGGAGAGGTGAGGGAGGGATTGGGGGAGGGGAGGAGGAGAGGGGAAAGATCCTGGGGAGGTGAGGAGGGAGTGTGGGGGGACTGAGGGATAGGGAGGGGTAGGGAGGGAGAGGAGGGAAGTAGAGTGGGGGTGAGGAGGGGGGATAGAAGGAGAGGAGGGGGACGTGGGCAAGGTAGGGAGTGGGGAATGGAGGGAGAGGAGGGCAGTGGGGGAGGACAGGAGGGATGGTGGGGGGAATAGGGGGAAGTGTGGAGTGGGTGACAGAGGGATAGGTGGGGGGTAGGGAGAGGAGAGGAGTTATGGAGGGAGGGAGGGAGTGACTGAGGGTAGGGGAAAGGAGAGGGAGGGAGAGGTGAGTGAGCGATGAGGGGGAGTAGGAGAGGGGAAAGAAGAGGAGGGGGAGGGAGTGCTGGGGGATAAGGGGAAATGAGCCGTGCCTCCGCAGTTGGGGACTATGCGTGAGTGGTGCATTATTGCGTTGGGGGGACGGGTTGCATTGGGGGAACGGGTGAGTGGTGGAATATTGCATTGGGGAACGGGTTGCGTTGGGGAACGAGGCTTCCCGTGTGACAGGGACCTAACGGGTCCCATTTAGTCCAGTATCCCTCCAAAAATGTCCTATCCATGTACCTGTCTGATCAATACACCCACCACCCTTTGTGTGACAATGATACTCCTCGGATTCCTATTAAATCTTTTTCCCTTCACCTTGAACCTACAGTGCCCTCCATAATGTTTGGGACAGACCTATCATTTATTTATTTGCCTCTGTACTCCACAATTTGAGATTTGTAATAGAAAAAATCACGTGGTTAAAGTGCACATTCTCAGATTGTATTAAAGGATATTTTTATACATTTTGGTTTCACCATGTAGAAATTACAGCTGTGTTTATACATAGTCCCCTCATTTCAGGGCACCATAATGTTTGTGTCAAATGGCTTCACATGCGTTTGTAATTACTCTGGTGTGTTTAATCGCCTCCTTTATGCAGGTATAAGAGAGCTCTCAGCACCTAGTCTTTCCTCCAGTCTTTCCATCACCTTTGGAAACTTTTGTTGCTGTTTATCAACATGATGAGTAAAGTTGTGCCAATGAAAGTCAAAGAAGCCATTAAGAGACAGAAACAAGAATAAAACTGTTAGAGACATCAGCCAAACCTAAGGCTTACCAAAATCACCTGATTGGAACATCATTAAGAAGAAAGAGCACTGGTGAGCTTACTAATCGCAAAGTGATTGGCAGGCCAAGGAAGACATCCACAGCTGATGACCGAAGAATTATCTCTATAATAAAGAAAAACCCTCAAACACCTGTCCGACAGATCAGAAACACTCTTCAGGAGTCAGGTGTGGATTTGTCAATGACCACTGTCCATGGAAGACTTCATGAACAGAAATACAGAGGCTACAATGCAAGATGCAAACCACTGGTTTGCCGCAAAAATAGGATGGCTAGGTTACAGTTTTTCAAGAAGTACTTAAAAGAGCAACCACAGTTCTGGAAAAAGGTCTTGTGGACAGATGAGATGAAGATTAACATATCAGAGTGATGTCAAGAGCAAAGTATGGAGGAGAGAAGGAACTGCCCAAGATCCTAAGCATACCACCTCATCTGTGAAACACGGTGGTGGGGGTGTTATGTCCTGGGCATGTATGGCTGCTGAAGGTACTGGCTCACTTATCTTCATTGATGATACAACTGCTGATGGTAGTAGCATAATGAATTCTGAAGTGTATCGACACAGCGTATCTGCTCAAGTTCAAACAAATGCCTCAAAACTCATTGGCCGGCGGTTCATTCTACAGCAAGACAATGATCCCAAACATACTGTTAAAGCAACAAAGGATTTTTTCAAAGCTAAAAAAATGGTCAATTCTTGAGTGACCAAGTCAATCACCCGATCTGAACCCAATTGAGCATGCCTTTTATATGCTGAAGAGAAAACGGAAGGGGACTAGCCCCCAAAACAAGCATAAGCTAAAGATGGCTGCAACACAGGCCTGGCAGAGCATCACCAGAGAAGACACCCAACGCATCACCAGAGTAGACACCCAACAACTGGTGATGTCCATCAATCGCAGACTTCAAGCAGTCATTGCATGCAAAGGATATGCAACAAAATACTAAACATGACTACTTTCATTTACATGATATTGCTGTGTCCCAAACATTATGGTGCCCTGAAATGGGGGGACTATGTATAAACACTGCTGTATTTGCTACATGGTGAAACCAAAATGTATAAAAATGGCCTTTATTAAAATTTGACAATGTGCACTTTAACCACATGTGATTTTGTTATATTACAAATCTCAAATTGTGGAGTACTGAGGCAAATAAATAAATGATGGGTCTTTGTCCCAAACATTATGGACGGCACTGTATGTCCTCTGGTCCTCGATTCCCCTACTCTGGGCAAAAGTCTCTGTGCATCTACCTGATCTATTCCTCTCGTGATTTTGTATACCTCTGTAAGATCTCCCCTCATCTTCCTGCGCTCCATGGAATAGAGACCCAGCCTACTCAGCCTCTACCTATAGCTCACACCCTCTAGTCCTGGCAACATCATCGTAAATCTTTTTTTAACCCTTTCAATCTTGACAATATCTTTCCTATTACATGATGCCCAGAACTGAACACAGTATTCTAAATGCGGTCTCACCAACGTCTTATACAACTGCAACATGATCTCCCAACTTCTATACTCAATACTCTGACTGATGAAGGCCAAAGTGCCAAAAGCCTTTTTGACCACCTTATCTACCTGCGACTCGACCTTCAAGGACCATGCACCTGTACTCCTAGATCCCTTTGCTCTACCCAGAGGCCTACCATTTACTGTGTAGGTCCTGCCCTTGTTCGACGTCCAAAAATGCAACACCTCACACTTTTCTGTATTAAATTCCATCAACCATTCCTCTGCCCACCTGGCCAATCGATCCAGATCCTGCTGAAATCTTTCACAACCATCTTCACTTGCTGCAAAACCACTAACTTTTGTAACATCAGCAAACTTGCTAATTTTGCCCTGTATGTTCTCATCCAAATCATTGATGTAGATGACAAACAGTAACAGGCCCAGCACCGAACCCTGAGGCACGCCACTAGTCACAGGCCTCCAGTCTGAGAAGCTACCTTCCACCATCACCCTCTGCTTTCTTCTATGGAACCAATTCAGTTATCTCTCCTTGGATCCCATGCGACCTAACCTTCCAGAGCAGGCCTACCATGCGGAACCTTGTCAAACAGCTTACTGAAGTCCATGTACAGAACATCTACAGCTCTGCCCTCATCAACCTTTTTGGTCACATCTTCAAAAAATCTTGTATAAAGTTACATAATTTTTGGAGAGGAATTTTTGAAAATTTTCAAAAACACTAAAAGCAAAATTGGACCCTGACACAGAATGGATTATTCTAGGTGCGTCAGAAGCCTGCTCTGCTATCATTATTTCAAAGACGTTTCCTTAATTATGGCCTGATAACGGCAAAAAAACTAATACTCAAATTTTGGAAACATACATCTGTCCCTACCCTTAAGATGTGGATTACAAACATGTCTGAGACGCTACATCTTGAAAATATTAGACTTGTCTTAGCAGAAAAAACATCACTTTTCGAAGACATGGACACCATTCATTGACTTATTACAAGGATAGTATGGTACAACACAACTTTGGAATTAAATCTAATTACGGGTTGGGTGAGATGGGTGGGGAGGGATGCGAGGCAGGTATATCACCACTTTTTTCTTTCTTTCTCTTTTTGTCTATTTATTTTTCTTATTTTTTCTATTCCTTTTTTCTTTCTTTCATTTATTCACTCTTTGGCTACATCACTTTGGTAGTCTAGGGGTTCTATCTTTGCACATTTCACTTTTTCTCTTTCTTGCTTTTTCTCCTTTCTTTTCTTCTAACCATAGCTAAAAGTTAAAACTGTACAATAACTGTATTATTTCATATGCCATTGGTTATAAAAAATCAATTAGATTTGTGAGACATGACCTCCCACGTCCAAAACCGTGCTGACTATCCCTTGCCCATCCAAATGCCTGTATAACCTATCCCTCAGAATACTCTCCAGTAACTTACCAACTACAGATGCTAAGCTCACCGGCCGATAGTTTCCAGCATTTTCCCTGCAGCCCTTCTTGAAAAGAGGCAAAATATTTCCAGAAAGTGGGATGCTTTTAAATGTGTGACAATGAAAGTTTGTGCAATGCATCTTACAGATAGAGTGAAGGGCAAGGCAGATTGCAGTGGGGACTTGGGATCACAAGAAAGATTGAACTTCTAGTTGGCAAAAAGACAGAGGCATGTCAGCTACAGGCAACTGGGATCAAGTGTAATCCCGGAGGAGTATAGGGGATTCAAGAGCATACTCAAGAAGGAAATCAGGAGGGCAAAAACAGGCATGAGATAACTGGCAGATAATATTAAGGACAATGCAGAGAGATTTTATAGATATTTTGGGGGAAAAGCTCACAGAGACAGAGAGAGAGAGAGAGAGAGAGAGCGAGAGAGTGAGAGAATAGGGCCCGAGAAATCAAATTGGTCTTCAATATGTGGAGCCGCAGGAGATGGGCAAGGAGTTCAATGGATATTTCTCCTTTGTTTTTAGTATCGAGAAAGACGTAAAGAATAGGGAACGTGGAAAAGTTAATAGCAAATTTTGAGGAGGTGCTGAATGTCCTAAGATGTACAAAGGTAAATAAATCTACCAAGCTTGATCAGATATATTCAAGGACGCTGTGGGAGGCTAGAGAAGAAATTGCAGGAGTCCTGGCTGAGATATGTGAATTATTACTGCTGGGTGCTGGCTCCACTGTTGTTCATTATTTATGGTCAGTAAGTTTGCAGATGGCATTAAAATTAGTGGCCTATTGGACAGTGAAAAAGGTTATCTAAGTTTACAATGGGACTTTGATCAACTAGAACCTAGGATTGGCCTAGGATTGACCAATGGACCTAGGATTGGCAGATGGAAGTTAATCAAGGTTTCATGGTTTCAAGGTCAATTTATTATCACATGTACCAATTAAGGTACAGTGAAATTTGAGTTACCATACAGCCCTACTAAGTGAAAAGCAACAAGACACACAGCCACATAAAATAAAAGTTAACATAAACATCCACCACAGCGGCTCCCCACGTTCCTCACTGTGATGGAAGGTAATAAGGTCCAATCTTCTCCCTCTTTATTCTCCCACGGTCGGGGCTGTCAAACCATCCGCAATCGGAGCCATCAAAGCTCCCGCAGCCGGAGATCCGAAGCCCTCGCGTCGGGGTGATTGTTAATTCAGATAAATACAAGGAATTGCATTTTGGTTAAACAAACTAGGGCAACACTTCTGCAGTAAATGATAGACCCATAGGGAGTATTGTAGAACAGAAAGACCAAACGGTGCAGGTACATAGTTCCATGAAAGTACAGGTAAGACAAGGTGATGAAGAAGGTATTTGCACGCTTGCATACATTGGGATTGAGTACAAGAGTTGGGATGTCATGTTACTGCAGTACAAGATGTTGGTACATCCACATTTGGAGTTCTTTGTACAGTTCTGGTCATTGACCTGGAAAGAGTGCAAAAAGACTTACGAAGATATTACCAGGTCTGGAAAGTTTGAGTTATAAGGAGGAGCTGGATAGGAAGGGCTTTTTTTTCCCCTAGAGAGTATGAAGCAACAAAGCTCAGTGAGAGCGTCAGCTCCTTACTACCAAGGGTACAGCAAGAGAACACATCCATGTGCCTTCTGGTGACACTCTAATCGTACGTTGCAGTGTGCAAATACTGTAGTAAGGAACAGCTGACTCTCTTACTGTGATGAGCTGTTCGAGGTATTTTCCGCAATGTAATGTATCAAGTACCATAGGCTGTTGTTCAAGTTGTTACATAAATATTATTGTTATAGATTATTTAAATATTTTGGACTATAGTGTCCTTAATAGAACTAGTAGAAAGAGTAATGAGAAGGGATTGCCATTTGACAAGATGAGATCTTTTGTTTCTTTGAGGCTTGTGAATCTTTGGGACTCGATTCCTCAAATGGTGGTGGAAGCAGTATCTTTGAGTATTTTCAAGCAGAAAAAGTTCTTGATAAATAAGGGAATGAAAGATTTGTTCCTAATTTATCTCCTCAGGGTGACGCAGCAGTAGTGTTTTTGCCTTGCAGCGTCAGAGACCTGGATTCAACCCTGACTCTGAGTGCTGTCAGTACGGAGTTTGTACGCTACCCACACTCCAAAGACGTACGGGTTTGCAGGTTCATTGGCTTCTGTAAATTGTAAATTGTCCCTTGTGTGTAGGAGAGTATTCGTGCACGGGGCGATCACTGGTCAGCGTGGACCCGGTGAGCCAAAGGTCCTGTTTCCACGCTGTATCTCTAAAGTTCAAATAAGTTTTCAGCCAGATCAACCATGGTTTTACCGAATAATGTTGCAGGCTTCAGAGGCCAGGTGGCTACTCCTGCACCTAATTCATATGTTTGTATGTTTTCCCTGTCCCTCAGCATTCCATCATGCCAACACCTCGTTCCTGAAGCACAATAATTAGGGGTTGGATTGGTGGTTCCTACGGCTTTTCTACATGGAATTCTCCTGAGCAAAGATTAATCAAGGAATGAATCCATTTCACCTATTGACAGCCGGCAGTCAAAATTACTTAAGGCCATTTGGAGAAAAGCTTGTCAGTTGCCCACTCTGAATGGCCGGAAGTGGAGTCAATAGCTCATTTGGTGAGCACATCATTCACCCCAATGTAGACAAAAATATTCTGCCACCCACGACATAAGCAAAGCAAAAGGTGAAAATAAAAAGAAACGCAAACCAAAGAAATGCAAAATCAGAAGTGCAGTGTTGGCAATTATGTACCGGCTGCGTCGCAGACGATGTGTGTAACAAAAGAGTCACACCCTGAAGCAATCATGATGTGTTTTCCCATCATGATTGCCACAGTTATTTCAGCACAATGCACCACCTTTTTATAATGTATCCTAAAATAGAAGCAATATTTTACAGTGTTTTGTGTTGTTCAGCTTCCTCCCTTGTAGATTGCTTCTGTCGCAGCCTCTGATTTGATTTGTGACCTTTATGAATCAGTTATTTGGCAACATTGCGAGGAGGAAAATGACCCGAACCAGAAGGTTGCATGAAACTCTTGAACTTGGTGTGTTCTGCTTCAGAATCAAGTGCTTAATTGCTTTATTTACCAGTGTTCACTTTTTTTCATAACAATTCTAAATTATATTAATTTTTTTCATTATAATTTGCTTAATGAGTATATATTTCAAAGTAAGTAATTCTTTGTTTGTGCATTATCTGACTGGTCAAGCAGGACCTTGTGTCGTACGACTAAACATCTTGTTCAATTAGATACTGATCATTAGGCAACCACAGACAAATTAAATACAGAGATGTATTTTCACTTTCCACTTTTTTAATAGAGTAGCTGACTAGATGAATTGGAAAACAATACTTGATATTCTGTTAGCAGACATTATGTAGGTTATTGAACAGTAGTGATAGATACCTGGGTCTGGCAAGGAAAATAGGGATGTGTCTGATAAGAATAAAGGTAACCAAGCAACTATCAAAATACCCAAATTTAAAGAAAATATGCAAAACCAGAGGTGGCAGTTGTATAGGTTTAAGAATATTGGAAAGATTTGTAGTTGAGTGAAAAATAATCTAGAGATTCAATTGAACAGCAGCAACATATTTTACATTGATATATTGTCCATGACATGCTTATAGGTCCCAAGATTATTATGTTACAGCAGAGTGATGATAGGAAGTAAGTGATGCAGCAATCAGTATTGCCGCTGCAATGCTCCACGACGCAGACTTAATCCTGACCTTGGGCCATTTGTATGAAGTTGATACGTTTTCCTTGTGACTGCATGAGTTTCCCACAGATGTGCCAGTTACTTCACACATCCCCAAGATATGCTAGTAGGTTAAATTGGCTTTAATTTAGTGGCAGGAAAATCGGTGGGGAATTGATGGACATGTGAGCGTGAATAGTTTACAGGAAAACAAGTGGGGTAATGGGACTGATATGAAAATCAGTCAAATGCTTTGAGAAGTCGAAATGGCCCACCTCTATGTCAGAGGAAGTATGATAAAGCAAAATAAACTAAGAGTATAGTAAATCAAAAAAGTAGTGAAGGAGTACAATTGCTCTGGATTCCAATGAAAGGAGTGAACATTTCCAGAAAAACAGTCAATAGAAAATTGAAGCTTAAGAAATAAACATTGTGGCGCATCCACGTGTTAGGAGAAGAGTTGTAAATAAGTAGAGACAAGTCAACAAAGTCACCTGTGTCCATTCACATACACGGTTTGGCTTTGACTGAAGCCCAGGTCGTATCTTTAATTCTCAATTTGCAGCATAACACCGAGAAGTGAGTTTCCAAATATAATCCCACTAGGGAATAATTTACTCTCTATTTCTATCAGTGGATGCTAAAGTGGATGCTAAATGGTTGCCTAATTGGGGCAGAAATTAGGAAAATGTTCTTCTTTCAGAGGATTGTGACTCTTTGAATTCTCTTGCCCAGAGAGCTGGGGGGAGGATAATTGTGGGGATGAAGTGGGGTATGTGTTGAGTCATTGAATATATTCAAGGCAGAGATTTACAGATGTTTAAACTAGAAGGGACTGGAGAGTTATGAATGGAGAATGGAATAACAGTATTGAGGCCAAGATTATTGAATAGTGGAGGAGGCTCGAGGGACTGAATATCCTGTTCCTGTTTCTTATGTTCTAATGTTGAATTGCATTAAGTTCACCACTTTACACACCACCTCTCACCTCAGCGACCACCACTCTGCCCCCAAATACATACCCTTCAGAATTACCATGCAAACATAACACACTTCTAGTCATTTATGGGTTCATTTCAACTGCAGCATTGCAATACCTACAGCAACATAAGTAGATGAAAAGTAGTACCTTCTCAACCACAGCATCCATCAGATTGGGCATTTGGCCGGGAGAGTCCTCCTGCAAAGATAAAAGGAGCTTAAACGGCCTGTCCCACTTAGGCGATTTTTTCGGCGACAGTCACAGTCGTAGCAGGTCACCGAAAAAACGGCAACCAGATCCCCCCCTACGACAATGTCTATGACAACCTACCACCTAGTGGACGTCAAGCTAAGGCAAGCTACCAACAACCAGCGACTCATTAGGACGTCCACCCACGACCACACCTACGACAACCTACGACCACACAGGCGACAACCTACAACAACCAAAGTCAACCTACGTCCACCCGCGACGAGCTACATCTGGCTACGACCCTGTGGGCAACAACTGAAGACAATTCAGTCGCCGGTACCTGTCGCCGGTTGATGTAGGTAGCCACCAATGGAATTCATTGAAGTCATCACCCGGCGACAACCTACGTCACCTGGTGACAACCTGAATCATCCTGGCGACAACCTACGACAGGAGAAGACAAGCTACGTCAAGTCTACAGTCGCCGAAAGATTTTGAACATTTCAAAATCCAGCAGCGACAAGAAAATAGTTACGACTCTTTAAGGGCCTGTCCCACTTGGCTGTCATTTACGCGACAGGCCGGTAGTGACTGACGCGCGACAGTCGCACGATGGTCGCGCGCGTCATCATGCGTCCGCACAGCCGTCTGGAGCGCGTGACGTCATTTGAAGATAGACACAAAATGCAGGAGTAACTCAGCGGGACCAGCAGCATCTCTGGAGAGAAGGAATGGATGATGTTTCGGGTCGAGACTCTTCTTCAGTCTGAAGAAGGGTCTCGACCCGAAACGTCACCCATCGCTTCTCTCCAGAGATGCTGCCGGTCCCGCTGAGTAACTCTTGCATTTTGTGTCTATCTCCAATCGTCTTGGCCCCGCTCTGGGAGTAGGAGTGGGGGCGGATCCAGATCCGCAACGGCCGTGAGCCCCAGGCCGAGCTCAGCGATCGCTTGCCTGCTTCTGCTGCTGTTGGAGGTGAGACGTTGCAGCCGCGCTAGTGTCATTTACACAACAGGACGGTGGCGCGCGAAGATTTCGTGCAGCACGAAATCCTGGCGCGCTGCACAAAACCGCGCGCAACTCCACACTCCTCCATGCCACTCCATGCGCCCGTCCCGCGCTACCCACACGCTACCAGGTCACGTAAATGGCGCGCAAATGACGGCCAACTGGGACAGGCCCTTTAGGCGTCTTGAGGAGACAACTCACGACCATACAGGCGTCACCCCGCGACCATGTGGCGACAGCCTAGTCGCCTGTAGTCGCCGAAAAAATTGCCTAAGTGGGACAGGCCCTTTACACTGTTCGTCTTTCTCTCACTGCCACAATAAACATTGCTTAAAGGAAGGTGGCACCTGGCACCGACTCCTAAAATTGCTTCATCTAGATGTGAAGACAATGCAGAGCGAAGTGAAAACCCTGCCGAGCCAGCGACTTTTCCATTGAGCTCCAAGCAAAATAATTGTTTGCTGCAAGTAGCCAAGTTTTGGCATTGACTCAGTAGTTTTCCTGACATTCCGCAACATAAGCCAAAGATCTCCTGATTTCCAGATCATCCATTTAACTATCGTTGTTAATTTGTGATATCCAGTCGTGTGGAAAGAAGCAAAGGTTTAGAACAATCGCAAAAAGAGATTCAAAACTCTAATCCTCACATTCACAGGCCGTTAGATATTACGGCTTCAGCATGAAGATAAAAACAAGCGCAGGTTTTCAGTACACGCTGTTGCCAGTGTGGGCTTCTTTATTGTGCAAAAGTACACTGCGCATACTCACACATATTCATGAGACTGATAAGATATAGACTATATCACATGACACAAATCATACCATTATAGTAAGTACTTAAAGTTACAGTTACCATTATATACACCCACTGCTCTCCCCTTAGAAAGTAAAATAACTTGTAAATTAGACAAACAAGAACATTTTTATAAATTTAATCTGACGACTTTTACGCAATCTTTCTGATCTCCTGAGAGTGTCAGGTTGTGGTTCTAAAGGAGAGTCAAGTTCAGGATCATTTACCTTTGTCTCTACTTTCTTTGGAGATTCTGCTCTTACATCTGAACTTAGAATAATACCTGTGTATTCACTGTGGAGTTCTTTAAGTAATCTTTGTCTGAAGCAATTGGGTACTACTACTCTGTGAGCCCATTTAATACACCCTTGGTCACATGACAGTTCATGTCATTTATTGCGATAAGATTTTAGTTCATTAGTACATGGTTTTATTTCTGACCATCCACACAAAGTTTGTTCATATACTTTTTAGCTCTGTGTCCTTTTAAGTTTCAGCAGCAATTTCAGATGCTGTGACAGGAAAGTCATTGTCCACTGCTTCTGTAACGTAGATAGCACCTTCAGTGCTCACATCTGATTCTTCACGAGGCAAACGCGACTATGCATCAGCGATAGCATTTTCTTTTGAGCTGCGGTACTCAATGCTGTAGTCATACTGTGACAGGAGAACTGCCCAGCGCTGCATCCTCGAGGCTGCCATTGTAGGTATTGCTGACCGAGGACCAAGAATAGCGAGAAGTGGCTTATGATCAGTAACCAGGGTGAATTTCCTACCCAACAGCTACTGATGGAATTTCTTGATCCCAAAGATGATACCAAGGGCTTCTTTCTCGATTTGTGCATAATTACGCTCACTCTTGGTAAGTGTACATGATGCAAATGCCATAGGCTTTATTGTCCACGTTCCATTACATGTGAAATCACAACTCCTACCCCACAACTAGACGCATCACAAGCTAACTTTAACCTGCGATTTGTATCGTAGTAAACAAATAATGCATCACTGGTCAAGGTCTTCTTACATGCATCATAAGCATTTTGTTGCTCTTTGGACCATTCCCATTTTTAATCCTTTTTCAACAACGTGAAGAGGAGCTAGCTTTGTTGCTAACTCGGATAAGAAGCGTGAGTATTACTGTACCATACCCAGGAAGGAGTGGAGTTGAGACACATTCTGTGGTGTTGGTGCGTTTGCTGTAGCTTCAATCTTTTCCTTCACTGGTTGTAGTCCATGTTGATCCACTTTCAAATCAAGATACACTACTTCGGTCTGTAAGAATGCACATTTGCTTCTTTTCAACCTTATATTGTGATCATCAGCCATTTCAACACTTCACTGAGTATCTCCAGATTCTCCTCCTCAGTAACAGTCGTAATCAGCAAGTCATCTTGATTGCTCAAACAATGTGATGTTCCTTGCAGAATCTTATCCATTGTAGCTTGGAAGGTTTTTGGTGCTGACTTCACACCATAGGGTAGTTTTGTGTAGGAATACAGCCCCATGTGTGTGTTTATCATGAGGTACTGCTGGCTCTTACAATTAACATTTAGCTGAGCATATGCATGTGACAGATCTAGCTTAGAGAATACCTTGGAACCAGCAAGTTCAGTGTATGAATCTTTGATGTTGGTAGTGGATACTGTTCATCATCTACTGCCTGGTTGATGGTCACTTTGTAGTCTCCACACAATCTCACTGTGTTGTCCGCTTTTGGAACCACTACTATTGGAGTAGCCCAATCACTGCGATCTTTTTTAACCAGTACACCATTTTGTTCCAACTTTTTGATTTCAGCTTCCACTTTAATTTTCAGCGAATATGGCACTGGTCGCAGTCTACAGTAGACAGGTTCCACATCGGGTCCTGATGTGTGCTTGCTCACCCTTTATGCCATCGTAGCTGTCATTGAACATAGCATGATGTTTCTGCAACTACTGACCCAGTTGTGTTTGCGCTTCGATTTTGAATACAGATTTCCAGTCCAGTTTCAGTAAGCGGAGCCAATTTTTGCCCATCAATGTTGGCCTATTGACATAACTTGCGACTACTATTGGCAAGTTCAAAGTCTTGCCTTTGTGTTGTACATCACTAACTATCTCTCCACATGTCTCCAACACTTCTCCAGAATACATTTTCAGCTGAACGCTTGTTTCTGTGTTAGGCATATTGCTAAACTGGGATTCATGGGTGTCTTTGCTTATAATTGTGCAATCAGCAGCGGTATCAATACACAGAGTAATGTATTGATTGTTCACTTTGACCCTTGTCTGAAAGTCTTCCTTTCCAGACCCACCGTTCGTAGTATAGATGCCATACAGTCCAAGTTCATTACTCTCTGACTGTTCTTCGAGGTTGTGAATTTCACGCATTTGGTTTTGTCGAGCCTTTTGTTTTTGCTTTGTCCTGTGATGGTGCTCTGCATGCTGATGCAATATGGCCTTTCTTTTGACAGTTGTAGAACGTAGAGTCCTTAAACTGGCGCTTATTTGCTTTGTGTTGACCATTGCATCGATAGCACATATCTGCACTTTTCCAAGAACTTTGCTGTGAAGGCCTTTTCCGTCTCGTCATGCTTGTGTTTTGGAACTGCCTTTTGACTGTTGACTGTGCCAGCATGTGTTGGTCGAAACTCATGTGCACTTTGACATGCCATCTCCACGGCCAAAGCAGCTTTGCATGCCAAATCAAAGGTAAGGGCTGGTGTGTTCAGTAATTTTGATTGCATTCGCATTCCACATACAAATCTATAAAGCAAAGCTCGATCCAGAAATGTTGCAAAATTGCAGTGTAGACACAACTTCTTCAATGAGATAATGTACTCACCCACAGTCTCACCAGGCTTCTGGTTTCTTGTGTGAAATTTGTAACTTTCTGCAATCTCTATGGGCTTATTGTTGAAGTGAGCATCAAGTTTTGAAAGAACAGTCTCTTCGCTCCATAGATGCTGCTGCACCCGCTGAGTTTCTCCAGCATTTTTTTGTGTACCTCCAATGAAACATTCCTTGCTTTCTCTGGGGCTAGGATATTGGTGAGTTTCATAAACTTCAGGACCAATTTCAGTTAATCGAATGGCTTTCTTTTATTCCTGGATGGGTTTTTTTTTAATCTTACCTGCACTTGATCATCATCCTCTTTTTCTTCAGCTTCAATAATGTAATTAGCAATAAAAAAACATTTCCATTCGCTCACAGTACGAGGTAAAGGTTTCACAGTTCTTGTCAAAAGTCCCTAGTCAGCCTATGTATCCCAAGGACGCCATCTTGCCCCATAGACACAAAGATAGCCTGACAAACTCTAGACGATTTGTACT
Organism: Malacoraja senta; assembly: GCA_038087875.1. Lineage (NCBI taxonomy): Eukaryota > Metazoa > Chordata > Chondrichthyes > Rajiformes > Rajidae > Malacoraja > Malacoraja senta. The sequence goes on along the minus strand of CM075977.1, from coordinate 224,175,827 downwards.
GCTGCTGTTTTAAACTACAGTCCCATGCATAGAAGGATCTGCGGCCTATCGTGTCCAGTTCGCAAACAACTTCGACACAGCTTCGTATTTGCTGTTTAAAATGTTAAACAATACTGCATGTTGCAAAACAGTCCAGCACTGTATTTAAAGGATGAGTTCACAGTCTTTATCCCATCCTCGTCGCCATTGTAAGATATTATGGCTTCAGCATGTAAATAGAAACAAGCACAGGTTTTCAGCACACGCAGTTGCCAGTGTGGGTCTTCTTTATTTTGCAACGGTACACTGCGCATACTCACACATATTCACGAGACTGATAAGATATAGAATATATCACATGACACAAATCATACCATTCTAATACTCAGTTCTTAAAGTTACAGTTACCATTATATACATTACACATGCCAATAATAATATCTCCAATCTATAGAAAATGTAATGGATTTTAAGTTTTTTAAGTTTTACAATTGTAAAATCCACCGGCCTTGTTAATTTGGCTTCATTCCCTCACATATAAAGTTCAAACAAAGTGATCCTCTAAATACCGGCTATTATCAATAGTTCTGTAGTAGTTGATACAGATGGAAAAGCCAACCTTCAGTCACATATTTGGTGAATTTATGAACATGACTAATGACTTACGACGTGATATGAAACCAGGGGCCACAGTTTAAGAATAAGGAGTAAGCCATTTAGAACAGAGACGAGGAAATACTTTTTCTCACGGAGAGTTGTGAGTCTGTGGAATTCTCTGCCTCAGAGGACGGTGAAGGCCGGTTCTCTGGATGCTTTCAAGAAAGGGCTCTTAAAGATAGCGGAGTCAAGGGATATGGGGAGAAGGCAGGAACGGGGTACTGATTGTGGATGATCAGCCATGATCACATTGAATGGCGGTGCTGGCTCGAAGGGCCGAATGGCCTACTCCTGCACCTATAGTGTATTGTCTATTATCTATTTGGTTATTGAAAGCAGCGTTCCTTGGATTAACTCCTCTGCAAAGGTCAGTCATCTTTGCTTAGCTCTTACTCAGATCAAGGATATGATGAATGCTGGCTATCTTTAATAATACCGACATATTATAGAGCAGTAATTTTGTATTTGGCATTCAACTGGTGACTAAATTACAGTTGCATGATATAGTTAAAAAGGTATACGTGTAATTTTATCTTCTCTGTTGAGGAAACAATGTCACTTAAGATGGTGAGACATTGGCAGTGCATTCTCACAAGCTGATTATATATCATCACCGGGTAAACATTTAGATACAGTGTTACATCTAAAATAAAAATGATTGAAATGCATAATAGTCTACAATACTACCATGCAGATTCCAGACCCATTGATAAATACGTGGCAGCTTTTTTTCAGCATTTCTGAAGGACCTCCCAATATGTATGATCGATAGATGTGTGAATTAAATTCCTAGGGTTTCTAAAGTTACCTGGTATGTCCTCCTCTCCTTAGATGTGGGATGTGGGGAAAACGAGGTTGTGACTTTTGAGTGAAGCTCCTCTCTGCCAAGTTGTAGAATTTCTCTGGGATTCCATGACTTCCTGAAGCCTTGCTGTTTATAAGTTGGCATGTAGCCTTTTCAATGACTCATCGATCAAAAGGTGGTAGTGAGGCTCGATTGGGATCTGGTCTAAAGTGCTTATATCAGGAGGTACTGACTGTCTCTGTCTCTTCTACCTTCATCACTGATCTGTGAATATGTTGTGTTTGTGCTCATTAGCTTCTGGAGCTCCTGGTAATTCTATCAAACCAGTTTTGGTTTCTAATTGAGCAACCAAGGGAATCTTCACAGTTGCTAATTAGGACAAATCTCCAGGTGGTCCAGAAGATGTGCACGCTCTCTAACTCCATTTGGTCAGGGTCATCAGGTTCAGTGGCGTGCGGTGAGGTCAATGGCTGGGGAGGCACTGGCTTCAACCCCATCCTAACTTTGTTGTGTGTGTGTGTGTGTGTGTTAGTTGTGTGTGTGTTAGTTGTCTGTGCGTGATGTGTGTGTGTCAGTTGTCTGTGCGTGATGTATGTGTCTGGGAGAAAAGGAGAGAAGGGAGGGAGGGAGGGAAGTAGAGAAAGAAGGGAGGGAAGTAGAGAAAGAAGGGAGGGAGGGAAGGAGAGAAAGAAAGGAGAGAAGGGAAAAGAGAGAGAGGAAGGAGGGAGGGAAGGGAGGGAGGGAAGAAGGGAAGGGAGGAAGGGAAGGGAAGGAGAGAAGGGAGGGAGAGGGCCAGCGGCGGGAGTGGATGCCGGGGTCCCGAGCCAAGAGTAGATTACTCCAGCGTGGGGCCCAATTGGGAGCTCTCAGCGGCCCAGAGCCTCAGAATCGGCCGCTACAAATCAACGAATCAACCAAAGATACTAGAGGAGTATCTTTGGAATCAACCTACCAGTCAGCGCCGCCCGCGGCTGGAAAGTCAGCGCCGCCGCTGCTGAAGCTAGCTAACGTGGAGGGAGAGCGAGGCAGCGTGAATTACGTGAGCCTACGTAATTGACGCTCGCTCTTCCTACACTGGGCTTAAGACACGTTCCCTTGTGAGGCAGACGTCACTGCCTCACCTCTCATTTCTCCCTGTATTTGCAGCAGAGCTGCGCAAATTTTGCAATTTTGACTATAAAAAATGATTCGATTCATATAGAAATGACATTTATAACACAGATCAGTGGAAAAATCTTTATATTTATTTTATTTTATTATTATTTTTCTTTACTTTTCTTAACAGCTATTTTCATTGGGAGTATGACAGGTGAAGCTCTGCCTCCCCTGACCGCACGTCCCTGATCAGGTTGCCTGTAAGGTGTCTCTGGGGAGATGTACATTTGCAGAGTCATAGAGTGATACAGTGTGGAAACAGGACCTTCGGCCCAACTCGCTCACATCAGCCAACTAGTCCCACTTGCCTGCCCTTGGTCCATATCCCTCCACACCTGTCCTATCTATGTACCTGTCTAACTGTTTCTTAAACGATGGGATAGTCCCAGCCTCAACTACCTCCTCTGGCAGCTTGTTCCATACACCCACCACCCTTTGTGTGAAAAAGTTACCCCTCGGATTCCAATTAAATCTTTTACCCTTCACCTTGAACCTTTCTCCTCTGGTCCTCGATTCCCCTACTCTGCGCAAAAGTCTCTGTGCATCTACCCGATCTATTGCTCTCATGATTTTGTATATCTCTATAAGATCTCCCCTCATCCTCCATGGAATAAAGACCCAGCCTACTCAACCTCTCCCTATAGCTCACACCCTCTAGTCCTGGTAACATCCTCGTAAATCTTTTCTGTACCCTTTCAAGCTTGACAATATCTTTCCTATAACATGGTGCCCAGAACTAAACAAAATATTCTAAATGCGATCTCACCATTGTATAACATGTTGCATGTTATACAACTGCAACATGACCTTCCAAATTATTTTCTCAATACTCTGACTGATGAAGGCCAAAGTGCCAAAAGCCTTTTTGACCACCTTATCTACCTGCGACTCGACCTTCAAGAAACCATACATCTGTACTCCAAGATCCCTCTGCTCTACAACACTACCTAGAGTCCTACCATTTACTGTGTAGAAGGTCTTTGAGACCTTCTGCATTGATTTTCTCCCCACAATGCTTCAGCTTCTGTTGTTGTTTAGTAGCCGGGTTGCTGGTGATAACATAGCAGATTGGAGAGTGCCACTGTCCATTGCCCACTGCCCACTGTCCACTGCCATTATAGCTTAACCTTATCCCACCTGCTACATGTCTTTACACCTTCAGAAAAATTCCATGCAATCTAGATGAGGGAATTTCTCTCTCTCTATTGAGTTTGATGAAGGGTTCCACATCTGAAAAGTTGACCTTTTCTTTCCACAAATGCTGTGTGATCCCACTTTAGTGTTCAAACCTTTTTATTTTATTTTTAGAATCCTGATGGCTCAGTTTTTCTTATTCCACCAAGTTTAGCCTGGTGGACAGGTACCAACACCTTACCATTAATAGCTCTTTATGCAGATCAAAAAACTTAATGATAGAAACAAAATGCTGGAATAACTCAGTGGGATAGGCAGCATCTCTGGAGAGAAGGAATGGGTGATGTTTCGGGTCGAGACCCTTCTTCAGAAAACTTAATGTGCTGGTAACAATTGCCACCAAGCTATTTTGATTAACTTACATCTCTCTATTTCCCAACTCTGACGATAGGTTGTAGACCTGAAACATTGACTGTTTCTCTTTTCACAGACACTGGCTAGCCTGCTGAATTTATCCAGCATTTTCTCTTTTATATCATCCAGGGTTGGGGCATTTGGACTAATGATGGTAGTGTATCTTTAGCATGTCAGAAGAACTCATGACCCATTCACTAATCGCACAAGATAAGTAATTGAGACGTTAGACTAGATCATTCAGCATGGAAAAACTCACCAAATTAAGATGAGTTCCTCTTCTAGTTTGCCCTTTCATAACAAGGTGTACCCACTGTTTTGTTCATTGAACTGGCCATCTTCTGTCCATCATTCCTCATTCAGGACGGCATTTTCAGTTTTCAAAGTATCTGAGTTTGCAAGCTGCTTAGGAGAGTGGCATTCAAGTCTCTTGATGTTGGGGGCTGTACATCATGGTCCTGATGTTTCAAGCGCCAAACCTTGGACATTGCTTGTTAGTGACTTCTTTGACCAGGGAAAAGCCACATGACTTGTCATAATCCAGGTTTTGAAAAAATTCTGAGTGTAATTTTCCATCAAAATATTCCTGCAGAACCACAGGGAACAGGAATTTTCCTTAAGCCTCTTGTCAGTACCATCAGACCCCCTGCCCTACACAACTCTCCCATCATGTCCATGTGAGATGTTCCAATTACCTATTCTGTGAGCCAAATCTGGCCAACATTGATGCTTTGTGTTGGCAGCTGACTACAAGATTACCGAAGAGGCGACGGATGAATTGGCATCAGTCTTTTATAACTTGCCGATCCTTCATAGATAAAACTTGAAACAGCCCAACGTACGTTTCTTGTTCTTCATAGGATTATTTATTTAATGTTCTGTTAAATACTTAGCTGTGCAAAGCCGTTATGCCAGCCTCCACTTCCACCATAGGTCAAATATTGATTTCTTTACAGATACTTCCCTGAGGTTTGCTCTACATTTTCCTTTGCTACAATGCAGTGCTGCCACAACCTCCCCTTCCTTATTCTGATGTATTGTGATGCCGTTGTTCACTTCACAATAATCTGCTCCACTCTTCCATTTTCACCAACACCTACTTCCTTTTCTCACAGCATCTTCCCAAGCAATTACAGGAAATGCACAGGAAATTAATGATTGTTTTTGATAGCTTGTGGTAGCTTGTGATTGCTGATAGCTCTTGAGAGAAGAAATTCCTCCTCATGCCTGCCTTAAATGGACGTTCCTTTATTCTGAAACAGTAGATCATCGAACAACATAGCACAGGAACAGGCCCATCTACACCTCTCACAATTGTGTACACTTCTATCAGGCCTTCCCTCAACATCTGATGCTCCAGAGAAAGCTATCCAAGTTTGTCCAACTTCTCTTTATAGCTAATACCTCTAACCCTGACAGCGTTCTGGTAAATCTCTTCCACACCCTCTCCAAAGCCTCCACATCCTTCCTGTAATGGGGCAATCAAAACTACACACAATATGCTTGTCTAATTTTAGAATGCCCCACAAGAGGAAATATTCTCCCAGCATTATTCCTGCCCATGTTCTCTTACATATTTTAATAAAATCAACTCTCATACATTAAACTTGAATAAGTATAGGCTCAGCCTTTACCTTCTAATGCAACTCCACCATCCTTAAAATCTGCCAAATTAACTGCCTCCAAAGCATATAGAGCCATAGAAACATACAAACATAGAAAATAGGTGCAGGAGGAGGCCATTCGGCCCTTCGAGCCAGCACCGCCATTCATTGTGATCATGGCTAATCGTCCCCAATCAATAACCCGTGCCTGCCTTCTCTCCAGATCCCATGATTCCACTAGCCCCTAGAGCTCTATCTAACTCACATAAGCCCTCCTGTATGTACTACTCCAGTCATGGTCCAATTGCATAGGATGTAATTTCACCAAGGTCTTATAAAGTTGGAATAAGTCTTCCAACTTTTATTCTCCATCCTCTTTGTAATAAAGGCCAACATTCCATTTGTCATCTTGATAGCATATTGTGCCTGCAAGCCAAACCTCTATTTCACATGCAAGGGCATCCAGATCCCTCTCTACAGTAGTCTTCTGTAGTTTGTTTCCACTCAAACACTATTCTTCCAACCAATGTAGATTGGTACATATCAATATACATCTCTCAGCATTATAGTGCACCTCCCACATTATATCCCCTCATTTTATCCTGCTGTAGATTCCATGTGTCCTCCTTACAACTATCATTATATCACCCGCTAATGTGACTGTGATTCACTGAGACCTTTTAGCTGTGTCATTAATGGGGATCCCTCCACTGATCGGTGTAAACCACAGTAGTTGCTCTCATGAATATTTTGTATTTATCTTGATTATGTTTTCTGATAGTTAACCAATGCTCTCTTCATAATATATTACATACAATGCCATTACTTTCTGTAGTAATATTTTATATGGTACCCTTTCGAACACTTTATGGAAAAACGAATACGCTCTGGAATAAATGGGTAATATTTTAATTACACGCCTGTGACTACGTGGGTGCTGCACAAATCATTTCTGGGGCTCCAACTATCTACAATGATACCACTAATTATGATGAGAAATCAAGTTTGATATATCTAAAGCCCCTGTCCCACTTTCACGACCTAATTGGTGACCTTTGCTGAGTTTGCCCTTGACTCATACTCGCAACATGGTCACCACGAGGTCGTAGGAGGTTTTTGTGTAACTCTTCCTCATGCTCGTGAGTAGTCTCCGCGCACTCGTGGCCTCAAGTAGGTCGCGGCGTTTTTTCCAGCCTGATAAAAAATGTCCACGAGTAAAAAAAAGGTCGGCATGGAAAATATTTATACTTCTTACTCGTAGGTAGGTCGTAGTAGGTCGTGATGGTAGTCGTAGGTAGTCGTAGATAGTCGTGGGTAGTCGTAGATAGTCGTAGGTCGGTAACTGGCCCGAGAAAAAAAATGGAAGCATGTCATCATTTTATCATGTGATAATTTTCCATTCGTAGCTTGGTCTTAGGTGTGGAAGACTGAGGTCGAGGAGGGTTGTAGACATAGTCGTAGGAGGTCGTAGACATAGTTGTAAGAGTTCGTAGACATAGTCGTATGAGGTCTTTTACTTCAGCGAGTCAACACGATCTTGACATTATGGGCACTCGCAGGGGCCCCAGCTATGCCTGCCTCTTTGTTGGGTATGTCGAGCAATCACTGTTCCAGGTATACACTGGCCCTATCCCCGAACTCTACCTCCGCTGCATTGACAACTGCATCGGTCCTGCCTCCTGCACCCATGCAGAAGTCACTGACTTCATCAACTTCACGACAAATTTCCATCCTGCACTCAAATTCACTTGGACCATCTCCGACATCTCCCTACCGTTTCTGGATCTCACCATCTCCATCACAGGAGACAGACTATTGACCAACATCTACTACAAACCTACTGACTCCCATAGCTATCTAGACTACACTTCTTCCCACCCTGCTTCCTGTAAAGACTCTATCCCCTACTCCCAATTCCTCCGTCTACGCCGCATCTGCGCCCAGGATGAGGTTTTCCATACTAGATCATCGGAGATATCCTCATTCTTTAGGAAACGGGGGTTCCACTCTTCCATTATAGAAGAGGCTCTCACTAGGCTCTCCTCGATATTCCGCAGCTCCGCTCTTGCTCTCCCTCCCCCCATTCGCAACAAGGACGGTCCCCCTTGTCCTCACCTTCCACCCCACCAGCCGTCGCATACAACATATAATCCTCCAACACTTTCGCCACCTCCAACTGGATCCCACGCCTGGCCACATCTTCCCATCTCCACCCCTTTCTGCTTTCTGCAGAGACGGTTCCCTCCGCAACTCCCTGGTTAACTCGTCCCTTCCCACCTAAACCACCCCCTCCCCAGGTATTTTCCCCTGCAACCGCAGGAGATGCAGCACCTGTCACTTTACCTCCGCCCTTGACTCCATCCAAGGACCTCGACAGTCTTTTCGTGTGAGGCAGAGGTTCACTTGCGCCTCCTCCAACCTCATCTACTATATCCGCTTTTCCAGATGTCAACTTCTCTACATCGGCGAGACCAAGCGCAGGCTCGGCGATCGATTCGCTGAACACCTCCGCTCAGTCTGCCTTAACCTACCTGGTCTCCCGGTTGCTCAGCACTTTAACTCCCCCTCCTATTCCCAATCTGACCTTTCTATCCTGGGCCTCCTCCATTGTCAGAGTGAGGCCCAGCGCAAATTGGAGCAACTGCACCTCATATTTCGATTGGGTAGCTTACATCCCAGTGGTATGAACATTGACTTCTCTAACTTCAAATAGCCCTTGCTTTCCCTCTCTCTACATCCTCTCCCTCTTCCCAGTTCTCCCACCACTTACTGTCTCCAACTACATTCTATCTCTGTCCCGCCCACTCCCCTGACATCAGCCTGAAGAAGGGTCTCAACCCGAAACGTCACCCATTCCTTCTCTGCAGAGATGCTGCCTGTCCCGCTGAGTTACTCCAGCATTTTGTGTCTACCTTCGATTTAAACCAGCATCCGCAGTTCTTTCCTGCCTGACTTATGCATCATGCATATGTACGAACGATGTCCACGGGTGAGTCTGCTGGCTCCTGACATCTTCTCTGGTGGGAGATCTTGGTTCGTGGCAATATCATTGCATTTTGTAGAGAAATTTGAATGTTTGAGTTAAACGCCCTGGTTTAATTACCAATGCCCTTAGTTGCCCTGTGTTTTTATCTAAATATATGGCCGGGTTGCTGCGTTTCCACCTTGTGAACTGTGTGGGTTACAAAAATTTGTAGAATGCAGTGAAGGTTCACAAAATCAATTTGTGCGATGACGAGTTTTTTATGTGTGGAAACTTTAAGCCAATTGAGGCAATGATGTTGACTTTAGAAGTTCTTATGGATTGGATGAATTGTACATTCTGGGGTAGGGAAGGAGTTAATGGGAATGCAGTGAGGATAAAATGCATAAAGTAGGATCAGTGTAAATGGGTGCTTGATGGTTGATGTAGACCTGTTTCTGTGCTGTATTTCTTGATATCTCTGACTTGACAGGGTAGGTGCAGAGTTAATGTTTGTAGAGTCTGGGGTGTCTAGAATGACATTCTAGACTCTCAATATAAGAGGGCAGTTATTCAGGACAAAGATAAAAGAAAAAAATGACACCCAGCAGGAAGGTGGAATTTTGTATTTTCAGTCACTGAGGATATTGAAGGCAGTGATTGAAAGTTTGATAGAAAGCAGTTGCAGAGAGACATTTTAAGGGAAAAAGGGATGCAGGTATTTAGAATTGAGATAAAATATTAGACCCGATCTCTTTGAATGATGAACTAGACAGGAGGGGACAACTGATCTACTGCTTCTATTTCATATGTGCTGCTACTGGTTACCGTTAACCACTAAGCTTGTTATTTCCTCAAAGAAATCCACAAAATTTGTCTCTTACAAAACAATATTGGCTGTGTCTGATAACTTTACTAATGTCCTATGGTCTCCTTATTAATGGATCCAGCATGTCCCAATGATAAATGTTCATTTGATGTTCTTCTTTTCTTGAACGTGGCCGTAGCCATTTAGACAACCAAAAACAGAGCAAGTGGAAAAAATGACATTAATATCGGTGGATTAATTTCCTGTGTAATAGGGTATCTCTTACCATGATTTTATGCTTCAACAGGATAGCAGGGAGATGAAAATCGGTTCTTGTGTTTCGGAGTCAAAATCAAAGAAGACAATAAGAGCATATGGGAGGCTGAGAGCGTTAATGGGGTAGACACAAAATCTGGAGTAACTCAGCGGGACAGACAGCATCTCTGGATAGAAGGAATGGGTGACGATTCGGGTCGAGACCCTTCTTCAGACTCAGGGGAGAAGGAGACACAGAGATAAGGAAGGGTAAAGTGTGTTGAAACAATACATCAAAAAAGATGGTCAAGGAAAATTATGGGAGGTAGACTCAGATGAAAGGACAGAAAAAGATTTGAGTTATTAGTTATAGAGAGATGTATTAATAATAGTTTATTTTTTGTTTTGAACAAAAAATATGAAGATTACCTTGTAACGTTGATAAAGATTAGATTATTAATTTTGCTCTTTGTTTTATGCTATCCCTATTTGATCTTCAGATATAGTCTATACATTTAATTCATTGACAATAATGTAAAAAAAGCTCTCCAAATTCTCTCTCCCCTCTGACATGCCCGTTCTCCCCTCTGACATAACCCCCTTTCAAACTGCTTATATAGTTCACATTGTAAGAGGGAATGATCATATACAACAGTATCTCTAAATTAAACTGAACATCTCTCGTGTTCATATGTTTCATTTAAACTAAGATATTTACACCAGCAGAATTAAAGAACATTCCGCAATATTAAAGAAACTACACTGGTAAATATGCACATTAAGGCCTGAAACAAGTGTCATGTGTTTTCATTTTTTGGAGCTCTGATCTCATCATGTATAATTCCAGAATACAAGACATTGTATTGTAGATTGGTCTGATATAACATTTGTTGATTGATACTTCATTTTGGTGAAGTTCCAAAACTGGTCATTGACATCATATTTCTGACATTATATGTTTCTCTGCTTGTTCTAATTTCCCATGTAAGAGCAATCAATCAATTGTTCCTGCCATTGTTTGTTAAGAAACAGAGTGTCGGTTTGAGTGATGTGGAACTTGTTTATGTGGAATGGAAAATAAATCAGAAGAGCATATAAGAGCAACTAAGTACAACTTGGTTCAGTGTCACCGTGTGAAGCTGGACTGAACAGACTGTGAGAAAAATATTTTCACCCAGCAGTTTGTTTTCCAATTTTTTATTGATAACCCAAAAATTTAGATGACAGATTTGTTTCACTCATAAACATTTTCAGCCTGTAAATCTTTCGCTCTTTAGATTTGGACTTCCTTCTGGTTCTGCACATTCTGGAAGGCCAGGACTTGGCCACCCCAGATTGGGTTTAATGTTGATGTTTGCGTGGGCCCCTGTCCAGTACTTACAGAGTCACAATGCCATGCTTGGAGGTCTGAAGAGGGGTCTCGACCCGAAACATCAACCATTCCTTCTCTCCAGAGGCGCTGCCTGCCTGAGTTACTCCAACATTTTGTGTCTGAACTCTCTGATCTGGGGAAAAAGCAACAAAGAACTAATGACATTATGAAAATAAATCATAGCTGATGCAGGTGTGTATGGGCCCAGCTTCATATCCCAGGCTTCATATCCCAGAATTCTTGATAATTCAGAACATATAATTTTTTATTCGGGCTCCTTCTGAATGGAAACCTAATAGAGGTGTTGCATGATGTTACTGGAAGCGGACACTGTCCTATAACAGCTCACATGTGCTGAGCTTCACTATGAGATCATCCACTTTGATAGATAAAAATCAGAGTGATATATTGGTATTCAGAGCACATAGTTTTTTTGTACACGTCACAGAAATTTCACCTGCAGGTGAAGCAGTCAATGGAGGTAGCAAATTTGCAAACAAAGGTTTGTGTGTAATTACTAAGATATTCCAGGTGAGCCTGGCCTGGAATGTTGTGTACAGGACTGATCTCCTACCCAATGCAGGATATACATGCGATAGAGGGAGTCCAATGGACATATTGTCCATCAAGAAGAGAATGAGCTGACTGGCTTATGTTCTTCTCGAAGTTAAGAGAATAAGAAGTCGTGTCTTTGAAGCTTAAGTATTCTTACAGGTATTTAAGGTTACATTCAAGAATGGGTTTTTTTCACTTTAGCTGCTAAACTGACCTAAGGGGCATAATTTGAAAATTATGTATCAACTATTCAGGAATGAGATACCAACAATTTATTCAGACAGAAGTTAGAACATTTATAGAAACTACCCGAGAAGGTTGTGGAGCTCACTTGTCAAAAATGCTGAGGACAAATCAATAGATTTTTAGATATTACTTGACTAAGTGGGACCCGTTGAGTCCCTGTCACACGGGAGGCCTGGTCCTCCAACGCAACCCATTCCCAATGTAATATTCCACCACTCACCCGTAGCCCCCAACGGCACAGGCACAGCTCCTCCTCTTCACCCTCCCTCTTTCCCCTCTCCTCCTCCCCTCCCCAATTCCTCCCTCTCTCCTTCCCCTACCCTCAGTCACTCCCTCCCTGCCTCCATAACTCCTCTCCCCTCCCTACCCCCCTCCTATTCCTCTATCCCCCACTCCTCACCCCCCCACTATCCCTCCTGACCTCCCCCACTTCCCTCCTCTCCCTCCATTCCCCACTCCCTACCTCCCCCACTCCCTCCCTCTTCTCCTCCATTCCCCCTCCTCCCCCACTCTCCTCACCTCCCCCACTTTCCTCCTCTCCATCCCTACCCCTTTCTCTCCCTCAATCCCCCCACTCTCCCTCCTCACCTCCCCAGGATCTTTCCCCTCTCCTCCTCCCCTCCCCAATCCCTCCCTCACCTCTCCCTCCCTCTCCTTTCCCCCACCCTCAGTCACTCCCTCCCTCCCTCCATACATAAAAAGCAACATCTGCAGTTCCTTCCTCCACAGGTCATTCATTGTTAGCTGTGGTTTAGATCCCGTTGACTTGACCATTGGACCAGTTTGCATTGTGTGTGTGCGTGTGTTGTGCGCGTGAGTTACTCAAACTCCGCCCACTCCCCTGACATCAGTCTGAAGAAGGGTCTCGAACCCGAAACGTCACCCATTCCTTCTCTCCAGAGATGCTGCCTGTCCCGCTGAGTTACTCCAGCATTTTGTATCTATATTCTATTTCTGATTATCTCATTCCTAGATGGTTCGGCCTGAAATGTGCCCTCTTTGACTCACCATTACCCTTGACAATTAAATCAAAATCCTTCTCTCTCACCTAAGAAATGGTTAATGTTGATATTTCCAGGAGGGAAATCTATAATTCTACCTAAATGATGCATCATAACTTTCAATGCACATTGGATTTCTTTGTGTGCTATTGTTTAGTAGTTATGCCCAATTAAACATAATTTGTATATGTTGATTACATTTATTAACCAAAAGACACCAAAAATTCAAATATAAAATTTCCCTTTAAATTGTATTTTTGAGGGAATAATAGCTTTGTAATGAACAATACGGTTATAAATTATGCATTACATTTTTAATACGTGTATGAATACTAAATGAAATTTGCTTACTTTTTAAAAAATTAAAATAACTTTTGGATTCCAGAGCAGCCAACGAGCCAAAAATCTGCCCTGTATTTTCAGGGTGAGGATTTGTGCATGTTTCATGTGCTAACTTTCTGTGCTCTTCCCAGTATTCAGAGGGTGAAGGAGCAACTCCTCCAACAGCATTGTCTGCACAGAAGGTGATAGGGAGTAAGGCAGTTGTAATATACTCCATATATGGAGTAATCGTACCTTTAAAAGATAAGCATAGGGATATATAATAAAATGCAATCAATATTCAATTTCATGTAAATCCACGATCAATAAGTTTTCAACGTTAATTAATATTTTAGATTTCTAATGCTCCTCTAGCTAATTTTATTTTATTATTACTCTCTGTTCAATTTGCATTAAAGTGGGTTTGATGGTACAGTACATTTAAAAATTAGTCAGGATTTGTGATGGTCCAGTCAGTGACAATTCTGCCACGTTTCACTCTGTTTTTGAATAGGCAGCGGATGCAGCGGTCAGCAATGTATGAACTGTGTCAAGGGATGCAAAGCATCAGCATTGAATTTGTACGTTTACAGTTAACTCAAGAGGAGTTCCTGTGCATGAAAGTCCTTCTCCTGCTTGGCACAGGTAAGCTCTATATTTATCCTTATTCTATTTAACACTGCAAATAAATGTTGAAATAATAGTTCTTTACTGGTGTTTTATGCTGAAGGTTGATATTCATGTTTTAGTAACTGAGTTATCGCAACACTCATCTCGAGTATATGTACGTTCTTTACCTAAGGGAAATAGCAACGAGAAAGAGACATACCAAAGAATTATTAGAAATCTGAATTATGTTGATAGTTTCATCAGGTGCACTCAAAATCTTTCTGTTTAAACAATGGTAACATTGTTTACCATAACATCTCGACAATGAGTGTGTTACAAAGAGAAGGACTTAGCAACAGGTAAAGGAGCCTAAAATAACTAGAGTGGAACCATTGGGAAGATTGGAAATAAGAAACCAAAGAAGGTATAAATTGTAAATATGTGATCTGATCAGTTTCCTTCGCAGCCTGGTATGGTGTGGAAAGTAGAGCACATTTCCTAGAAATTATCTTACCTCTGTAAGTGAACTCACTGATAGATGAGGATGAATGCTACTAGTCGCTTGCTTTACAAAATAACTGAGAAGAAGCAGAAGACATTAATTTTGATACCAGTTTTCGAAGAAAATAATCGGAAGCTGCAGGAAAGATTAGTTATATTTAGTACATATAACATTCACAGAGAGAAGGAACATGATCAATTGGTTTTACGCATTTGAAAGCACATTTATATGGAAATCATTTTAAATCACTTTCAGTGACACGAGCATGTTGTCAGTTGTGGTTAACCCAATGAGACATACTGGACATGGACAATATAATGTTGTCTTTACTTGGAAATTTATTCAGAGCAGTTGCAGGTATATGTGGGTATATGTTGGTTAGCACGCAACAAAAAGCTTTTCACTGTATCTTGGTGCACGTAATAATGAAAGTCGCAAAGCGGTTTCTGAAAGTGGTTAAAAAATATGGGGTTCTAGGCTTTATAAATAAGAAGCATAGAGTGCAAGAGAAAGGAAGTAGTAACAAACATTTAGGCTCAGGGTTAGGTTCATTATTGTCACGTGTACTGAGGTACAATGAAAAGCATAGTTTTGCATACGCATCAATCAGATCAGATAATACTATACATTCAAGTCAATCAAGTCAAACAAGTGCAATAGATAGAATAAAGGGAAAGATGCAGAGTGCAGAATATAGTTCTCAGCATTGTCGTGCACCATTTATAAAACACTAGTTTGACAACTGGAGCATTGTGTCCACTTCTTTAGGAAAGATGCAAAAACTTTGGGGAGAGTGCAGACGAGTTTACCAACATGATTCTAGAGATGAAGAACTTTAATTATGTGGATAGAATGGTGAAGGTGGAATTATTATCCTTTGAATAGAAAATATTGCAAGAAGATCTGATGGAGGGAATCATGAACTAGGTGACAGAGAATGTGTAAAATAAAACAAAAATAACGTGACTTTTTCAGCAAATGAATATTAAAGGATAATTTTGCTTGGAAATTTATTCAGAGCAGTTTCAGGTATATGCAGATCTATGTTGGTTCTGCTCTGGTCCGGTCCCAGGTCCCCGGCAGGAAAGGCCGCGCCAATCCAGTTGGTAGGCCGCGAGGCGGGGGGCGAGGACGCGACTCGGAGAATAATCGCATCCTCGCCAGGAAGTGACTGGGAAACAGTTTCCCCCTTACCCTACCCCCTCCCCCACATAGAAAAACTAAAGAAACCTCCAAAACAAACTGTTAAGACAGACTAAAATTTTAAAAAGAAAGAAAAAATTGATAGACTGCAGGCAGAGGCTGCCATCAATGCGGTGCCCCTAGTATCAATTTTCTGACAAGCATCAGCAATTCTTTATTCCAATATTATGGAATTGGAATGGATCATTTCTGCTTACATTTTCTGTGTCTTTTATAACTGAGCAAAACTGTGCTTCTTGTAGAATGTACATGTTAAATTCCTTTAAGATATCCTGGGCAGGCCTTCTGACCAATAATAACTCTGAAATCTTTCTTAGTGGAGCATGGTTTATGAATATTCTCAGGTGACAGAGTAGATTAATCGTGGCAGCCATCACATCCAAACATTAATCCTATCCTTACCTCAACCTTGTGCAGATTTACTTTTGGCTAAGCCGGGGTGAATGGCAAGGGAAAGTATCGTGAAGAGTGGGAGCTCTAGTTCATTCAACAACGACTGGAAATAAAAATGTAACTTTCTTGACCTGTGGGGTTCATTTATTTATTAGCCAAGCCATGGAACCATTGCAAGAATCTAAAATTAATGTACACCTAATCAACAACTTTATTGTGGAAAATAAATCCCAAAGCAATTCTCCAATGCATGAGGGGGAGAAAGGTTGAACACCAAAGAAGAAATAATTGATCAAAGCAGTGTCTTTTATGATTGATCAAAACATGTCTCATTTATGAAAATTCTTATAATAAAAGAGGAGGGTGCAGGGGCAGAGAGGTTTGGGGAATGAATCTCAGAGCATAGAACTAAGGCAGCTGAAGATAATGCTGGGGCATGTACAAGCGATGAGAGTTAGGACGGTTCTTCATTGGTAGGAATGAAGCACTGGTGCAGAGTGTGATTCCATCTTGAAATTTGATCAACTTCAGAATACTTGGGTAGTGGATGTATTCTGAGGGAATAGTTTGATGCTGGTAATGTTAGAAGAGGAGGAACATTGCTTACAAAATTGTAGCCGAGGGCGAGGCAGAGGTGGGTTGAGACTGAGGAATGTCTTTTTTTAATGGGGAATAATTGAAATGTCAGGCAATTGAAGTGTATCGTCCATGAGGCTTTCACTTATTGTTAAAGTTGGGGGTAGAAGTGTAAAGAAAATTACTTAAGAATTACTTAAGAATGTTGACAGAGATCAAATAGAGCTGGATCTTCCTTTTTTAGTATGATCCTGAAGGCCATTTGATAATGGAATTTGAGATCTGCTGGAGTTCTGCAGAATGGCAATTAATTGATGCCATTTTAAGCTCTCCAGTAAATTATGTTCAGATCTGGATCTCTAGAATGTTATGAAGAAAATTCCAGGTGCAATTGGGAGAATGACTAGAAATGGAAACAGTGTGGTTTAATGGGAATTTTTTATTGGGGAAGGCAAGGAAGTGATTGAATACGTTAGCCATTGTAGAGATTTTGTTGCAAATGGGTAGTCAAGCAATAGCATTAGTCGATAGTCAATAGTGCTTAATTGTCATGTGTACCCAAACAGAACAATGAAATTATTACTTGCAGCAGCATAACATGTCTGTAAACATAGTACTCAACAGATAACAAAATAAACAAACAAAAAAAGTTCAATAAATTAAAAAAACAATATTAGTGCAAAGCAAAACAAAAGCCCAAAGTTAGTGCAACTAAGACAGGAGTAAAATAAGAGCGTGGCCAGGGTGGTGTGGGTCCTTGATGATGCTGGCTGCATTTTTGAGGCAGCGTCTCCTATGGATCCCTTCAATGGTGTGGAGGTCATACCTGTGATGGACCAGGCAGAGTCCACCACTTTTTCTAATCTCTTTTGGCTTTACCAAGTCCTATAAAGCTGCATCGTGACTTCCTGATTCGTAGACTCAATGCTCTGATCAACAGCATGAAAGCAAGCTTTCCATATGCCTTCTTTACCACTCTAACTACTTGCGTTGGCACTTTCATGGAATTAGGGACTGGGACACCAAGATCCCTCTGTACATCAGGGTCATGCCATTAATTGTATATTTTCCCCGTACAGTTGACGTCCCAAAGTGCAACATCTCACACGTGCTCAGAATAAACTCCCTCTTCCATTTCTCCGTCCATTTCTGTGGTTTCAAAGGTATTTTATTGTCACGTGTACCAATTAAGGTAAAGTGATACGTGAATTACCATACAACCATACTAAAAGAAAAGCAACATGACACAACTACATAAAAGTTAACATAAACATCCACCGCAGTGGATTCTCCACATTCCTCACTGTGATGGAAGGTAATAAAGTCCAATCTTCTTCCTCTTATTCTCCCACGGTCAGGGCGATCGAAGCTCCCGCGTCGGGGCGGTCAAAGCTTCTGCAGCTTGAAGCTTCTGAAGTCGGATTCTAAACAGAGACCGCGAGCTCCACGATGTTAACGTCCGCAGGCACCTGCGGATGGACGTCAGAGATCGATCCCTGGCAAAGGGATCGCGAGCTCCGCGATGTTAAAGTCCGCAGGCTTCCGCGGTTGGAGCTCCTGAAGTCAGTCTCCAGCAAAGGCCGCCACATCCTCGATGTTAGGCCGCAGTGCGAACGGAGATACGATACGGAAAAAAATATCATCTCCGTAAGAGATTTAAAAAAGGTTTCCCCCAACCCCCCCCCCTCCCCAACCCCCACATAAAACAAGCTAAAGAACATTAGAAACATACATCTAACACATACTATTAAAACAACAAAGAAAGAAGGGACAGACAGACTGTTAGCGAGGCAGCCGTTGCTGGTGCCACCCGGTGATGTCGATGTACTTGATTTATATCCCGTTGTATACTTTGACAGCCTTCCTCAAAGTCTGCAACCCCAGCAATTTTGTTGCCACCTGCAAACTTACTAACCAACCCGTCTATGTTTACATCCAAGTCATTTATATTTATCTCAAACAGCAGAGGTCCCAGCACAGATCCCTGTAGATCTCCACTGGTCACAGATTTCCAGTCTGAATATATGTCCTTCCACAACAACCCTCAGTCTTCTATCAGCAAGCCAGTTCTGAAGCCATGCCACCATGTCACTGTTAATCCCATGCATCTTAAGAATCAATTATTGTCATATGAACTGAAATGGAACAAGGAAATCCTTGCTTGCAGCCGCACAACAAGTTTGTTAATACAGTACTCAATAGATAACAAGAAACAAACATTAAAGAATGATGATGGTGGCTGCCTTTTTGAGGCAGCACCTACTAGATCCACTCGATGGTGGAACCAGTCATTGTTCATCAATTTTTGTAATCACCCTCATTTCTAGATATTGAGGTTGCCGAACCAGGCCTTGATGCAACTGGTCAATATGCTCTCTTTCGTGCAGCTGTAGAAATTCAATTCCACTGATGTCAGGGGAGTGGGCGGGACAGAAATAAAATGTAGTCGGAGATAGTAAGACTGGTGGGAGAACTGGGAAGGGGGAGGGGATGGAGAGAGAGGGAAATCAAGGGCTATTTGAAGTTAGAGAAGTCAATGTTCATACAGCTGGGGTGTAAGCTACCCAAGCGAAATATAAAGAAGTTCTTCAGTCTGAAGAAGGGTCTCGACCCGAAACGTCACCCATTCCTTCGCTCCATAGATGCTGCCTCACCCGCTGAGTTTCTCCAGCATTTTTGTCTACAAACGAAATATGAGGTGCTGTTCCTCCAATTTGCGCTGGGCCTCACTCTGACAATGGAGGAGGCCCAGGGCAGAAAGGTCAAATTGGGAATGGGAGTGAGAGTTAAATTGTTGAGCAACCGGTTCTATTGTGGTGATAGGCAAATTGTAGTGGGTCCAGGTTCTTGCAAAGGTAGGAGGTGATTTGCACCATAACCAACCTTTCAAACCATTTAATCACTGATCGGTAGTCATTGAGGCATGTTACTTTACTCTTCTTGGGCTTGGTATTATAAAGCCCTTTTAAAGCAGGTGATATCCTGAGAACTCAGTAATGGGAGGTTGTAGCTGTCTGCAAAAGCATCATCCAGTTGGTCTGCGCAGGATTTGAGAAAGCAACAAGGTACACCGTCAGGTCCGGGCGCTTTCCGAGGGTTCACCATTCTGAAGGATCTTCTGACATCGGCCTTGGTGACTACAATATCATCTGGGGCTATGGGGGCCCGAGAAACCGCATGAGTGTTCTCCCTATCTATGCAGGTATAGAACACCTTGAGTTCACCTGGGAGTGATTGCCAAGTCCTCAAACGTTGCCCAGTCTACCGACTCCAAGCAATCCCAGCTCTGTGAAGTTCTCACTGCCTGAGCTGCGCTCTTCAGTTTCTAGAAGGAGTACAGTTAGGTGGTTAGATTTCCCAAAGTGTGGGCTGGGGATGAAGCGATAGGTATCTTTGAGGGTGAAATAGCAGTGGTTGATTATGTTCTCTTGGGTGATCTTGCTTTCTGCTTGGAGCTTCCATTGATCTTCTTGTCTTGTCATCACTGTCTTTCTGTAAAAAACAGTATGCAAGTAGCAATTAGGTTTTGGGAGGCGCAAACTAGAAAGATTTTCGTTTTCAATTTGTTTTCAATATCAATCCTGTTTTTCATTTCATTTATGTGAATTGAATATCTTTTAATGTATATAAAAAAGCAACAAGACACACAACTACATAAAAGTTAACATAAACATCCACCACAGGGATTCCCCACATTCTTCACTGTGATGAAAGCCAATAAAGTCCAAACTTCTTCCTCTTTATTCTCCCGTGGTCGGAGCAGTCGAACCATCCACAGTCGGGGCGATTGATGATCCTGCGATCGGGGCGGTCAAAGCTCCCACAATCGGGGCGGTCGAAGCTCCTGCGGCTTGAAGCTCCCGAACTCGGTTTCTAACCAGGAGACCGCGAGCTCCACGATGTTAAAGTCCGCAGCCTCCTGCTGTTGGAGCTCCAATGTCGATCCTCGACAGGGATCGCCAGCTCCACGATATATTTAAGAGGGAGTTAGATGTGGCCCTTGTGGCTAAAGGGATCAGGGGGTATGGAGAGAAGGCAGGTACGGGATACTGAGTTGGATGATCAGCCATGATCATATTGAATGGCGGTGCAGGCTCGAAGGGCCGAATGGCCTACTCCTGCACCTATTTTCTATGTATCTATGTATTCTATATTAATTCCTGCAGGCTCCCGCAGTTGGAGCTCCCAGTCGGTCTCCAGCAGAGACCGCCAGCTCCACGATGTTGGGCTGCAGTGTGGACGGAGATACGATACGGGAAAAAAATCGCCTCCCCGTCAATGTAAAAGATTTTTTTAAAGTTTCCCCCATTCCCCCCATCCCCCCTCACCCCTCACATAAAACAAGCTAAAGAACACTAAAACACTAAAGAAGACTAAAACATACATTTAACACATACTAAAAAACAACAAAGAAGGAAGGGACAAGACAGACTGTTGGCGAGGCGGCCATTGCGGGCGCCACCCGCTGGTATATGCAAGGGAATGGATTTATTTGTGTTCTAATTAACCCTTGGTACAACGTGGTATTCGGATGCCTCATTTATGCCTCATTTAAAGTTCTCCTAATGTATTGCATCATTATGATTAAATAGAATTAAGATTCCATATCATGCATGACAATTGCACAAGGGCTGAGACTGAACTTCTTTAAGGAGTGATCCTGCTTCTCAGTGTGAGGAAACAAAACAGGATGTACTCCCTGCTGCAAAACATTCAACCCCAGTATCACTGATTTACTTTACTTTAGTTTAGTTTAGTTTAGAGATACAGCATGGAAACAGGCCCTTCAGCCCACCGAGTCCGCATTGATGAGCGATCATCGTACACTAACTCTATCCTACACACACTAGGGACAATTTACAATTTTATGACTCCAATTAGTCTACAAATCTGTACATCTTTGGAATGTGGGAGGAAATCGGAGCACCTGGAGAAAAACCCAATCAGGTCACGGGGAGAATGTACAAACTCTGTGCAGACAGCACCCGTAGTCAGGATCGAACCCGGGTCTCTGGTGCTGTAAAAGGCCTGTCTCACGAGTCTGCGGTCATTGGCGGCAAAACAGGAACAATCTACCGCTCCTGGGCCGCCAGAGACCGCAGGCTCGGTCAAACGCCCACCGCCGGGGCCGTGCGGCGTTGTTCCCAACACCGCATGGTGCTAAAATAAAAGCAACACTGTTCAAAAATATGTTCCTACCGCACAGCCGCTGCCAGTGAGACACGAGTGCGGCACGGTCACCTCCACAGCCTCCGCCAGTGAGGCACGACCGCCGCCACAGCCGCCGCTAGTGAGTCACGTGTGCCGCACGGCCGCCTCCACAGCCACCGCCACAGCGCCGCGATCAGCACTACCGCCGCCACAACCCCGCAGATCCGAAATGACGTAATCACAGTCGGCCCGCCCTTTGTTTTTGCTTACCGCAAGCTCGTGGGACCAGCCGTACTTAAATCACTCGGCCCCCGCGCAGCGCTCCCGCGGCATAGGCTCGGCGCTCTCGCCGTTGCCGTGCGGTCCCCTCTACCGGCGACGCCGCGCTTCACCGCCGATGACCGCAACACCGTGAGACAGAGCCTTTAGGCAGCAACTCTACCGCTGCGCCACTGTGCTGCCAAAGGGAGCATAGTAGTATTCTGAAGTAGAGGCACGTCACGTTTTAACACGTTTTTGATTTATGCGTTTTTTAAATAATGCACGTTCCTTTAATACCAAAGCTTTATTTACAAGCTTGTATTTTTGGAATAACGTGCTCAAATTTATCATCAATTATAATGTAGGCATTTTTGAATTACGCGCTGCTTTTCAAGTGTGTAACACCCCCCACCCCCCCCCCCCCCCCCGCAAGTAAAACCAAAGTGCCTGTACTTCAAGTCTTCAAATTATTGATCCTTAACATTACGTTGCTGCCTATATATTTGTATTAGCGCATACTCTGAAAGCATGTATCGGCCAACATTAATGTAGACCACATCATTTTCCATTACAACGGACAAGTCAGGATGCCTTCCCACATAAAGAAATTAGTAACATTAGAAGCCTATGGATGAGACATGGATGTATTTGACTGAACATTCCATAAACTGTTGCACATCAAGTGATAAACAAGTCAATAAACCGATGCCTGTGCTGAAGGTGTCCCAGCTACATATAAACTAGCTTGAAAGATTATCATAAAGCTGGAAAAGAATACACTGAAGAGAAAAGAATGAACGTTGGAGAAGGAATAAAATCCCATCTCATCATTTAAAGGATATTACAGGTAAATTATATTTCCATTAGAAATTTTGAAATGTTAATGTTGTGGCGGCTCCCAAGGGTCGGGCCATCCTAACTGTCAAACCCCTCGGCACGGGAATGGTTCAGTCCAGAGGCGGCCCTTAACCAGAGGGTTTAAAGGCAAGGGTTTGGGTGCCATCTTGCTCTCGTGGACTTCCCTACAACCTGGAAGGACATAAATAAAGGTGCCTCCGAAATAGAAACATAGAAAATAGGTGCAGGAGTTGGCCATTCGGCCCTTCGAGCCTGCACCGCCATTTAATATGATCATGGCTGATCATCCAACTCAGTATCCTGTACCTGCCTTCTCTCCATACCCCCTGATCCCTTTAGCCACAAGGGCCACGTCTAACTCCCTCTTAAATATAGCCAATGAACTGGCCTCAACTACCTTCTGTGGCAGAGAATTCCACAGATTCACCACTCTCTGTGTGAAAAATTATTTTCTCATCTCTGTCCTAAAAGACTTCCCCCTTATCCTTAAACTGTGACCCCTTGTTCTGGACTTCCCCAACATCGGGAACAATCTTCCTGCATCTAGCCAGTCCAACCCCTTAAGAATATTGTAAGTTTCTATAAGATCCCCCCTCAATCTTCTAAATTCTAGCGAGTACAAGCCGAGTCTATCCAGTCTTTCTTCATATGAAAGTCCTGCCATCCCAGGAATCAGTCTGGTGAATCTTCTCTGTACTCCCTCTATGGCAAGAATCTTTCCTCAGATTTGGTGACCAAAACTATACGCAATACTCCAGGTGTGGCCTTACCAAGACCCTGTACAAGTGCAGTGGAACCTCCCTGCTCTTATACTCAAATCCTTTTGCTATGAATGCTAACATACCATTCGCTTTCTTCACTGCCTGCTGCACCTGCATGCCTACTTTCAATGACTGGTGCACCATGACACCAGATCTTGTTGCATCTCCCCTTTTCAAACTTGGAGATGTTGCATTCAATTCCCTCATCCAGATCATTAATATATATTGTAAATAGCTGGGGTCCCAGCACTGAGCCTTGCGGTACCCCACTAGTCACTGCCTGCCATTCTGAAAAGGACCCGTTTACGCCTACTCTTTGCTTCCTGTCTGCCAGCCAGTTCTCTATCCACATCAATACTGAACCCCCAATACCGTGTGCTTTAAGTTTGCATACTAATCTCTTATGAACCTGGCTCCTCGCTTTCATTTCGGGACCTACGCACCACATTGGTGATCCCGACGCTCCATTGTCGTCATGATGGAGAAAACCACCTCACAGGCCGACCCGGCCCTGTCTCTGGACGCGGTCTCTGTTAAATTGCCCACCTTCTGGACCACCCGGCCGCACATCTGGTTCCAGCAGGCGGAGGCCCAATTCAACCTGCGGGGCATCACAGTCGATGCCACCTGTTTCTATTACCTGGTGGGGGCCCTCGACCAGGACATGGTTGAAGAGGTCACAGACTTCCTCGCAGCCCCCCTGGCCACCGAGAAATACCTAGGCCTTAAGGAGCTCCTGCTCCAGATTTATGGGCTCAGCAGGATGGAGCGTGCTGCCAGGCTCCTTCATATGGAGGGCCTAGGCGACCGACGACCATCAAGCCTCCTAAAAGAGATGGTTGCGCTCCAGGATGGGCACACACCGTGCCCAATGTTTGTATATACATATCTCCATCTGCTGCCAGCCTACATCTGTCTGCAGCTCACGGACGCCTCCTTCGCCGACATCAGGGCCCTCGGTAGGCGCGCCGACGCGCTGTGGATGGCGCGCCATGATGACGTCAACGCGCTGGCCGTCGGCAGACACGGGGACGCGCTGTGGACGGCGCGCCCTGATGACGTTAACGCCCTGGCCGTCGGCAGGCGCACTGATGACGTCACCCCGGCAGCTCCCGATTTCCTCTGGTGGGGCGGGGGAGTTGTGGAAGGAGAGACAGCTGCATTCCTGAGGCCTGTAAGATCGCCCCCCGCGGTCGTGTCAGGTACTGCACCTGCAGTCCAGCGCCAGCAAGCTCCAAGTGCCACCAGCAGGAGGCGCTGGTGCTACTACCACCAGCGCTGGGGTGCTGCAGCACGGCAATGCCGCCAGCCGTGTACGTTCCCGGGAAATGCCTGGGCCGGCTGCCAATAGTCCCCGCGGCGGCCGGCCAGATTCACCGCCTCTTCGCCTGGAATCGGCGTTCCGGGACCCGCTTCCTCGTCGATACCGGGGCAGAGCTGAGCGTCCTGCCCCCTTCGCTGGCCGACATTTGTTCCGGTAAGCGGGGGCCCGTCCTCACCACGGGAAATGGCAGCCCCATCCGCACGTATGGGGCGCGTATGGTCCCGATCGTGTTCGACTCCTGCCATTTCTCGTGGCGGTTCACCATTGCTGATGTCTCCCAGCCGTTGCTCGGGGCCAACTTCCTCCGGGCGCATTCCCTCCTGGTGGACATCAGGCATCAACGCTTGGTCAACGCCGCTACGATGGAGCCGATCACGTTGTGATTGGATGAGCCGGTGGGACGCCCCCTGTCGTCCGTGGATTCCCACTTCGCTCGGATCTTGGCCGCGTTCCCGGATATCCTGACCCCACAGTTTCGGTCATCGACCCCCAGTCACGGAGTGGTACATTCCATACAGACTACCGGCCCACCTCTCCACGCACGAGCACGCCGACTGCCGCCGGATAAACTGCGTCTGGCACGGCAGGAATTCCGCACGATGGAGTCCTTGGGGATCGTCCACCCATCAAGCAGCCCATGGGCGTCCCCACTCCACATGGTCCCTAAGGCAAGCGGGGGCTGGCGACCTTGCGGGGATTACCGGCGGCTGAATGCCGCAACAACTGCGGATCGATACCCCGTACCCCACATCCAGGACTTCACCGCCCATTTGGCCGGGGCTACTATATTCTCCAAAGTGGATCTGGTACGGGGTTATAACCAGATCCCGGTCCACCCGGAGGATGTCCCCAAGACGGCGATCATCACGCCGTTTGGCCTGTATGAATTCACGCGGATGCCGTTCGGCCACAAGAACACTGCGCAGGCATTTCAACGCTTGATGGACGGGGTGTGTCGCGACCTCGAGTTTGTATTCGTCTACCTAGACGACATCCTGGTGGCCAGCCACTCGCAGCAGGAACACTGCGCCCACCTCCGGCAGCTCTGTCAGCGGCTCAGCTAGCATGGCTTGGCTGTCAACCTCGCCAAGTACCGTTTTGGGGTAACTCAGATCGACTTCCTCGGCCACCGCGTGACTTCGCAAGGCGCGGTTCCCCTGCTGGACAAGGTCGACGCCATCCGTCTGTTTCCCCGCCCATGCACGGTGTGCGGCCTGCGGGAGTTTGTCGGGATGGTGGCATTTTATCATCGTTTTGTGCCATCCGCGGCCCACATCATGCGGCCGCTGTATCAACTTCTGGCGGGTGGGCAGGATAAGAACGTCAAGTGGACCCAAGAGGCAGTGGCAGCATTTGGCGGCGCGAAGGAGGCCCTTGCTCGGGCCGTACTGCTGGTGCACCCGTGTGAAGATGCCCCGACTCCTTTCACGGTGGACGCCTCAGAGTCGGCGTTTGGTGCCGTGCTGGAGCAACTGACGAACGGATGTTGGCGGCCCCTGTCCTTCTTCAGCCGGCACCTCAATAGCGCTCAGACCAAATACAGCGCTTCGATCGCGAGCTCCTGGCTCTGTACCTGGCAGTGCGTCACTTCCGTTACTTCCTGGAAGGCCGCCCGTTCACCGCCTACACAGACCACAAGCCGCTCACTTTCGCCCTGGCCAAGGTTTCCAACCCCTGGTCCGCACGACAGCAGCGGCAATTGGCCTACATTTCTGAATACACCACATCCATCCGCTACGTCGAGGGGAAAGAGAACCAGGTGGCCGATGCATTGTCCCGTCCCGGTATCGACGCCGTGTTCGAGGTGGCGCCCGGAATTGACTATTCTGCCCTGGCGGAGGCGCAGCTCACGGACGGTGAGATGCCCGCCTACCGGACTGCCATCTCCGGCCTTCGCCTCGAGGATGTCCCTCTCGGTCCTGGAGGGGCGACGATCCTGTGCGATGTGTCATCCGGTCAGCCGCCTGGCGCCGGAGGGTTTTCGAGGTTATCCACGGGCTGTCTCACACATCAATCCGGGCGACGACGGCACTAGTGGCCGCTCGTTTCATGTGGCACTGTCTGCGGAAGCAGGTTGGTCACTGGGCTCGCACCTGCATTCCGTGCCAGATGGCGAAGATCCAGCGCCATGTCCGGGCGCCCATCCGGGAGTTCGGTCTACCTCACCGGTGATTCGACCATCTCCACGTGGACATTGTGGGGCCTCACCCGCCGTCCCGGGGCATCACCCACCTCCTCACGATGGTGGACCGCTTCACGCGGTGGCCGGAGGCCATACCCTTGGCCGACACGTCAACGGCTACGTGCGCTCGTGCGTTGTCCGCGCACTGGATTGCTCGCTTTAGGGTGCCGCCGCACATCTCCTCGGACCGGGGGCCACAGTTCACCTCCGAGCTGTGGTCGGCCATGGCTCGCTTGCTGGGGGTGCGACTGCACTACACCACGGCTTTTCACCCGCAAGCTAATGGACTGGTGGAGAGGTTCCACCGGCAGCTCAAGGCAGCGCTGAAGGCGCGACTCTCCGGCCCGGACTGGATGGACGAGTTGCCGTGGGTCATGCTGGGCATCCGGACTGCTCCTAAAGAGGTCTTGGCCTCATCATCAGCGGAGCTCGTTTACGGGTCGCCACTCACGGTGCCCGGGGAGTTCATGCCGTCGGCGCCGGGGCAGCAGGGAACGCCCTCATCCACCTTAAAGCGCCTTCGCGAACGAGTTGGCAGGCTCGCACCCGTCCCGACATGGGACATTTCGCCCGCACGTGCCATCAGCCCTCCGGGACTGCCCCTACGTTTTCCTGCGCCGTGATGCCCACCGGACGCCACTCCAGAGGCCGTACGAGGGCCCGTTCAGGGTGCTGGAACACAGGCAGACGACCTTTGTGTTGGACATGGGGGGCCGGCCGGAGGCCGTGTCGATTGACCGGTTGAAGCCGGCACATCTGGACATTGACCAGCCGGTGCTGGTTGCCCAACCTCGGCCTCGAGGGCGCACCCCTTCACAGCTCCCTCCGCCTGTCACTCCACCTGTCCTCCCGCCGGTCCCTCGACCTGACCCTCGACCTGTCCCTCGACCTGTGCCTCCACCAGCCCCCCGGTCGGCTGACCTCCGCACGCGGTCCGGCCGGGTCGTGCGTTTCATGCCTCGGGTTCTGGGGGGGGGGTCCTGTGGCGGCTCCCAAGGGTCGGGCCATCCTAACTGTCAAACCCCTTGGCACGGGAATGGTTCAGTCCAGAGGGTTTAAAGGCAAGGGTTTGGGTGCCATCTTGCTCTCGTGGACTTCCCTACAACCTGGAAGGACATAAATAAAGGTGCCTCCCGAAATACCTGGCTCCTCGCTTTCATTTCGGGACCTACGCACCACAATGTATAAATATAAGTAGTTGATATGGAAGGATAATTAATAATACTTCCAAATACTCTCATTATGCCCTTTCAGTATTTGCAGTGATAAAGCAATGTACATTCACTGCTGCAATATACACTAGATGATGTAAAACAAATAACTATTTTGCATTAAAAAGCAAAGTTCTGGAGGAATTTAGCAGGTCAGCTGCCATCTGTGGAGGGAATGGGCAGAAGACATTTTGGGTTGGGACCCTTCTTCAGACTGATTGGAGTGGGGGGAGGAGAAGGCTGGAAAACCAAGGTGGGGGTGGTACAAGCCTGGCGAGTGATAGGTGGAGACAGGTGAGGGGGGGGGGGCTGATTGGCAGATGGGTGGAGTAAGTGACAAAGGAGACAAAAGGGCATCAGATGAGGAAAGAAGAGTAGTGAAATGTAAAGCCAGAGGAAGGGATATAAGGGAAAGAAGACAGGGAAAGGAGTAAGAAGGAGAATAAAAGGGAAATATGGGTCAGGGATTGAAGATGAAAGTGGGGGACGGAGCAGGGTGAATGGGGCAGTGCGAGATGGTGTGAGAAATGTGTGCGCACCAAAGTTGGAGGAAGAGAGGTATTACTTGAGATTGGAGAATTCATTATCATTATTCGATATCTCCAAAAGATCTCTCCAACTATTTTGTATCAGTGCATTTATCATAATAACTTAGTTTGTGCAGTAAATTAACAACTTTATTCTGGTTATATGGATGCAAAGACTCATTTGGAAAATTTGGAAGCTCAAGATACTGAAAGGGCACCAGAGTGGAGCACTATGATTCAGGGACAGTCTAGCATACCAGGAATAGTTGCAACTTTCCTGTGCAAAATGTTTAACTAAGCCAGCAAAGTTTTGAATAGCAATGACTTGAAATAGAGTAAATGAGCGTGGCTAGTTTTACACCAAAGTGATGAGCATATTGACTAGCGAGACATACCTGCTCTGCTAAATGTGTTCAGATAAATTATGTATTAAATTCATTAATTATACTTGTGGCCGGTATCAGACGAGATGCAGATACACTATTCATTTTCAGCATATATCCTTCCCCATTAGTTTCTGAATAAATGGTGTGAGCAACAGTTTTGTGTTATTGGCATGTGACTTAGTTGCAAATGTTCTTCTCTAGATGTAGCCACAGAGGTTGGTAAAGAAGAAGAATTCTGTAAGCCTTGATCACTACATGGCCATATTTTCATGGCCAATCAAGCGTTCTCTTGCACACGAGATTGACATGGACCAGGGCCTTATTGCTCTGCTGGTCTAAGGTAATGATAGCTGCAGGAATTAATTTTCTGAAAATGTAAACTACGTATGTAGACAATACTGAGACATCGGTCTACTTTAAACTCATTGGCAGCAAAAGACAGCGGATTTCATCCATA
Organism: Malacoraja senta; assembly: GCA_038087875.1. Classification (NCBI taxonomy): domain Eukaryota; kingdom Metazoa; phylum Chordata; class Chondrichthyes; order Rajiformes; family Rajidae; genus Malacoraja; species Malacoraja senta. The sequence continues at coordinate 224,146,158 of CM075977.1, read as the reverse complement.
TTGTTGAATGAGTTCTTCCTTGATTGCCGGCAAGATGATTAAATGACATGTTATAAACTGTTATGTACACTTGGCCAGAAAGGGAAGATTATCTTCAAGAGGAACCTGTATTTCCCAATTAATAATGTGTTGACATTCTGGGTGTGTGCTTTCTTCTTTGTGGATTGGCCAGGTGCTTTACAATTATCTACTTAGGCCAAACAAGTGGTTTGTTTTGCAAAATCAAAATATAACAAGAGGAAGAAAATCTGAAATAAACAGAAAATGCTGGAAACATTTTTGTGGTTTGGCTGCTTTGAAACTTCCATATTAGGCTCAGCCTTTAATTATTATGTTCCTTTTACTTGTGCATCCAGTGTAAGTTAGTGATTTATTTTCCACCACTGTTATGAAATTGCAGAAAAATACTAACGCCAACACTGTCATCAAGTTGGAGCTTGCATAGAACTTGGCAAGGAAGCTCCAGTTGTCATGCTTGATAAAGTGTAGCAGCTCAGCTTATATCTGTGTTTTGGTCTTGGGCTCTGATGATTTCTCCTTGATGAATTTCACTTGCTTCTCATCTTGAACAGCATTACTCCCAATGGGGAAGAGGTCTGTATTTTCTATCAATAAAAGCCAGGGTACAAATACTAGTTAGAAAGGACACAAGAAACTGCCGCTACTGGAATCCTGCGCAAATAGCAAATTTATGGAAGAATTCAGCGGGTCATGTTTTCAGAAAATTGAGTAGAGTACCCAGATTTCCGATGTTTACCAAGTTTGCAGATGATACGAAGATAGGTGGTGGGGCAGGTAGTGTAGAGAAAGCAGGGAGTCTGCAGAATGACTTGGGCAGGTTGGGAGAGTGGTCTGAGAAGTGTCAGATGGAATACAGCATAGCAAAGTGTGGAGTCATGCATTTTGGTAGTACGAAAAAGGCGTAGACTATTTTCTAAATGGGGAGAGGATTCAGAAATTGGAGGTGCATAAGGACTTGGGAGTACTGGTACAGGATTCCCAAAATGTTCATTTCAAGTCGAATCGGTAGTAAAGAAGGTGTATGCATTTATTTGGAGAAAACTAAATATAAAAACAGGTGTAATGCTATGGGTTTATAAGGCATGGTCAGACCACATTTGGAGTATTGTGAGCAGTTTTGGGCACCATATCTGAGGAAAGATGTGCTAGTATTGGAGAGGGTCCAGAGGAGATTTACGAGAATGATCCCAGGAATGAGTGGTATAACATGTAATGAGCATCAGGCTCTGTACTCATTGGAGTTTAGAAGGATGAGGGATGATCTCATTGAAACTTACCAAATAGTGAAAGGCCTGGATAGAGTGGATGTGGAGAGGATGTTTCCACTAGTGGGAGAGTCTAGGACCAGAGGTCATAGCATCAGAATAAAAGGATGTACCTTTAGAAAGGAGATGAGGAGGAATTTCTTTAGTCAGAGGGTGGTGAACCTGTGGAATTCATTGCCACAGACGGCTGTGGAGGCCAAGACGACAGATATTTTTAAGGCGGAGATTTTTACGGCGGAGAGTTACAAAGTATTTTAACTGTTGGGAACAGACAGTAAACAGGCACCAGGGTTCCAGATATTTTTTTCTGTCTGTGTGTAATATGCCAGCAAGTACAGATAAAATAGAGTCCAAATTTGAATCCGGAGCTGAAAGAGTGTAATAAACCACAGACACAGAATTACAAGTATCCAGTTCACAATAAAATAACAATTGACGTCATGGCAAAGTATATCAGGGAACTGCCAGCAAGTTCAGTGAGGAATTCTCATCTCAGAAATGACAAAAGGTTATTTGTAGTTGTGCAGGTTTAACAAATGCACAGAACACTATTAAACCTGTTGTTCTGCCAATAGACCAATACTGAATGCAAGATCATATTGTCAAACATTGGGCAGATTAAAGAGGTTTGCCAGTCATTTCAGAATGGATCAGAGAATAGCAAATCATAGATTCAGAAGAAATAATCAACTATTTTTAATCTGAGTAGTAATCCATATTAGAGTTACATAGAAAGTAGGTGCGAGAGCAGACCACCAGGTCCATCGAGCCCGCACCGCCATTCGCTCATGGCTGAACACCAAACAAACACCCCTACCCACAAACAGTAGACACAAGACACAGAACACAAGACACTACCCTCCCCTTTATACCGCTATCACCCCTCTCCACCCCAAGAACCGCGTGATCTCCTGGGGAGGCAAAAAAACGGATAAAAACCCAGGTCCAATTCGGGAAAAAAATCCGGGAAATTCCTCTCCGACCCCAATCCAGGCGATCGACACTTGTCCAGGAGATCACTCAGGTCTTACTATACTAACCCTACCTAGGTCCATATCCCTGCCCTCTCCCCGTAGCCCCTTATCCCCTTGGCAGCTAAAAAAACATCTATTTTAGACTTAAATATATTTAATGTTTCTGCTTCCACTGCTCCCTGGGGCAGTGAATTCCATAAATTAACCACCCTCTGGGTGAAGAAGTTCTTCCTCATCTCAGTTTTAAAAGAGCCCCCCCTTATTCTGCAACTATGTCCCCTAGTTCTAGTTTCCCCGATCATTGGGAACATCCTCGGTGCATCCACCCGATCAAGGCCCCTCACGATCTTATATGTTTCAATGAGATCGCCTCTCATTCTTCTAAACTCCAAAGAGTAGAGTTCCAGCCTACTTAACCTTTCCTCATATGTCAATCCCCTCATTGCAGGAATTAATCTTGTAAACCTTCGCTGCACTGCCTCCAGGGCCAGTACATCCTTTCTTAAGTATGGACCCCAGAACTGTACACAGTATTCCAAATGTGGTCTCACTAATACTGTGTACAGCTGTAGCAAGACCTCTGTGTTTTTATACTCAATCCCCCTAGCAAAAAAGGCCAAAACTCCATTGGCCTTCCTGATAGCTTGCTGCACCTGCATACTAACTTTTAGTGATTCATGTACTACTACCCCAGATCCCTTTGCGTTGCATTACAGCGCAGCTCCTCCTCATTTAGAAAATAACTTGCCCTATCATTTTTTTTCCCAAAGTGAATGACTTCACATTTATTAGTATTAAATTTCATCTGCCAAGTTGTTGCCCACTCACCTAGCTTATCTATATCCTTTTGCAGACTCTTCCTATCCTCCTCATCCCCTACTTTTCTTCCAATTTTTGTATCGCCTGCAAATTTTGATATATTACACTTGGTTCCCTCCTCCAAATCATTTATATAAATTGTGAACAACTGGGGTCCCAGCACCGACCCTTGCGGAACCCCGCTAGTTACCGGTTGCCATCCCGAATATGAACCATTTATCCCCACTCTCTGCTTCCTATTTGTTAGCCAATCCTCTACCCATGCTAATATATTACCCCCAATCCCATAATTTTTTATTTTTAGCAATAGTCTCTTATGTGGCACCTTGTCAAAAGCCTTTTGGAAGTCCAAGTATACCACATCCACCGGTTCCCCTTTATCCACCCGGGTTGTTACTTCCTCAAAGAATTCGAGCAGATTCGTTAAACAGGACTTCCCCTTCACAAAACCATGCTGGTTCTGTCCGATGAAGTCATGTCCATCCAAGTGCCCCGTTAGTGTTTCTTTAATAATTGTCTCTAACATTTTACCCACCACCGATGTTAGACTAACCGGTCTATAGTTACCCGCCTTCTGTTTACTTCCTTTTTTAAATATAGGTGTTACATTGGCCATTTTCCAGTCCACTGGGACCGTTCCTGCCTCCAGGGAGTTTTGGAAAATTATCACCAATGCATCCACAATCCCCACCGCTATCTCCCTCAAGACCCTTGGATGTAATCCATCAGGCCCAGGGGATTTATCCTCCTTCAGTCTCATTAATTTCCCTAATACCACCTCCTTGGTGATCTTAATAGTATTTAGCTCCTCCATTCCTACCGCCCCCTGTTTATCCAGCGTTGGAATATTTTTTGTGTCTTCTATGGTGAAGACTGATACAAAATACTCGTTTAATGCCTTTGCCATTTCCATGTTCCCCACCAACAACTCTCCAGTCTCACCCTCCAATGGACCAACGTTCACCTTAGCCACCCTTTTTCTTTTTATATAGCTATAAAAACTCTTACTATTAGTTTTTATGTTGTTCGCTAAATTCCTTTCATAGTCTATTTTCCCCGTCTTAATTAATCTCTTAGTTATTTTTTGCTGACCTTTAAATGCTTCCCAATCCTCTACCCTCCCACTATCTCTGGCTACCTTATATGCCCTTGCCTTCAGCCGAATACTATCCTTTATAGTTTTACTGAGCCATGGCTGACTGTTCTTACCCTTACCCCTTTTTTTCTTCATAGGAATAAATTTTTCTTGAAGGTTATACAGTAGATCCTTAAACGTACACCACTGCTCATGTACCGTCTTATTCTTGAGTCTGCTATCCCAGTCAACTTTGATCAGCTCAGTCCTCATACCTTCATAATCCCCCTTATTTAGACTAAGTACCCTAGCCTGAGTTTCAACCTGCTCCCCTTCTATTTGAATATGGAATTCGACCATATTGTGGTCACTTGTTCCCAACGAGTCCCTAACTATGACATTTTTAATTAATCCTGCTTCATTACACAGGACCAGATCCAAGATTGCCTCCCCCCTTGTCGGTTCTGTGACATACTGTTCTAGGAACCCGTCTCTAATACATTCTATAAACTCTTCCTCTAGTTTACCCTGCCCAGTTTGGTTTGCCCAATTAATATGAAAATTGAAGTCCCCCATGATTACAGCAGTTCCCTTTTTACATGCGTCAACTATTTGCAGATTTATGTTCTGACTAACAGCGTCACAGCTATTTGGAGGTCTATAAATTACACCCACTAGTGTTTTTTTCCCTTGTTATTCTCTATCTGTACCCAAGCTGTTTCACTATCCTGATCCTTCAACGCAATATCCTTCCTCTCTATTGCCGTTATTCCCTCCCTTATTAAAAGGGCCACCCCTCCTCCCTTTCTTTCCTGTCTATTTTTTCTAATTGTCGAGTACCCCTCTATATTTAACTCCCAGTCCTGATCCCCTTGGAGCCATGTCTCCGTAATGGCCATGATATCATAACTATATATACTTAATTGCACCGTTAATTCATTTATCTTATTTCGAATACTCCGTGCATTTAGATACAGCACTTTCAGATGATTTTTACTACCCTTCCTTTCTGTTTTTGCCTCTTTTACATCTAGAGCTTTATCTTCACACATTCTGGATCCTCCTGTCACATTTTGATTTTCCGTTTCCCCACTGATACCCTGCTCTATTTCCTCTACCCCTGCCGTTATTACCACCCTTGATACCTCCCCCCCGCTACTTAGTTTAAAGACCTCTCTACTGCCCTAGTTATATGATTTGCCAGGACCCCAGTCCCAGCACCGTTCAGGTGAAGTCCATCCTTACAGAACAGATCCCCCCTGTCCCAGTACTGGTGCCAGTGGCCCAAGAAACCAAACCCATTTTTCCCACACCAGTCTTTGAGCCACGCATTCAGCTTTTTAATTTTACGTACTCTCGCCGATTTGGCCCGTGGCTCAGGTAGCAATCCGGAGATCAGTACCCTCGAGGTTCTGCTTTTTAATTTATTCCCTAACTGCTCAAACTCCTTCAGCAGATCCTCCTTCCTCGTCCTTCCTATGTCATTGGTCCCCACATGGACCACGACCACTGGATCCTCCCCCTCCCTCTGCAAATTTCTCTCCAGCATCGCAGAGATATCCTTAACCCTAGCACCGGGTAGGCAACACAGCCTTCGGGACATGTTCTGCTGGCCGCAGAGAACCTTATCTACCCCCCGAATAATACTATCCCCTATCACAACGGCATTTCTTCTAACTCCCCCCTCTTGAATGTCCCCCTGATCCACGGTGCTGCAGCCAGGTTGCTCATCCCTCCCACAGCCCCTGATCCCGTCCTCACATTGAGTAAGAGCCTCGGTCATGCTCGTCAGGAACAAGGGCTGTGGCTCCTGCCGCATCTCCTCCTGGTTCCCCCTACCTGCCTCGCTTATGGCCACACCTTCCTTTCCTTGCTCACTCACTACTGAATTAGTTAAACTGGTCGGTGTGACCATCCCCTGATTCTGATTGCTGATTATCCCCACATAATTTTCTTAAAACAAGAAAGAGATTCAGGCTACACTAATCGTGATTTTATTATGTACTCATATTATTTATCCTTAAAAGGTATCCATACACTCTAGAAGACAAGTTATATAGTCAAAGTCATACAGTTTGCAAACAGGCTCTTCAGCCCAACTTGCCCACACCGACTAACATGTCCCATCTACATTTGTGCCACCTGCCAGCTTTTGGTCCATATCCGTCCAACCTGTCCTACCCATGTATCCCTCTAAATATTTCTTAAACATTGCAATAGTACCTGCCTCAACTACCTCCTCCGGCACCTCGTTCCATACACCCGCCATCCTTTGTGTGAGTGTACCCTCAGGCTCCTATTAAATCCTTCCTCCCTCACCTTAAACCTAGGTTCTGTGGTTCTCGATTCCCCTACTCTGGGCAAGAGGCTTTGTGCGTCGACCCGATCTATTCCTCTCATGATTTTGTACACTTCTATAGGATCATCCCTCATCCTCCTGCGTTCCAAGGAACCCCTAGCCTGCTCAACCTCTGCCTATAGCTCAGGCCCTCGAGTCCTGGCAATATCCTCGTAAATCTTCTCTGCCCCATTACCAGCTTGACAACATCTTTCCTATAGCATGGTGCCCAGAACTGAACACAATACTCTAAATGCAGCCTCAACAACGTCCTATGTAACTGCAACATGACCTCCCAACTTCTATGCTATATTCTATAAGTTGTTACCATTTCAGAAATATTGGGCTGGATTTAACTGCCAAGGGCTATCATATGTATTTCTCATCTCGTCTCATCTCAGCCAGTGCAGACCAGGCTGCCCTGGAGTTGAATGATACTGTTCTCAATAGCAGCAGGACCTCAAATGCCATAATGACAGACCAAGCCCTGCCCATTAAATTCTAGAAGCTTTTGACAGGCAGCAAAGTTTGGACTTCAGTTGCCACGGTTTTAAAATAGTTCTAAAACATGTAAGTAGTTTTTAAACATTCAGAAACTAGAAAACTGTTTAAAATGAACTAGATATGTTTCACATATTTTCAATTCCTCAAGTAATTGAGCATATTAACAGAAAAAGAAATAATTTAAAAATTAAACAATTTCCTATGTCTTTCCCTATTGCTCTGCAATCCCCATTGATATTGCTGGGGAATCTCTGCTAGGTCCACATTCATTGCTGGACTGTAATGAGTGAAGCTCAGTCAAGGAATAAAGAGTGAGCAATGCCCACTAGATGTGAGACTATTGTGTTGTGTAAAAGTTCCAACTCTCATGCTGGAATTTTGGCTAGTGTTTGAACTGTCATTATGAGCTGGCAGACCAAGGCACTGCTTGGTAATAGGATTAATGCAAATAAAGTCTATCTCCATCTTTCACAATTTTACTGCCAGCAGTGATACCAGTTTTAGTTTATAAGGCTGTCATCCTCAAGCATTTGGAAGTGCCGCTCTTGGCTTCAAGATGGTGAGAAACCTTCCACTAAGACGCAGACTACTGTGCCCAGAATTTGACATCCCTGACACATCAGCTAACTTGCTGTGACAATAGTTGGCACAGAATGTTTGTTTCAAGCCCACTGGCCTGTGGAGGAAGAGGCTAATCACATTCATGACCACAACAAGTGAACCTTCCCAGAGAGTAGCGAGTATTGTGAGAATGCTGAAACGATGAGATTCCCAGAAACAATGAGTTTAGGGTTGGGCTTACTTTAGTGATTGGTGGAATAGTCCATCACTGACATGCAAAAGAGTGGCTGTTGAATGAGGGATTTGTAAATTACAACATTTAATGCACAAGAGCACCACCAAGAAAGGAAAATCAAACAAGGCAAAATGCCAGGTTCAAATTGACAAATGAAAAGGGACATAGAACACTATCGCACTGGAACAGGCCCTTCAGCCCACTATGTATGTTGGCATTGATGCCAATTTAAACTGTAATTTACCTGTACATGTTCTGTATTCTATTCCCTGCCTGTCATATGCCCGTTCTTCTTCTTATCGAGTCCACATCACAAGATTAGAAATTGTTCAGCCAGAGCTGAACACACTTCTCAGCATCTGCATACAATGGGCGTCTTGCGCTTCTTGTGCCTAGTGGTGGAAAGATTGGTGGAAACAGGGCTGCGACGTGAACGCTCTTTCCTTGACCCCGTCCGTATGTCTGTTGAAATGCCTCATAAACGTTACTATCATATCTGCTTCCACCACTTCTCCTCGTGGTATATCTAGGAACCTAACACGCTCCACATAAAGATCTGACTTGCAAGTTTCCCTTAAACCTCTGTCCCTCTCACTTCAAAGCTATGCCCTCCAATATTTAACATTTTCACCCTGGGATAAAGACTCTACCCTATCTGTGCCTCCCCTGACTATATGTACTTATATCAGATTGTCCCTCAGCCTCCGAAGCTGCAGAAAAAAACCTCAAGTTTGTCGAACCCATGCTGCACCCCCTCCAAAGTCTCCATGTCCTTCCTGTAATGCGGTGACGAGAATAAACACAATACTACAAATGTGACCTGACCAAAGCTATACATGTCACAAACTAATTTTGTCACTGAGGTTTTCTGCCAATACAACTAAGTGTTTTGCTGTTACATGCTTGGAATTCTTTGTACATCAACTTCACGCAGCGTTCAGTTACACTTTCTGTAGAATGACTCTTGGATTACATCCATGGTGCCCTTCTATGTGTGGAAGGAAAAAAAATCCTGGAAAAGCTTCCAAATCTAAATAAACTTTGAAGGGCAGCTTTTAAAAATTACTTTGGTAGTTAAGAGACCATTAGAACATATTTGGAAATGCTGTCTTATTTGTCCTATTGCAGATTTGTTAAATGTTGTATACCTCCTTGCAAAGCTGAATGGACATGGATGGCAAGTTGCCACGAATCCTGTGCCATGTAACAGAAAGCACTGTCTAAGTAAACACGCCCGGCTAGAAAATGTACTCTGATCAATGACGGGTGTGAACTTGAGTTTGTTCCATCACAGTATAAAAATTCCTTGTATGCCATATCGCTGTTGGTCGAAATTCAGTGCACGGTTTGGTAATACTGAGATGGATTTTAAGTCGATTTTTTTGGTTAAAAGAACAAAACCAGTGATTACCATAATTGACAGAATCTGTTCTTTATTGTGTTGCAGTTCCAAAAGACGGCCTGCAAAGTCAAGCTTCATTTGACGAGATGCGGATGAATTATATCAAGGAGTTGAGACGAGTTATAGCAAGAAATGAAAATAACACCGGACAAAACTGGCAACGGTTTTATCAGTTGACCAAAGTCCTGGACTGTATGCATGAGGTAAGTCAATGAACATTGTATGATTGTGGCATTTCACAGTTCTCTTGATTGTTATGGTTTGTGCCTCTTCCTCTGACCCCATACACCCCATAGCTATAACAGTTGCAAACTCCTTGGATCTACCTGTAGTAATTTAAGTATATAGAATAATGTTTGCACATAAAGATGAGGAAAGGATCTTAAAGTTAAAATCTATGAATCCTCAAAATTATTGGCACGTCTGTTGTTAACAGGACTTCTAGAAAAGTGGATTCAATATATAATTAACTTTTACACAAATAAAAACGCTCTGACCTCAACACGAAATGTCTTTTTCAATGTACTCTACTGATCATTTAAAAATAAATTGACATTATTTCCCATTTTGAAAACTTTTCAGTTAAAACCTATACATAAATGTACTGGCGTATTGAAGTGTTTCAGTCAGAAGAGCCCACTATCAAGTCAGCAGAGTACAACCACAGACACATCATAAATACCCTGGTCAAAATCGCTCTGATCCATTACTAAAACTAGATTAAGCCAGCAGCAAGATTGAAATAAGCCATTTTGTACATCAGAAACCTTCCGCTAATTGTGTTTGTATGAAATCCTCCAGCTACCATTTTATCAAATCACGGTTATTAGTATTATGCAGTGTGATTTCAATTCAAAAATAATCTCAGTAGTTTGTAGTGTCTGTTAGTAAATGTTATAATTAGCAATTCCCATTAACAGTAGCAGCTTCTGCCACATGAGCTTCTGTAAGCTAATAGTAGACAATGATGTGCGATGGCTGCCATTCCATAATGAGTTAGGTTTTGATTTTTGTTGCTTTTCTTCCCTCTGGAATCAGTTAACACCCGTTAATAACATGATACAAGTTGTGAACCAATGATATATCAAATGTTATTGTTTCTCATGACCTTGTCAAATCTATAAATGGAAGAATCTAGGAGGAATGTTTCTGCAATAGGAAATTAAAAAACTTCTATTATCAAAATTCTACTGCTACATCTCCTAAATTAAACTGATTGGATTGTTCAGTTTCAAGCCCGATACTATCATTAAAAGTAGTTTTGTGGTTACAGTTTGAGATAACTAAAGGTAACAAAACTGGGGCTAAAACATTTTCTTATTATATAACTGTTGGGAAAAATCACCATAGTTTGTCGTAAGTGGACTCTGTTTACTGCCAGCATGGTGCCACCACACTGCACTCTGCAGGAATGCCAATGATGTAGCAGGGGTTAAAAGAGGAATCTTTCCCAAACAATTGACTGCAAAAGTCCAGATGTAATAATTTCCTCTGGATTTTTATGAAATATCTCACATAATCAATTTGTGAAATCACGAATTTATTCTGTGAAAGGAAGGGGACTAAATTTCAGTCTCCTCTCTGTCTTTCTACTGTGACTTTTAGTTTTTTAGTTTTGGTTTTAGAGATAAAGCATGGAACCGAGTCCACACCCATCATCGATCATCCATTCGCATTTGTTCTATGTTATACCACATTTTCATCCGCAACCAAATTATTTTGGCATATTTACATAAGCCAATTAACCTGCAAACACACACGTCTTTGGGAGGCGAGAGGAAACCGGAGCACCCAGATGGAAATCCATGAGGTCACAGGGAGAACGTGCAAACTCCACAGTCAGCATCTGAGGTCAGGATCGAATACTCTGATACTCTTGAGGCAGCAGTTCTACCAGATGCACCACCGTGCCTCCCATAGTGTTCCTGGGTCCAGGAATTCTGCACAACTATTCCTATTATTCTAAGAAATCACTGGTCCTGGATCTCTGGTAGCCGATGTTTCCTTTGGGTTCTGCTAGTTTCTTGATGGATGCATCAAAATTGCTAAACTACATTACAATTTCAGAACTGTCATTAATGACAAGGTCAGCTTATGCTGTCCTTTAACATTGCTGATGGCTCTTTAATCCATCTTGCATCTGAAATCCATTTTCTGCAGCTAAGTGTGATTGTAGGAATCTCTCCCTCTCTACTGCAGCAGATCATCTGTTGAACATGACTGAAATACACACGTGTACACAAAGTTTACAAACAAAAACAAATGTGCTGTAGTAACTCAGCCAGTCAGGCAGCATCTCTGGAGGAAGTCTCTTGAAGTCTGAAGAAGGGTCCCAAGCCAAAACGTCACCTGTCCATGTTGATGTTGCCCGACTGCTGAGTTACTCCAACACTTATGGGCCTGTCCCACTTAGGCATTTTTTTGGGCAACTAAAGGCGACTGCTGCAAAATTTTCAAAATGTTGAAAATTTTTCAGCGACAGTGGCAACAATTTTTGCTGTCGTAGGTTGTCCTAGATGCTGTCGTAGGTTGTCGCCAGGTGTCGTAGATGAATTCCATTAAAACTAGTCCCTGGCAGTCGCCTAAGTGGGACAGGCCTATTAGTGTGTTGGGTTTTTTTTAAACAGCATTTACAATTCTTTGCGACTGCCCAAAATCCACAAGGCAAGTTTAGCAGTAATTTCCACATGGAATTTACGATTTATTCCTGGACCTTCATCAGAAACATTGGAGAAATGACTCAACCAGCTGAAAATAATTTGTTTATGGAAAAGTTCCTTCACTAGTTTAGGGGAATCACAGTAGAAGATTTCCTTAATCAAAAATTAACTCACGCTCCAAATAGCTGCTGAGTGCAAATGTAATTGTACCGCAAGATGTGTCCCATTGAAGAATAGGATTGTAACAGCCTTGGGTCATTGCACAGTCAATGGAATGCTGACACATAGGTGGAGGAGCAGTGAGACTGAGGTTGTGTTCTGTGTCTCTGTTACATATTACATCTGATGTTTAAAGTTTCCTTGACGCAGTGCAAAACCCAAGTGCTGAGTTGCTACATTTTTCTGGCTATTCCCTATGACACAGTTTGAGGACAATATAATTAGCTATTACCAGCTCTTGGATTGAAACAAAATCTTGTAGATTGTGATTATTAGTCCTTCGGCTCATAAGAAACTGAGCGGAGGATGAGAGAGAGCTCCAGGTTTTCTGAAACATGCCTGGCGTGAGAGAAAAAGATCTGCATTTCCAGAGGAATGGTAATAAAGGATATACAGTGCATTCAGAAAGTATTCAGACCCCTTCACTTTTTCCACATTTTGTTACGTTACAACCTTATTCTAAAATGGATTAAATTCATTTTTTTAATCATCAATCTACACACAATACCCCATAATAAAAAAGCGAAAAAAGGTGTTTAGAAATTTTTGCAAAGTAATTAAAAAGAAATAACTGAAATATCACATTTACATAAGTATTCAGACCCTTTACTCAGTACTTTGTTGAGGCACCTTTGGCAGTGATTACAGCCTCAAGTCTTCTTGGGTATGACGCCACAAGCTTGGCACACCAGTATTTGAGTAATTTCTCCCATTCTTCTCTGCAGATCCTCTCCAGCTCAGTAAGGTTGGATGGGGACTTCGATGCACAGCTATTTTCAGGTCCCTCCAGAGATGTTCGATCGGGTTCAAGTCTGACCTCTGGCAGGGCCACAGGTCTTTCCACAGGTCCACCGGACCAACAGGTCTACAGAGGATGCCATATCGGCGGCCCTACACTCTGCCCTGACCCACCTGGACAGCAATAATACCTACATTAGGCTGCTGTTTATTAATTTCAGCTCCGCCTTTAACACTGTCATCCCCGCTAGCTTGATCACCAAACTCAGCGGACTTGGCATCTCCACCTCCCTCTGCAATTGGACACTGGATTTCCTTACCAACAGACCACAGTCTGTTAGGGTCAACAACCTCACCTCCTCCACTATAACACTGAACACCGGCGTGCCACAGGGCTGTGTGCTCAGCCCTCTCCTCTACTCCCTCTTCACCCATGACTGCATCCCTAAGAATGGCTCCAACGCCATCATTAAATTTGCCAACGATACCACGGTGGTAGGACTGATCAGTGACAACGACGAGTCAGCCTACAGGGAGGAGGTCCAGCACCTGGCAGTCTGGTGTGCCAACAATAACCTCGTCCTCAACTCCATGAAGACGAAGGAAATTATTGTTGACTTCAGGAAGAACAGAGGGGGCAGACATACCCCCATCCATATAAACAGGACTGAGGTGGAGCGCGTCTCCAACTACAAATTCCTCGGGGTACACATCTCGGAGGATTTGTCCTGGTCCCTCAATACCTCCAAACTGATCAAGAAGGCGCAGCAGCGCCTTTACTTCCTGAGGAGGCTCAAGAAAGCTCACCTGTCCCCCCAGATCCTGACCAACTTTTACCGCTGTACCATCGAAAGCATCCTGACCACCTGCATCACGGTATGGTACAGTAGTTGCACGGTAGCTGACAGGAAGGCACTACAACGGGTGGTGAAGACCGCTCAGTACATCATCGGTGCCCCGCTCCCTGCAATGGATGCCCTCCACCAAAAACGGTGTCTGAGACGGGCCGGGAAGATCATCAAGGACCCCTCCCACCCTAACCATGGACTGTTTGCCCTCCTCCCATCAGGGAGGCGGTACAGAAGCCTCAGGTCTTGTACAAGCAGGATGAGGAACAGCTTCTTTAACAACACTATCACATTGCTGAACTCGGAGTCCCGCCGATAGATTTCTCCAGTCTCTCCGTCCACATTGTTTGCTCATTCTGTATTTTATTCTGTATTTTATTCTGTATATTGTTCTTGTTCTGTGTTTTTATTTCTATATTGCAATATTGCTACGAGCAGACGCTAGACTGCATTTCGTTGTACCCATACTTGTATCTGTTGAATTAAAGTTGAATTGAATTGAATTGAATTTACAGACTTGTCACAAAGCCACTCCTGCGTTGTCTTGACTGTGTGCTTAGGGTTGTTGTCCTGTTGGAAGGTGAACCTCCGCCCCAGTCTGAAGTCCAGAACGCTCTGGAGCAGGTTTTCAACAAGGATCTCTCCGTACTTTGCTTCGTTCATCTTTCCCTCGATCCTGACTAGTCTCCCAGTTCCTGTCGCTGAAAAACATCCCCACAGCATGATGCTGCCACCACCATGCTTCACTGTAGGTATGATATTGGCCAAGTGATGAGTGGTGCCTGGTTTCCTCCAGACGTGACGCTTGGCATTCAGGCCAAAGAGTTCAATCTTGCTTTCATCAGACCAGAGAATCTTTTCTCATGCCTTTTGGCAAACTCCAAGCGGGCTGTCATGTGCCTTTTACTGAGGAGTGGCTTCCATCTGGCCACTTTACCATAAAGGCCTGATTGGTGGAGTGCTGCAGATATAGTTGTCCTACTGGAAGGTTCTCCCATCTCCACAGAGGAACTCTGGAGCTCTGTCAGAGTGACCATCGGGTTCTTGGTCACCTCCTTGACCAAGGCCCTTCTCCCCCAATTGCTCAGTTTGGCTCTATGAAGAGTCCTGGTGGTTCCAAAGTTCTTCAAATTTAAGAATGATGGAGGCCACTGTGCTCTTCGGGACCTGCAATGCTGCAGAAATTGTTTTATACCCTTCCCCAGATCTGTGTCTCGACACAATCAGGTCTACGGACAATTCCTTTGTCTTCAATGGCTTGGTTTCTGCTCCGACATGCACTGTCAACTGTGGGACCTTATATAGACAGGTGTGTGCCTTTCCAAATCATATCCAATCAAGTTAATTTACCACTGGTGGACTCCAATCAAGTTGTAGAAACATCTCAAGGAAAATCAATGGAAACAGGATGAACCTAAGCTCAATTTTGAGTGTCATAGCAAAGGGTCTGAATATTTATGTAAATGTGATATTTCAGTTATTTATTTTAAATTACTTTGCAAACATTTCTAAACCTGTTTTTGCTTCATTCTGGGGTAGATTGATGATTAAAAAAAATGAATTTAATCCATTTTTAAATAAGGCTGTAACGTAACAAAATGTGGAAAAAGTGAAGGGGTTTGAATACTTTCTGAATTCACTGCACAAAAGTGCTGGTTAACCTGATCTGTACACAGCAACCAACATCAAAATTGGCTGTGGTTTTGTCTTGTGAAAACATTGTGATTTATTTGCAAAACTGAAGATGGAAGGTTTTTAGGTGTGATATCAATTTAAAAATTACCCAATGTCATTTACTGAAGTGCTGAGCTCTTTTTCGAGCAGTGTGATTTAACCATGCAGTTCTTCATTAGCAGTCACCGTTAAGTGTTGGGAGCAGATTAACTGTATGATCTCTCAGTCTGCAAGGAGAGAGGGGAGCTGTGCAAACAAGAAGAAAGAGAAAAAATGTCCTATGTAAAATTGGCATCTAAGGAAACAGAGGGGCAAAGCTTCACCCTACATCAGCTAGCTTGCACCATTGGTGCCTTCCAGCCCAGTGACATGTATCAACATTGGAGCAC
This sequence comes from Malacoraja senta, assembly GCA_038087875.1. Classification (NCBI taxonomy): domain Eukaryota; kingdom Metazoa; phylum Chordata; class Chondrichthyes; order Rajiformes; family Rajidae; genus Malacoraja; species Malacoraja senta. The sequence goes on along the minus strand of CM075977.1, from coordinate 224,130,436 downwards.
TTTAAGCAGCTGTCAACCTAATGATGAAGGCCAAGAATCATGCCCCGCCCCTCAAAAACACATTTTATATCCCCCCCACCCCCACCTTGCCTTTCTTACACATATTAACACCTTTAATTTTTATTCTCCCAATACTGTTTATAGACCTTCCTGGAGGGACTCATTTCCATTACATCAACTGGGGCTACCGTACTGAAGCTCCTGTGCAGTCCATGGGCCCTTACTGTGAATCCAACTGTGTATTTCACTGTAGTAATAAGCACAGTGGGATGGTGTGCTGAATGACCAGTTCAGTGATTTACCTGGGATTTTGAGGCCAACAGGCAATTATTAGCTTGTAAGGATTATATCGCATCTGTAGAAACATGTTTCTAACCAAGTACATCCTTCCCTTCCAGCTGGTTGGCGGGCTGCTCCAGTTCTGCTTCTACACGTTTGTGGAATCAAAAGCACTAAAGATTGAATTCCCAGATATGCTGGTGGAAATCATCAATGATCAGTTGCCGGAAGTCACAACAGGAATGACCAAATCCCTTCTTTTTCACAAGAAGTGATCCTCAAAGATGAACTTTGCCTTAAACTTTCCTCCTCATGTTTTGCTGGCTTTAAAAATTATTTTAGCAGGCTTGGTGTCCTGTATGTTGCTATACACTAAAGAAAAGCTTCATGAAGGTTTTGGAAGGACAAAAATACAGATATGTATCAGAGATGAAAAGGGATATATTCTAAGGTTAAAAGGAATTTGGAGAAAAGTATTTTTTGAAAGAAATATATTTTGGCAGGAAAAATTGTAATACGGTCTCTTTTTTAAAGGTAAAAATTTTGTAAAGTGCAATGTTTTTGCATGCATTAAGATCTGACGTTTACAGTGTATTTAAGAAAGGGAAAGTTGTGCCTTTTTAATATCATATCTAATTTAACCATTTTACAGCACTTGCTGTAAATAAACCACAGATTTACTAGCCGAAATATATTAAATATTTCTTCTATTTTGTAATTAATTTACTGTTAACTAATTATTTTCTTCTTTGTCAATGGTGACTTTTGCTTTGTAACAATATTGTTTTTTGCTGCACCGTTAAGAAGCTTACCAGGTTCCAACTTTGTTGTTTTGTGCAGTAGCAATAGGGAACCAAGTACTGGATGAAATGGCAACACAATTCATATGCCTCACTTTTCTTATAACTTTCCAAACAAATATATTGAGTAGCAGGGCCCTGAGAATCATGTCCTTTCCAACCTTTTTAGAAGTCTAATATTTTTCTGTGCTTTGCTACAGATGTTCTGTATATTATGCCGTTGGAGTCCTGATGTAGCACTTTTGGTCATTCATACACTGTACTTATCCAAATGATATGCAGAATTATAAAATAGTTCTAAATAAGTTGATTTATATTTCCTTGGAAGCACTTAAGCATCTACATTTGTGTCAGCAAAGAATATTAAACATATGATGATTAAGTTACTAAGTTTATTCTCAATGGCTTTGTCTTTGTTATTGAAACAGTTGTGGACATGGAGTTACTTCTGGTATACAGTAATTGCAAGAAAAAACATTTACCCTTGTAAACACCACTTCCATGATGCCATGATGCCAGCTAGAAATGTGCAACACGGGCTCCTTCAGAGCTGCTGAAACAGTCATTTTTTCTTCAAAATACTTCCAAAGTAACCAAGCCCGGGTTGTACACAGCATTGCTGATTCAGTCATCCTTTAACACAACATATCAATTTGATAAAGGTGTAGAAACGCAATACAGAAGCTGCATATTACTTTAGTATCTAGAGCTTTAATTTTTGTTCTTACAGCAAGTGGACGAAGAAGTGTAATTGCTGAGCTATGTTCTGCCTTTTCTGTTCAATCCAAGGAGATTTGAAGAGGTATTTGAAAACAGATCATGTGACTTTGTCAATATCTTGCCCAACATGATGCAGTATTGTGTAGGAAGGAACTGCAGATGCTGGTTTAAACCGAAGATAGACACAACATACTGGAGTAACTCAGCGGGACAGGCAGCATCTCTGGAGAGAAGGAACGGGTGACGTTTCGGGTCGAGACCCTTCAGACTGGAGTCAGAGTGCAGTCTGAGAAGGGTCTCAACCCGAAACGTCACCCATTCCTTCTCTCCAGAGATGCTGATTTACTCCAGCTTTTTGTGTCTAAGCAAGACCTTTGAGATGGTTCCACGTGGTAGGCACTCTGGAAGGTAGGTTGCATGGAATCCAGGAAAAGTTGGTGTGCCTCGGGGGCATGTGCTGGCCCCATTGCTGTTTGTCATCTACATCAATAATTTGGGTGAGAATGTACAAGCCATGATTTGTAAGCTTGCAGATAACTAAAATAGATGGTATAGACAGTGAAGATGGCTGGATGAGAACATACACAGCAAGATTAGCAAGTTTGCAGATGATACAAAACTGGGTGGTTTTGCAGATAGTGAAGATGGTTGTGAAAAATTGCAGCCGGATCTTGATCGATTGGCCAGGTGGGCTGAGGAATGGTTGATGGAATTTAATACAGAGAAATGTGAGATGTTGCATTTCGGGAAGTCTAACATGGACAGGACCTACACCATGAAGGGTAGTGTTGCAAAGCAGAGGGATCTCGGAGTGCAGGTGCATGGTTCCTTGAAGGTGGAGTCGCAGGTAGATCAGGTGGTCAAAAAGGCTTTTGACACATTGGCGTTCATCAGACAGAGTACTGAGTATAGAAGTTGGGAGGTCATGTTGCAGTTGTATAAGACGTTGGTGAGGCCGCATTTAAAATATTGTGTTCAGTTCTGGACACCATGTTATAGGAAAGATGTTGTCAAGCTGGAAAGGGTACAGGAAGATTTACGAGGATATTGCCAGGACTGGAGGGTCTGAGCTATAGGGAGAGGTTGACTAGGCTCGGATCCTTGGAGCGCAGGAGGATAAGGGGTGATCTTATAGAGGTGTACAAGATCATTATAGGAATAGATCAGGTAGATGCAGATTCTCTTGCCCAGAGTAGGTGAATCGAGGACTAGAGGACATACGTTTAAGGTAAAGGGGAAAAGATTTAATTGGAATCTGAGGGGTAATGTTTTTTATACAAAGGGTGTTGGGTGTATGGAACAAGCTGCCAGAGGAGGTATTTGAGGCAGGGTCTATCCCAACATTTAAGAGACAGACAGGTACATCGATAGGACAGGTTTGGAAGGAATATGGACCAAATGCGGGCAGATTGGACTAGTGTAGCTGGGACATATTGGCATCGGGCAAGTTGGGCCAAAAGGCCTGTTTCCACACTGTATCACTCTATTACTCTATCAAGAATTACAGTAGGATTTTGACCAGCCCAGCAAGTGGGTCGAGGAATAGCAAAGAGAGTCGTATTCAGATAAGTGTGAGATGTTGCATTTTAGGAAATCAAACCAGGATAGGACCTTTGCAATGAGTGGTAGTGCCCAAGGGAGTCTGGTAGAATAGAGGGATTTGGTACTACAAGTACATAGTTCCCTGAAAATGGTGTCATGGGTTGATAGGGTGGGGAAGAAGGCTGATGGCAAAAGGTCTATAACTCTCAAAGCACCAAAAATGTGTACGTCTTTCAGTGCAAGTACAATGAATGCCTGTAACAGGAGTCATCAGGAGAAAAAAAATCTTGCTTGGAATTCCCTTTAGGTGAGAGGTGGATGCAAAGCTAAGCAAAACACATCAGGTGCTATGGGATGAAGCAGATGCCTCCTTCTCCACAAGGGTAACAGACACCCCCCCTGTTCATAAGGGATAGGAGTAGAATTAGGCTATTCAGCCCATCAAGTATACTCCGCCATTACTCCGCAAGTATACTCCCCTCCTAACCCCATTCTCTAATCAATCTATCTCTGCCTTAAAAATATCCACTGACTTGGCCTCCACAACCTTCTGTGGCAAAGAATTCCACAGATTCACCACCCTTTGACTAAATAAATTTCTCATCTCCATCCTAAAAGAACGTCCTCTAATTCTGAGGCTATGGCCTCTAGTCCTAGACTCTCCCACTCGTGGAAACAACCTCTCCACAACCACTCTATCCAAGCCTTTCACTATTCTGGTCCTACTCCACCTGACCCAAAAGATGTTAGGTGCAGACGAGCAATCCCCTCGTCCCTGAGTTGTGCATCAGCCACATAAAATACTCAATTGCTTCTAATCAGCCTTCTGATGTTACAACTGCAGGTGTATGGTAATTATCATTTAACCACAGAATTATGTGCTAAAACCAGCCTTTGAAACATGTCTTATTGGCATAGAAACCACTTAGCATCTGTTTTCACCCTTTCATCACAAAAACCTGTGAACAGGTTTGCTCCTTGGTCAATCAGAGACAGTTTGCATCAGAACAACACTGTTAGTGCTTCCCTCCACCTCCTGGTAAATTGGAACAGACGAATTTTGAAGAATTTCTTCCTCCTCGACTGAATGCTCACCACTCGTAACCCTCACTGGAAAAATAGTCATTGAAGAGATCACTAGCTGGAACATTCAACTCTACTGAAGGGTCTGAAAGGCTAAATAGGGACCATGGTTACCTGACCCGAGCTTCCTTTCCATCAACAAAGCTGGCAAGATTGCTATTATCATCAGCTGTCTCCACTATTGCAACTGGACGAGGCTATTCCTATTTCCCACAGGCTCCACTCGCACCTGTGAAAATCTGGGTAAAATAAATACTGAATCTCTGTTCTATTTCACATTGCTCACCGAGAATGTCTGCATTGTTTATAGAGCCTACCATATGCTCAACTATGCCCCTGTCTGTCGCTCCCTCAGTCTTCCAATTATGAACTTTGTTGCAATACCCTCTTTTCCTCCTTTAAGGCACTCCATAAAATATTTCTAACATCTGTACAAATGAATCAATATCACTTTTTATTTGATAACTCTCCTGTGTTCAACATTCGTCTTGATTACCAACTGCAGCACAAAGTGGCGGTGACAAGAATCTTCTATTCGAACAATTAATTAGTGTAGTTTATTATTCTCACATGTACTGAGATTAAGTGAAAAGTTTTGTTGCAAAAACGGTACACGATAGCGCTACGATTTTCACCACCTCACTCACCATTCTCCTGTGCTACAAGGGCAACAAGTTTTGTTCCGTTCGATGGAATATTTTAAAAGTTATTAAGGTTTAAATATCTTTTAAACCGCGCATGCGTGGATTTGTCTCCTCTACTATCAGTCGCCGGGACCGCTGCACTGATTGGCTGGGTCCACTGTCAGTCATGGGTGGTGCCCACCTCGCCCGGCGAGGAGAATATAAAGCTGAAGGAGTGGAGTGAGAATCACTAACGGAGCTGCGTCTGCGGGCGCCTCTGTGGTGCCGAGCGGCTGAGCTCACTTCACGGCCTCCGTGGTGCCCAGCCACAGGCGCCGTCGGCCGCTTCGTCCGACCCGGGCTACTACCCGCGAGGCTCCAGCCGGCAGTGGGGCCTCGGGGCGATGGAGCCACGGCAGCGGTGGGGCCTCGCGGCGGCGGTGGGGCCCTGTCGCATTTCAAAATCCGCGGAGAAATCTATCTCTTCCTCTTATTTCAGTATTTTCCTGTGTGGTGGGGGAGGAGGGGAATAGAGGGAGAGGAGTGGGGGTAGGGAGGGGAGAGGAGTTATGGAGGGAGGGAGGTAGTGACTGAGGGAGGGAGAGGTGAGGGAGGGATTGTGGGAGGGGTGGAGGAGGGGAAAGATGAGGGAGGGTGAAGAGGGAGAGTGCTGCGGATGAGGGGAAATGAGCTGCGCCTGCACAGTTGGGGGCTTTGCATGAGTGGTGGAATATTGCGTTGGGGGAACGTGTTGCGTTGGGGAAACTGATGAGTGGTGGAATATTGCGTTGGGGGAGCAGACCCGACGGGTCTGCATTTAGTCTAGTATACAAGTAAAACATAGGAACGATCGTGGTTGACAATAGTAGATCCTCTTCCAGGATAGCATGGAGTCGTCACACTCCACGCCATCTTTCAACTTTCAAATCAAGAGTTTCTGAAAAGACTGATCTTGGCCTGATAAATATTGAATATCAATTATTATATAAACATATGTGGAGTATAAGTCCCAGTTTTAAAAGCATTTTTCCGATTCCTCTTTCATGGAGTAAAACGGCACAGGGAAATGAAAGTTCCTGGCAAAGATATGAGATACTAACTTACTTTCCGTCTGAAATCTCCAATCATGCGTGAAGTGAAAGCATCGGTTTATGAATGTTTACGATAGTTTGGTTTTTCCTTCTTTGTGTATTATCAAAGTTGCTGGCTCTGCACTACATGAGCTGTAAAATGTTCACAACTAATGATCCAGCTCAAAGATCTGCAATAACCACAAGGAAGTGGTGCTACGAAGTATGCGGAAATAGCTGCATCTTGGGATTTTTGCTGAAGAGAAAGTGCTCCTAGCTTACACACGCTTACATGTATCGTTCAAAACCAGATTTTAATCTGATCATCAAAGCGGAATCACAGAGAAATTGATCCAAACACAAAGACGCTATTTCCTCAGCCATTCTCATGCAGTTTCTGGTAGCTGGTTTAGGAAACTTTTTCAATGTTTTTTCCATCAATCTGCAGCTTATTTTGTAATACCGCTGAATTTATCAGACTTTGTTGCGACTAATATTTTTTCTTCTCTGATCTTTGCTGCATGAGAGTGTCAGTCTAGACTTTTGTTACTGGGATGAGATTTGAAACCACAAACAAACATTGGAGTCAGAAATGGGACTGCTACTAATTATTTAAGTCATTGATCTTATGGTTTGCTTAGTGTGGGTTTGCAGAGAATGTTTCTTTTTGAAAACATCTATTTACCTTAACTATTTCCTGTCGAATTCTATTCCTCTTTCTAACTATTCTGAGTAAAGGCATTATTCAATTCCCTGTATTCTACTTGTCAATCAATCAATCAAAGACTTTATTGTCATTCAAAAATACACCAACAAATGCAAGTCTGAACGAAATTTCGTTGCATCTGGCTCACCGTGCAACACAAAATAACAAAAGGATAAAATAGATTTTTTTTAAAGATAAAATAGATAAAAAGATAAAATAGATAATAGTGGCGGCACATTATATGGAATTCAAGTCTGATGGCTCGGGGGAAGCAGCTGTTGCAGAACCTGACTGTTCTGCTCCTTATGCTGCGATACCTTTTGCCCGAGGGCAGCAGAGTGAACAGTCCATGATGGAGATGTGTGGGGTCTTTTATAATGCTGTTGGCCTTGGACAAGCAACGTTTGCACGCAATGTCCCGGATTGAAGGAAGAGAAGTCCCGATGATTTTTTCAGTCGTCCTCACCACTCTCTGCACGGACTTCCAGACGGAGGCTTTGCAGTCCCCAAACAGACAGAGATGCAGATGGTCAAAATGCTCTCTATGGTGCCCCTGTAGAAAGTGGTGAGGACAGGATCGGGGAGGTGAGCTGTTCTCATCCGGCGCACAAAGTGCAAACGCTGCTGCGCTCTCTTAAATAGTGATGCGATGTTTTGTGACCAGGTCGGACTGTTCGTGATCTGCACCCCCAGGAACTTAGTGCGACTGACCAACTCCACATCGATGTCATTAATGTGTAGTGGTGTATGACTGTGCCGGTTTCTCCTGAAGTCAACGATGACCTCCTTTGTTTTGTCAACATTCAGGATCAGATTGTTCGTGTTGCACCAGTCCACCAGTTGTTTCACCTCCTCCCTGTAAGCCAGTTCATTGTGTCATCTGCGTACTTCATGATGTGGTTTGTACTAAACCTGGCACAACAGTCGTGGGTCATCAGGGTAAACAGCAGTGGATTCAGGACGCAGTCCTTAGGGGAACCGGTGCTCAGAGAGACGATGTTGGAGGTGTTGTTTCAAACCCGCACTGACTGGGGTCTGTCAGTGAGGAAGTCCAGTAGCCAGTTACATAAGGGGGTGCTGAGGCCCAATGAACCCAATTTGCATACCAAGTGCTGAGGGATGATTGTATTGAACGCTGAACTAAAGTCCACGAACAGCATTCGCACATGTGTGTTCTTCTCCTCTAGATGTTCCAGGCTCAGGTGGAGTACGGAGTATATGGCGTCCTCTGTGGAGCGGTTTGGCCTGTAAGCAAATTGGGACGGGTCAAGTGTGGAGGGGAGTCTGGAGGTAATATGGTCCCTGACCAGCCTCTCAAAGCACTTCCTCATTATGGGCGGTAATCGTTGAGACATGTTATTGCGGATTTTTTTGGCATTGGTATGATGGTGGCAGTTTTGAAACATGATGGGACAATAGCCTGGTTCAGCGAGGTTTTGAAGATGTCAGTAAGGACATGTGCCAGCTGATCAGCATATTCCCCGAGTACCCGGCCTGGTATGTTATCAGGGCCTGCTGCCTACCGTGTGTTCACTCCTTTTAGGGTCCTCCGGACATCCACTGTATCAAGACTGAGTGCCTGTTCATCATAGTGAGAAATACCTTTTCTCGCAGGTGTGTTGTTGAATGCCTCGAACCATCCAAAATATTTATTGAGTTCATTGAGGAAATGTATGTTGCCTTCACAGGGTGGTGGACCTGTCTTATAGTCCGTGATGGTTTTTATTCCCTGCCACATGCGCCTGGTGTTCATGGGGTCATGAAAGAAGCTCTGGATTTTCTGACCATGGGCACGCTTTGCCAGCCTGATGACTCGGTTCAGGTTGGCTCTTGCGCATCTGAGTGCCACCAAGTCACCGGATTTAAATGCGGCATTTTGTGCTCTCAGCATTCCACGTAGCTCGGAATCCATGGTTTCTGGTTGGCCCGTATAGTGATGGTCTTGGTGACACAGACATCCTCTATGCACTTTTCCATGTAAGCAGACACAGACGCAGCATACTCCTCCAGGTTGGTGTGTTGATTGTCAGTTACAGCCTTCTTGAACATGTCCCAGACCGTGCACTCAAAGCAGTCCTGTAATGCTGTCATAGCTCCCTCTGGCCAGACCCTAACCTGCTTCACAGTAGGTTTTTCTCTGGTAAGCAGGGGCCTGTATGCAGGAATTAGCATCACAAGAGATATGGTCTGAGGAGCCAAGGTGGGGGCGGGGGACTGCCTTGAATGCCTTCTTGATGTTTGTATAGGCTAGGTCCAGTGTGTTCACTCCACTGGTTGCAAAGTCCTTTCCATCAACAAAGCTGGCAAGATTGCTATTATCATCAGCTGTCTCCACTATTGCGACTGGACGAGGCTATTCCTATTTCCCGCAGGCTCCACTCGCACCTCCTGTGAAAATCTGGGTAAAATAAATACTGAATCTCTGTTCTATTTCACATTGCTCACCGAGAATGTCTGCATTGTTTATAGAGCCTACCATATGCTCAACTATGCCCCTGTCTGTCGCTCCCTCAGTCTTCCAATTATGAACTTTGTTGCAATACCCTCTTTTCCTCCTTTAAGGCACTCCATAAAATATTTCTAACATCTGTACAAATGAATCAATATCACTTTTTATTTGATAACTCTCCTGTGTTCAACATTCGTCTTGATTACCAACTGCAGCACAAAGTGGCGGTGACAAGAATCTTCTATTCGAACAATTAATTAGTGTAGTTTATTATTCTCACATGTACTGAGATTAAGTGAAAAGTTTTGTTGCAAAAACGGTACACGATAGCGCTACGATTTTCACCACCTCACTCACCATTCTCCTGTGCTACAAGGGCAACAAGTTTTGTTCCGTTCGATGGAATATTTTAAAAGTTATTAAGGTTTAAATATCTTTTAAACCGCGCATGCGCGGATTTGTCTCCTCTACTATCAGTCGCCGGGACCGCTGCACTGATTGGCTGGGTCCACTGTCAGTCATGGGTGGTGCCCACCTCGCCCGGCGAGAATATAAAGCTGAAGGAGAATCACTAACGGAGCTGCGTCTGCGGGCGCCTCTGTGGTGCCGAGCGGCTGAGCTCACTTCACGGCCTCCGTGGTGCCCAGCCGCAGGCGCCGTCGGCCGCTTCGTCCGACCCGGGCTACTACCCGCGAGGCTCCAGCCGGGGTTCCACGCGGCGACGGCAGTAGGGCCTCGGGGCGATGGAGCCACGGCAGCGGTGGGGCCTCGCGGCGGCGGTGGGGCCCTGTCGCATTTCAAAATCCGCGGAGAAATCTATCTCTTCCTCTTATTTCAGTATTTTCCTGTGTGGTGGGGGAGGAGGGGAATAGAGGGAGAGGAGTGGGGGTAGGGAGGGGAGAGGAGTTATGGAGGGAGGGAGGTAGTGACTGAGGGAGGGGAAAGAAGAGGGAGGGAGAGGTGAGGGAGGGATTGTGGGAGGGGAGGAGGGGAAAGATGAGGGAGGGTGAAGAGGAGGGAGAGTGCTGCGGATGAGGGGAAATGAGCTGCGCCTGCACAGTTGGGGGCTTTGCATGAGTGGTGGAATATTGCGTTGGGGGAACGTGTTGCGTTGGGGAAACTGATGAGTGGTGGAATATTGCGTTGGGGGAGCAGACCCGACGGGTCTGCACTTAGTCTAGTATACAAGTAAAACATAGGAACGATCGTGGTTGACAATAGTAGATCCTCTTCCAGGATAGCATGGAGTCGTCACACTCCACGCCATCTTTCAACTTTCGAATCAAGAGTTTCTGAAAAGACTGAAGGAGCGGGGGGGGGGGGGGGGGGGGAGAACTGGAGCAGTAAGTCATAAATTGGAAGGTGATAGGAAGATAGAGGTTAGGAAAAGTACATTTCAAAGTAAGGACAAGCAGGAGGAGGTGAAGAAATGTGCTGAAGCTGATGTTATTTCAATCCAAATATTGTGGAGAATTTTCTACATTGATGAGTAGTGCCAGGGTTAGGAAGGTACTGGTACAGATTGGATAGAGGTACAGTTAACTCTGTCAGTGGTCTTTAGTTCTCCAGTGAGAATGGTGTTTTTTTCCTTTAGCTTATACTGCATGCAGTACTCTCAGCATTTCTTGATATCATATCGCATGAACAAAATTAACTGAAGGCATGCTTCTATGAGATGGATATCCAAGGAGAAAGTAGAGAAGGATCATCCACTCAGCAGAGAAGGATGAATAGCATTTCCTAAGCACTCACGTGCTGTTAATGGGAAAGATTTTGGAGCCTCCTCCTCCTGTTTGCTGTTAAATAGTCCAACACCATTCACAATTAGATGCACTGTATGTAGAATGCTTTGATCCATTGATGGTGACAGCACTTATGTCTGTTCATCGCACACTGTTTTAGCATTTATGTAGTTCTGTGATCAAGTTTCATTAGTTTGCTCCAAACATGCTCTTTTGCACTCCTCATTCAACCAAGATGAACCATCTCCTGCCTTGATGGTGACAATAGAATGAAGGCTGGAATGCCAGACCACAAATTTAGATTCTGATCGTATAGGATTTTCTGCTGATAGACAGCACGTCATGGCTGTCCAGTTCTGTGCTGTCGATCCCATTTTGTGCATTAGTAGCGCTATTTGGAAGGATTACTCTCTTCTGCTATCATTGTACCAACTCCTAAAAAGTCAATCCCAGCAATGGAAGGGGTTCTTGTCTCAAGTTTGAGCTGGTGCAGGAATGCTTATCAAAGGAAATTTAACATTTTTGAAATTATGATTGGGAAATTAGGGAACAAAAGTTAGCAGAAGACTTCAAAATATTCTATTATCACAGCTCAGTGATAGAGTTGCGATCAGCGGCATGGTGGCGCAGTGGTAGAGTTGCTGCCTTACAGCGCAGAGGACCTGGGTTAGATCCCGATAATGGCCGCTGTCAGAACAGAGTTTGTACGTTTTCCCGTGACCTCGTGGGGTTTCTCAGAGATCTTCAGTTTCCTCCCACACACCAAAGTTGTACAGGTTTGTAGGTTAATTTTCTTGGTATAAATGTAAATTGTCCCTTGCGTGTGTAGGATAGTCTTACTGTGCGGGGATAGCTGGTCGGTACGGACTCGGTGGGCCGAAGGGCCTGCTTCCGCTCTGTATCTGTAACTAAACAGTGCAGCTTTATCACAATGCTCTCTTGGTCGATCTAGCAACAAAATGTAGAGGGGCCTGCCCAATATTCTCTGGACTATCACTATATAAATCCCTCTCCGGTCTCTCACTACATCATCCCTTTTGATTCCCTTCGACATTGTTTCAGCTGGTTCAATGGCAATAAATAAATTGTGCTTCAATTTCTCCCTCATTCTGATGTGAAATACTTGCATCTACTTGTATTTTAGAACATCTGTTAAAAAACCTAGCTCTTGCTGAAAATGATTGACTGGTTTGTCGTGGTTTGCTGTCCCCTCCCTGGGTTTGACATCACAGGAATTTTGCCGAGAGCAAGGTATTATCGGTGGATTCAAAAGGTGTTGATTTTTGTCCCATTTTCTTTCCTCTCAATGCTGTTGTTGATGTTTGGTTCCACACAAACACTGCTACCTTTTGACGTGAATCTTCCTTAAACGATGTCCGTGTTCTTTTCTTGCATGATGATGACAGGTATATCAGATTGCAGCTTGACCCTATCTCCTCATACCCCTCTTGATAGGAGAGACATAAGAAGCAGGGATTCAGTTTCACCAACATTTTATTAACAAGGACACTGGGTAAAATAGCAATGCCTCCAAATCATTCATGACTAGAATGCACCAACATATTGTTAGTATTATATACACTGAAAAGACCATCCTACGGTTCCAATGAAAGGCACGCAGGAAATTATAATCCTCAATTTTTAATAATGAGAATTAACATTTTTTTTTCATCAACTAGAAGATTTCCATTTAAAACCTCTAGTTGAAATAAGATAATAAAATATTTCATGAAATAAGATCCAGTAAAACTTTATGAACCATTGGCTTCAAAAAGGAAATCTCAAAACTATGGCAGTGATTTTTATTCTCTCTTATAGTTACAGAATATTCCTCAGATTTGTTAAGGCTTTAGGTCTGTGACACTGCTAACCATTCTTGTACAGAACTATTAAAGCTTAAACAATTCTCAAGTATTACAAAGTCTTAAACTAAATATAGTTCAAATTTTCTCGTTAAAATTAACAGAAATATACAAACAAGAAATGTAACTGTTATAATTTGAATGGAATGGTCCTATTAATAGAACCTAAATAATACATTCATTAACATCTTATAAAAATGCTGTAATCAGATCTATTAGTTTTTAAGATTCATATTTATCTAATTACTTCATAGGTTTCACAAATATACATCAATATATTTAAAAAAACATTTCCACTGTTTCTTAAAATTGAAACATCCTAACATTAGACATGGTCGGCAATGCAAAAATCCAAAGTGCATAGAAATACACTGCCCTCCATAATGTTTGGGACAGACCTGTCATTTATTTATTTGCCTCTGTACTCCACAATTTGAGATTTGTAATAGAAAAAAATCACATGTGGTTAAAGTGCACATTGTCAGATTTTATTAAAGGGTATTTGTTATACATTTTGGTTTCACCATGTAGAAATTACAGCTGTGTTTATACATAGTCCCCCCATTTCAGGGCACCATAATGTTTAGGACACATGGCTTCACAGGCGTTTGTAATTGCTCAGGTGTGTTTAATTGCCTTCTTAATGCAGGTATAAGAGAGCTCTCAGCACCTAGTCTCTCCTCGAGTCTTTCCATCACTGTTGGAAAGGTTTATTGTCATTTATCAACATGAGGAGCAAATTCAAAGAAGCCATTATGTGACTGAGAAACAAGAATAAAACTGTTAATCATCAATTAAAGAGAATTAAAACTGTATCATCAGCCAAACCTTGGACTTAACAAAATCAACTGTTTGGAACATCAAGAAGAAAGAGAGCACTGGTGAGCTTACTAATCGCAAAGGGACTGGCAGGCCAAGGAAGACATCCACAGCTGATGACAGAAAAATTATCTTTATAATAAAGAAAAATCCACAAACACCTGTCCGACAGATCAGAACCACTCTTCAGGAGTCAGGTGTGGATTTGTCAATGATCACTGTCTGCAGAGGACTTCATGAACAGAAATACAGAGGCTACACTGCAAGATGCAAACCATTGGTTAGCCACAAAATAGGTTACAGTTTGTCAAGAAGTACTTAAAAGAGCAACCACAGTTCTGGAAAAAGGTCTTGTGGACAGATGAGATGAAGATTAACTTATATCAGAGTGATGGCAAGAGCAAAGTATGGAGGAGAGAAGGAACTGCCCACAATCCAAACTATACCACCTCATCTGTGAAACACGGTGGTGCGGGTGTTATGTCCTGGGCATGTATGGCTGCTGAAGGTACTGGCTCACTTATCTTCATTGATGATACAACTATTGATGGCAGGAGCATAATGAATTCTGAAGTGTATAGACGCATCCTATCTGCTCAAGTTCAAACAAATGCCAATTACCCGATCTGAACCCAATTGAGCATGCCTTTTATATGCTGAAGCGAAAACAAGGGGGCTAGCCCCCAAAACAAGCATAAACTAAAGATAGCTGCAATACAGGCTTGGCAGAGCATCACCAGAGATGACACCGAGCAACAGGTGATGTCCATGAATCAGATTTCAAGCAGTCATTGCATGCAAAGGATATGCAACAAAATACTAAACATGACTACTTTCATTTACATGACATTGCTGTGTCCCAAACATTATGGTGCCCTAAAGTGGATAAACACTGCTGTCATTTTTACATGGTGAAACTAAAATGTATAAAAATGGCCTTTATTAAAATCTGACAGTGCACCTTAACAACATGTGAATTTGTCGATTACAAATCTCAAATTGTGGAGTACAGAGGCAAATAAATAAATGATGCGTCTTTGTCCCAAACATTACGGAGGACACTGTAACTCTGCCATCTCACCCATCTTTTGTTGCGTTCACTTATTTATATGCATGAAGCACAGTAAAAATCCATGTGGAATCAAATTTTGACAACAAAATAGATATTAGACCTTGTGTCTACAAAGATAACATTTGTTGTTTGTTTATTGCAATACCATTTCCTAACACTGCCCCCAGCTGCTAAATCCTATGATAAAAAGTCTGATAAGTAAAATAGCATGCTGAAGTACCAGCAGCACTTTAGCTAATATTTAATTTTAAAAACACAAATTTTACAGATGCTCAAGGTTGGCTATGTTAATATGCAAATCATCATTTGCCTTTGTTCCAATTCTAAGATGTCAGGTGTGGAACCACTGAAGGAACAGCAAGGATCGTCTTGTCAAGGATGCCCATGGATACCATGAAATGTTTTTCTTACAATTTTCAAATGTTCAGTGCTACAGGAATTCAACATAATTTTGTGGAATGAGCCCAGTCTTGCCATCGAGGGTTCCTTCCAACCAGCCGGGTTCCCGTGAAGTGTGAACTGAGGAATAAACAAATAAAGAACAATGTATTTCAGACAATATCATTAGTTTTTAGATTGTGTATACAGCAGGTCTGTCTGCAATGGGCTACAACAGCCCATGGATCAGCTGATGCCAACACAGCCACCAGCAATCATCTGGAACAGTTCTATGTTGAAAGTATGTGATTAGTCCATGTCACTGTTAAAGCACAGTGAAAATGGAATCCAGGATTCGACTTTGCAACATGTAAGGATACTTCAACTGAATCTTTGGCTTTTTTCCTCAAATTGATAGGGGCACGGAATAAATGCAGATTTACTGCTTCTAGATTTACTGGATTTGCATTCTCATGTATGGAAGAATTCTGTTCAGAAAGCCCTAGTTATCTAAATCTAGACACTAGTAGATCACTTAATGAAGCAAATGCAAACTTACTCAAAAAAAATTGAAATTACTATGATGTAAACCTGAAGAATGGTTTTAATTTACATCAACTTTAAACAAATGCTATAATTTCAGTAAAATCAAAGCAGTCCCTGCAAAAAGAACCCATGTTCCAAATTGTTTATTCATTATTGTTCAATCTTGGAAACTGATTAAGACACTTACCAATGAAAGCTGGATCCCCTGCTTGAACTAGAACACTGCAGAAACGAGATGCAATGGTGAACACCCCAGCCCCAACTGAAGAAATGAGAACAACAATCTCAGGTAATAGGTGCATGTCTTTACTCACTGCTGGGATGACCAAGTTCTTGCTTCACAAAATCAACGAGTGCCCTTCGCGATGATTACTACAACCAGCCCGAATGGAAATGACCTCCGTACCCAATAAATCAGTCTACATGAGCTAGTAATTATCCAGAGCTTGAAAGGTACATTCCTGAACATTACAAATTACGCTGAATATACCCAAAAAGCATCAAAATTGATCAATTGTGCACTATTCATAAGTAGCTACATCAAAGAAGGCACTATTGCTTGTTATTGAAGTGATACATTTGCAGAGGGTGCCCCAATTCCCCAAATTAATATTTTAGGAGAGAAAAATTGCAACGTGGCTGGTTAAAAGCTCAACAAAAACTAAATAGACTATCTAATCTAATTTATTTTGAGTGGAAGTCAAGTGTTGATCAATAATAAGACATGAACGAGAGAACCGAGTTCTTAAATGGCTAGGAAAGGAGGTATAGAGTCTCAGTCACACAGTTCGGAAACGGGCCCTTTGGTCCAACTCATCCTTGCTGAACACAATGATCCATCTATGCTAGTCCCATGTACCCACGTTTGGCCCACATCCCTCTAAACCTTTCTTATGCATGTAACTGTACAAATGTCTTTTAAATGTTGTTATTGTATCTGCCTCAACGACTTCCTCTGGCTATTCATTCCATATAGTGACCACCCTCTAGGTAAAAATGTTTCCTCTCAGGTTCCTATTAAAATCTTTGTCCTCTCACCTTAAATTTGTGTCTTATAGTTATTGATTACCCTGCCCTGGGAAAAAGATTGTACATTCAGCCTATTATTACACCTCGATAATATTACCCCTCAGCCTCCTGCAATCTAAGGAACGAAGTCCTAGCCTGCCCAACCACTCCATATAACTCACGTAACAATTAAACAAGTCAAGTCAAGTCAAGAGAGTTTATTGTCATGTGTCCCAGATAGGACAATGAAATTCTTGCTTGCTGCAGCACAACAGAATATTGTAAACAAAAATACAGAACAGTTCAGTTCAATATACACATAAATAAGCAGGTAAAGTGCAGTGGGCTGTTACAGTTCAGAGTCTGTTTGTTGGTGAGTTTAATAGCCTGATGGCTGTGGGGAAGTAGCTGTTCCTGAACCTGGATGTAACAGATTTCATGCTCCTGTACCTTCTGCCCGATGGTAGCGGAGAGATGAGTCCGTGGCCAGAATGGTGTGGGTCCTTGATGACGTTGGCTGCCTTTTTGAGGCAGCGACTGCGATAGATCCCTTCGATGATGGGGAGGTCAGAGCCGATGATGGACTGGGCAGTGGTTACAACTTACTGCATCCTTTTCCGCTCCTGGACCCTCAGGTTGCTGAACCAAGCCACGATGCAACCAGTCAGCATGCTCTCTACTGTCTACCTGTAGAAGTTCGAGAGAGTCCTCTTTGACATGCCGACTCTCCATAGTCTTCTCAGGAAGTAGAGGGGCTGATGTGCTTTCTTTATGATTGCATCAGTGTGCTGGGACCAGGAAAGATCTTCAGAAATGTGCACGCCCAGGAATTTGAAGTTCTTGACCCTTTCCACCATTGATGTAAACGGGATTGTGGGTCCCTATCCTACCCCTTCCAAAGTCCACAATCAGTTCCTTGGTTTTGCTGGTGTTGAGAGCCAGGTTATTGTGTTGGCCCCATTTGGTCAATCTCACTTCTATACTCTGACTCATCACCATCAGTGATTCGTCCCACAACAGTGGTGTCGTCGGCGAACTTGATGATAGAGTTCGTACTATGTCCAGCTACGCAGTCATGAGTATAGAGTGAGTACAGCAGGGGGCTGAGCACGCAGCCTTGAGGTGCTCCCGTGCTGATTGTTATCGAGGATGACACATTTCCACCAATACGGACAGACTGTGGTCTGTGGATGAGGAAGTCGAGGATCCAATTGCAGAGGGATGCGAAGAGACCCAGATCCGAGAGCTTGGTAACCAGCTTGGAGGGGATGATGGTATTGAATGCCGAGCTGTAGTCAATGAATAACAGCCTAACACATGAGTTTTTGTTGTCCAAGTGGTCCAGAGCAGAGTGGAGAGCCAGTGAGGTCGCTTCCACCGTTGATCTGTTATGGCGGTAAGCGAACTGCAGTGGGTCGAGGTTTTTGTCGAGGTAGGAGTTGATATGCGCCATAATCAATCTCTCAAAGCACTTCATCACCACAGACGTTAGTGCCACGGTATTATTGATGCCCTTTTAAAGCGAGTGGGAACCTCGAACCTCAGAAGTGAGAGGTTGAAAATGTCCATAAAAACTCCAGCCAGTTGGTCCGCACAGGTTTTTAGAACACGACCGGGCATGCCATCAGGTCCACTTGACCAACGTCTTGTACAACTGAAACATAACGTCCCAAAGTGTATACTCAATTCCCTGACTAATAAAGGCCAACTTGCCAAACGCCTTCACTATCCTATCTACCTGCAGCACCGCTTTCAGGGAACTATGTACCTGTGCTCCTGGATTCCTCTGCAATACAACATTTCCCAGTATCGTTCACTGTGAAGGACTTACCCTGGTTTGACATCCCAAAAAGCAACACCTCACACTTATATGAATTAAACTCCATTAATGTTCCGCTGTAATTCTTGATAACCATTTTCACTTTCTACAGTATCACCTATTTTGGTGTCATCTGCAAATGTACTAATTTTGCCTAATTCAGATTCAGATTCAGAAAACTTTATTGTCTGTCGTAACAGAAAATCTTCTTAATATAGATGACAAACAACAGTGGGCCCAGCACCAATCCTTAAGGCATACACTAGTCACAAGCCTCCAGTCCAAAAATAAACTTTCCACTGCCCTCCTTTGCTTCCTACCATGAAACCAATTCTGCATCCACTTAGTCAGGGCTCGAAATTAGCGGTTGCCCGGGTGCCAATGGCAACTTACAGTCCTGCCGGGCAACCTAAAAGCCATGCCATTTTGCCCCGCTTGGCAAGCAACCGGGACACCCGCCCACCATCCGTGTCCGGGTCTCGGCTCTCCGCTCGGCTCTCGGGTCTCCGCTCGGCGCTAGGCTCTTGGGTCTCTGCTCGGCGCTAGCTCTCGGCTCTCGCTCTCGGTGCTCGGCTCTAGCTCTCGGCTCTCGGGCCTCCGCTCTCGGCTCTCGCTCTCGGCGCTCGGCTCTCCGCTAGCTCTCGGCTCTCGGGTCTCGGGTCTCTGCTCGGCACGGCCGGCCGCCGAGCACATCATCAGCCGTGGTTGTGCACAAGTGCGGCCCTGCATATGCGCACTGCCACAGCAACTGGTCGGCGTCGGCCACTTTCTCCCTCCCTTTACATTGTGGGAATTCTGGCCGCCATTGCTGTCCGATCGCTGCCTCACCGCGACCGCTGAAAAACAACGCAGAATCACTCCCTGGAGCTGCAGTAACTCCCTGGAGTAACTCTTGTTTCTTGGTTTCCTGGTCCTCCAAAAATATTCGAAATGGAATTTAAACTGGTGGACCCACCACCACCAAACTCCAAACTCTGAAAAATAACAGCCTATTGCATTTTATCTGTTTATTTATTGTGTATATATATGGTCTATAGTATATAGACACACTGAACTTTTATCTCCTGTTCTGTATTATGTTTACATATTCTGTTGTGCTGCAGCAAGCAAGAATTTCATTGCCCTATCTGGGACACATGACAATAAAACTCTCTTGACTCTTGACTTGGACTTAAGCAAAAAAGGGTTCTTGGGGGAAAAAAAAGCTGCCTTAAATTTAGTTGCGTCTGGTTGGTACCTATGGTAGGGTGAAGATTATTCCATGCTTTAATTGTGCGGGGGAACTCCATGGAGCAGCCAGCATCTCTGGATAGAAAAAATTGGGTGACGTTTCGGGTAGAAACCCTTCTTTACATTTCCTCTGGTTTTAGTGTTTTTAGTTTAATTTAAAGATACAGCGTGGAAACAGGCCCTTTGGCCCACCGAGTCCACGCCGACCACCGATCACCCGTACTCTAGTTCTATCCCACACATCAGCGACGTAAGTCAAGAGTGTTTTATTCTCTCACGTCCCAGGAAGAACAATGAAATCCTTACTTGCAGCAGCACAACAGAATATGTAAACATAGTACTCTGTAAACAATGTTATAAACGAGAAAACAAAACTCCATACAGACAGCACCCATATTCAGGATCAATTCCGGGTCTCTGGCAATTTTAGGCAGCAAATTTATGGCCAATGTACTGCCCCAATAGCCTTGAACTGAATTAAAACATACAGTAGCTGTAAAGGGGGACATAGCGTCAATTAGAGATTTAAGACTGAAAATGGATAGTTTCTTTTTTTTTAGTAACCAAAGTTATCAACGTATAACTTTTTGTGTGTTGGAAAATAAAATATAGTGGCACAGCTGGTGGACTTGCTGCCTCACATGCCAGAGATCTGTGTTCGATCCTGTTCTCGGGCACTGTCTGTGTTGAATTTGCACATTCTGCAAGCATGTGAGTTTCCTCCCACATCCAAAAGACGCATTGGCTTTGTAGGTTAACTTGTCTCTGTAAAATTGCCCCTAATGTGCAGGGAGCGGGTGAGGAAAGTGGAATAACAGAACTTGTGTGAATGTGTAGACAAAAATGCTGGAGAAACAGCAGGTGAGGCAGCATCTATGGAGCGAAGGAAATAGGTGACGTTTCGGGTCGAGACCCTTCTTCAGACTGATGTCGGGAGGGGTGGGGGGCGGGAAAAAGAAAGGAAGAGGCGGAGACAGTAGGCTGTGGGAGAGCTGGGAAGCGGAGGGGAAGGAGGGAGAAAGCAAGGACTACCTGAAATTGGAGAAGCCAATGTTCATACCGCTGGGGTGTAAACTACCCAAGCAAAATATGAGGTGCTGTTTCTCCAATTTGCAGTGGGCCTCACTCTGGCCATGGAGGAGGCCCAGGAGAGAAAGGTCGGATTCGGAATGGGAGGGGGAGTTGAAGTGCTGAGCCACCGGGAGATCAGGTTGGTTATTGCGAACTGAGTGGAGGTGTTGTGCGAAGCAATCGCCAAGCCTGCGCTTGGTCTCACCGAGGTTGATCATACGCTGAATAACCATATTTTTGTTTGGAAGTGGAAAGAGATAATAGAAATTGCATTCATTGCAACGTGTAAAAAGAGATGAGATACTGTATTGTAATTTTGCCGCATGTCATTGTGGTATATATCATGTCTTGATTGGTGAATATGTTTAGTTTGTGACTTTATTTGAACCAGAAATAATATGTGAATGCTTCATTGACCATAATTCCGACTGGTAACTACACATTTCGTCCGAGCACATTATCGCACGCGTCATGCAAGCCATCTTACATGACCACCTAAACTGTCATTTGGCAACCTAAAAAGCTGCCGAGGTTGCCCGGCTGGCAACAGGGAAAAAAGGTTAAGCGAGAGCCCTGTTAGTTAGCTCTTCCAAGATCCCTGTACAATATCTTCAGGGTGAATGTTGTAAGAGCAGACAACCACTCCCTTCCATAATCATGCAATACTTTCCATATGTGCTAAAGGTGTAGGTTGCTCATGACCACTCAAGGTGGCTTAAGTGTGTGGAGAATGTTAAACCAAGAAAATAAATGATATGTCTGGTAAGTAAAGAGTATATTTGGATTTACAAGCAAGAAAGCACAAGCAAAGGTCTCTGATCAAACTCACCATTTTCAAATATTTGTCCCACTTTGAAGGATAACTCCGAGAGATGCTCAGCCTCACAAGAATAGACGGCCTTGGCTTTCAGGTTTGGAACCCTGAAAAATAAAGTAAAGCAGGTCATTGCTGCGCTGCAGAGAACTCGAGCACCAAAAACCTATCAACAATTTGATGACCTATGACTATAAAAATTCAAATATGATAAGTGTATAAGTGTAGAATCAATCACAGCATTTAAGAACAAACCAAACAAAAGAGCATATTCTATACCAGTTATTAGAAAGAATTCTGACAATGGCAGCTTGAATTATGTAACATCTAATTTACAGGCACCAAATACAGCACAAGGATTTATTGCACTGGTTAACTAATTCTCTACCGAGTACAGTTCAAGGTCAGAAACTGATCAGCTCCATGTACCTTGATACTTGGCTTAATTTTAGTACATAATATGACCAATAGTTTGGTTCAAGAAATGCACTTCTTTAAAAATATATATTCTTTAAAAAGAAAATTGAAGTTAAATGCTGGAATTCAACAATCCAAAGAGCTACCATAGTGAGAAACAGGTTGGAGCTGGATTATTCTTCTATAAGGAATGCAAGGATATTCAGTTAAGTGACACGAAGAATCTTACAGATGGATACCCTAAACATTAAAGGACTATCCTTCAAAAATCCAAATTTGCAAAGAATTCTTGCAGCACGCCCCGTGGGAAGTGCTGAGCTTTGATCAAAACTCCCATTTCTGCCTCTTTTTCATGAGCCATCCACATATTCTGGGAAATAAAGACAGATCCATGGAGTTGTAGGGGGAGCATAGCTCTGGTGTTCTTCAACACTAGACGGAGGGAGAGTGAAGAAAATGCAATAGACAATAGACAGTAGGTGCAGGAGTAGGCCATTCGGCCCTTCAAACCACCACTGCCATTCAATGTGATCATGGCTGATCATCCACAAACAGTACCCCGTTCCTGCCTTCTCCCCGTATCCCCTGACTCTGCTATCTTCAAGAGCCCTATCTAGCTCTCTCTTGAAAGTATCCAAAGAACTGGCCTCCACTGCCCTCTGAGGCAGAGAATTCCACAGACCGTGTGAAAAAGTGTTTCCTCATCTCCGTTCTAAATGGCTTACCCCTTATTCTTAAACTATGGCCCCTGGTTCTGGACTACCCCAACATTGGGAACACGCCTCTAGCGTGTCCAAGCCCTTAATAATCTTATGTTTCAATAAGATTCCCTCTCATCCTTCTAAATTCCAGAGTATACAAGCCCAGCCGCTCCATTCTCTCAGCATATGACAGTCCCGCCATCCCAGGAATTAACCTTGTGAACCTACGCTGCACTCCCTCAATAGCACGAATGTCCTTCCTCAAATTTGGAGACCAAAACTGCACACAATACTCCAAGTGTGGTCTCACTAGGGCTCTGTACAACTGCAGAAGGACCTCTTTGCTCCTATACTCAACTCCTCTTGTTACTCCCAATTACTACTTACCATACTCACCCACCACCCTCAACTGAAGAATCGGTGCACCTTCATGCTAAACTGAGGAGAGCTAAGTACAAAGCCTACCCTGGATATGAAGGATCAATGTTCGTTAAGAACGCCTGATCAAAGCTGCACACAAATACAGTTGGAGACTGTATTCAAATCACATGTGCACCATTTAAAAAAAACCTGTAAATAGAGATTCCCAATCTATGGAAGACAAGTTGTAATGTGATTCTTCACTATAACAAAATGACTTCAATGGTATCTTTCATTGACTATACTAAATTCTAGAGAAGAACCCTTAGCATGAAGGAATCAAAGAATTTTGATGCATTCAGCCGAGTACTTTTCAAATCTGTTTCTAATTGCTGGAGACTATTTTTTCTTTGAACTGTTTTAACAATGCCCACAGAGTAATAAGAACTACTCACAATCTTTAGGCTTGTTACACTGAACTCAATAGAAGCTGGCTCACAAACTAAAAAGATTATCAATTAAATCTGTCCATTGTCCAAGTGACGCCATGCATAAGGAAGCAATCTTCTTCCCACTGCCAACCAGTTAACACAAACCAAAAGTGTTTTCCATACCCAGATGGAAATTCTTCACTTGTGGGAGTCACACTTGGAAACTGTAAAGACGGCACTGATTGCGATGTTGATGAGAGATTGAACCAGGAAACCATTGGTGCAGTTGAGCTGGTGACACAGAAAACAATGTAATTACATATTATTTTGGTCAAACAAATAGAAAGAGCATTGTTAAAATTAATGTTAATCTCTACATTCATTTCAGTATTTAATAACCATAGCTTTAAAAACAAATCAGTCGACACAGTGTATACAGAATTCCAAACCACACGAGTTAAAATCAAGCCAGCAAAAAATAAATTAAAGGGGCAGTAGCAGTACATAAATTAGCTAAGAAAACAGATAGTCACAGTGAATTATTGCTTTTCAGGTTGGAACCTAGTGCACAGTGGGGTTCTCTAGGGGTTGGTATTTTCATGATACACAATAATAGCATAGACTGGAATATACAAAACACAATTTAAATGTCTTCTAATGATACTAAACTTGGAAGCGTGGCCAGAAGAAAGAGAATAGTCATAGACCTCAGGAGAACAGAGACAGACTGCTAGAATGTGCAAACATATGAGAAATTAAATTTAATATAAAGTAAATCAGATGCATTTTGGTAGAAAGAACAAAAGGCAATATAATCTAAAGCGTGTATAAAAACAGAGTGGCGTGTGTGTTCAAATCCATGAAGATACCAAAGGTGGTTAAGAAAGCGATATTAAAAAAAAAAACAGTAAATCAGGGGCTTTATAAATAGAAGGAGTTTTAAATCAAGGAGGCTTTGTTGTAACTGGTGTAAAACACTGGCTATGCCACAATTGAAGGACTGTATCCAGTTGAGTACGTCATACTTTAGGAATACAAAAATGGACATGAAAGATTTACTCGAATGATTCCAGAGATAATTAATTTCTATTTCAACAAGGTGAATAAACTGTCAATGCAAGAAAATCAAAAGAAAATTTAATGAAAACATTCACAAATCTCAGAATATCATGGCAAAGAGAGAAAGGTATGCACTGGTAGACACACAGACATAACGTAATTAGCAAAGAACTGAAGACGATGTGTGGAAAAACTCCCTTTATTCAATGAGTAGTTATGATCTGGAAATTAGATCGTGAAAATAAATTAAATCATTGTTTTCAGAGTTGGACAAGTAATAAAAATAAATATTTTACAGGGCAAGTGGGGGAAAAAACAGTAGAATAGGATTTATTGAACTTTTTCCTCCGAAAGGTGACATGGGCTCATGAGCCTCCTTTTGTTCTGTTGCAATTTGATGATCTAGTTCTAGTATTAAATCATAAAGGGAAAGGACAGAAGTCTGAGAAGTAATATTGTGCACAATCCCGACTGAAAGAAATAACAAAATTGCAGCAATTTAATGCATAACTGGAAAATAAGCCTTCATTCTTTTAACCCTCTCAAATCTAAATGCAACTTCACGAAAATGATTAGAAACAGCTCCAAAAATCACTAACATGGTAAAAAAAAAACACAGCAAATTATAGCTGCACCAGCGATTACCAGAAATATTACCATTCATACCTTCATCCAAAACAGTTGAATACCAATTACCTTATTAAAAATATATGTATTTAAAAAAAGTGGCCATCACATCTTTGCCCTGAAAGTTTCTTTAGAAGTGTCTTTTGTTGACTACATTCCTATTAAATGGCAATATTTTCATACAAACATTGATCACAAAACTGTGTAAACAATGAACTGCAAATGCTGGTTAATACACAAATGGACACAAAGTGCTCGAGCAGCATCTCTGGAGAACATGGATAGGTGAGGTTTTGGATCGAGACCCTTCTTCGGACTGAATGTTGGGGGGGAGAAGAAACCTAGAAGAGGCAAGAGGCAGGACAAAATGTGGCAGGTAATATATAGGTGGGCGCAGCCGAGGGGGGTGTTTGATAGGCAGATGGTTGGAACAAAGGCCAGAGATAAAAGCAGATGTTGCGAAGCTAGAGGGAGGAAAGTAGCTGGAGGGGAGGGGACAAATAGGTGAGTCTAGGCAAGCACAGGGAAGGAGAAGAGGAGGGAGCCAAAAGAAAAAAAGGGAGGGGAGGTGTGGGAGGTTTAGTTGGAGGCTATCTAAAATTGGAGAATTCAACGTATACGGAGAAGATATAAGGACCTCCTCCCGCACCTTCATCCAGGGATCCAACAATCCATCCAGCTGTATCAGAGGATCACTTGCATGTCCTCTACTCTCATGTACTGCATCCCGTGTTCCTTATGTGGCCTCCTGCACATCGGCGAGACCAACGTAGACTTGCCGGCCTTTGCGCCAAACATTTGCGCTCAGTCCGCCAAGGTCTATTGGATCTCCCGGTTGTTAACCATTTTAACACCCTTTCAAAATTAACCATTTTGTTCCTGGCCTTCTCCGTTGTGGGAACGGAGATGAGGAAACACAGAGCGAAGTCAACTGGAAGAACAGTCCCTCATATTCTGCTTGGGTAGCATACAAGCCAATGGTATGAACATTGATTCCACGACTTAGATAACCTCCTACTAAGCCCCCTCCCCCCCCCCCAAAACCACCCCTTTTCCTTCCTTCCAACTCTTCAAAGATGTCTCACACCTTTCGCTTTTTCCTTTGCCCTTTATTCCAACCATCTATTATCATAACCCCACCTCGTCTAAGTCCACCTATTACATGTCACATTTTGTCCTGCCTCTCATCTCTTCTGCCATTCTTCTCCACCGCTATAATTAATCTGAAGAAGGGTCTCAACCTGAAACATTACCTATCCATGTTCTCCAGAGATGCTGCCCGACCTGCTGAGTTACTCTTTTGTGTTCTTTTGTGGATCTCAAAACAGTATCATCTTATTAACACAAACAAGAACTATGGTCCAAATTTTGTTGGTAAATACTGGAGCAGAATTAGCCCATTTGGCCCTCAATTCTACCTCAATCTACCTCAATTCAATCATGGCTGATCTATCTTTCCCTCTCAACCCCATTCTCCTGTCTTCTCTTTTTCCGCATAATCATCGACACCCGGACTAATCAAGAATTAATCAATCTTCGCCTTAAAATTATACATTGCCGGCCTCCACAGCCTTCTGTGGCAATGCATTCCACAGATTCACCACCCTCTGACTAAAGACATTTCTCATCTCCTTTCTAAAGGTACATCCTTTTATTCTGAGGCTCTGTCCTCTGGTCCTAAACTCTTCCACTAGTGGAAACATCCTCTCCACATTCACTCGGTCCAGGCCTTTCACTATTCGGCAATTTTCAATGAGCCCCCCGCCCTCCTCATACTTCTAAACTCTAGTGAGTACAGTCCCAGTTCTGTTAAACGCTCAAATGTTAACCCAATCATTCCTGGGATAATTCTCATAACACATATTCATAACACAAAGTTAACACTTGCAAGAATAAAATAGTTTTGCTATTGTAATATTTTTCAAATATTCAAAATCGTTATCAATCTGTTTTAGAAAAAAGTCAACTGAAATCTTTCAATTGTCTCTTCTATTTTTAATAACAAATATATATGAATGCCTGGGAGGTTCAGAAACATCACACATTTTTTTTGTTTTCCCCGAGGTATCAATAGATAGGGCTTTGTTGTCTGGCAACAGTTGCCAGATATTTAATGGGTGGTGTTTGCGCTAGCTAGCTCATAGTACCTCATAATTACAATGCTCATAGCCCTACCTTCAACTCAACTTCTTTGCACTGGTGAACAATCATAGCCTCTCCATTCTAAACGTGGCTGAAATCCCACAACTCAAACTATTCTTGTAAATATTTTGTTAAAGAAGGAACTGCAGATGCTGGAAAATCGAAGATACACAAAAATGCTGGAGAAACTCAGCGGGTGCAGCAGCATCTATGGAGCGAAGGAAATAGGTAACGTTTCGGCCCGAAACGTTACCTATTTCCTTCGCTCCATAGATGCTGCTGCACCCGCTGAGTTTCTCCAGCATTTTTGTGTACCTTGTAAATATTTTGTTCATCTTCTCTAGGGTCTTCATGTTCTTCTTAAACTGATGTGGCCAGAATCAGACACAGTACTCAGGTTTGAGACGAGCCAATACAAATTCAATCTAACTTTCCAGTTCTGTCACTCTATCCTCAGATAGCCATCCGTTTCATTACCAACTTCTCAACATGGATTCCAAGGATTTGTATATCTGTAAATCTAAGTCCTACCTCTTTAGAACCAGTCAAGAATGTTCTTACACTTTCTTCCAAGTGATTCACTTCATACTTCCATGTATTAAATTTCGTCTGCTACTCATACGCCTATTTTTCTACCATTCTCTTTAGATCTTCAAGTTTTGCCTCAACTTCAAATTTAAACATATCACCCTGCCAACCCATTTATAAATCATTTATATATGCACATTTATCAATATATACATTATTTATAAACACCTCTATCATAAAAGGCAGTAGTCCAGCACTAACTCTTGGGAAACACTAGAATCCACTTTCCTACAGTGTGAAAAAAACGTTTATCACTGCTCTATGTTTTCTGACTTTAAGCAAATTTTAAATCCATACTTTTGAGATCATATAAAGACATTTTACCGCACACAAAATCTTATTATAATATTTTGTAGTGTGGATTATAATAGTACTCATGAATTTCCATCTCTGGGGCTGGAATTCTCACCACTTAATTTAATGCTTTATTTCCCATAGCTAACAATTAACGGGGTCCTAGTTCCAAACACGGAAGTATTTGATACCCATCAACCCAAGGGAAGGTTTAGTGTGGATCCAGAAAAGAGTACAAGGCACAAATTCAGGAGGCTAGTTGGATTTCTGACAAAGGGCATTGGCATGCAGATGGCAACATCTGGTTAATCAAACTCACAACTTCCTGGCAAGACCTGCGCCTTGTTTTCCACTAACCCAATGACTACAGCCAAAGCCCTGATAGCACTTGACCTGGTTGCACCAAATCTTTGACCCATCTGCAACCAAACTACATTCTGCTTCTAATCCTTGAAACATAGACATCAGTTTTGCTAATCAGCTTTTTATTTGTGATGTTTCAAACACTTTTACATATGTTATATTCTCTTGA
This sequence comes from Malacoraja senta, assembly GCA_038087875.1. Lineage (NCBI taxonomy): Eukaryota > Metazoa > Chordata > Chondrichthyes > Rajiformes > Rajidae > Malacoraja > Malacoraja senta. The sequence goes on along the minus strand of CM075977.1, from coordinate 224,101,652 downwards.
TTAAACTTCTGGGTTACCTTGTGAACAAACTCTGGCCAGTCAACACAACTTGCCTTTAACAAAGATAGACACTAAATGCTGGAGTAACTCAGTGGAACAGGCAGCATCACTGGAGAGAAGAAATGGGTGACGTTTCGGGTCGAGACCCTTCTTCAGATTTGCCTTTAATAAATCTATGTTGGTTCTGTCTTATTAGTTTAACCATCTTCAAGTAGATATCTTCCCTGATTGTTTCTACAAGTTTTCCCATAGCAGAGGTTAAACTCTCTGGCCTTTAATTGTCTGACATATCCTGACATTTGGCATTTTTCAATTTTCTCACATCTCTCCTGGATCTAGAATTGCAGCTATTCAAGCATCCTATTCCTCTATTATATTACAATATGCTTGAGGATAACATATTGTAATATAATAAGAATAAGATGCATGAATAATTGCCATTTTAAACCTACTAGCACGTTAGTCATATGCTTTGCTGGGACCATGATCAAACCATTCATCTTGAACTGGTATTCCTGTCAGAATAGATTTCAAATGCCCCAAGATTTTGAAACCCTAACTCTGCATGAAACCTTTAGTCTGACATTATCCTGAATGTTTTTTTTTATTATTTACTCTCTAGCATGTGAAAGACAGATTACTGTCTTTAAATCCCTATTTTGCCTACCTCCGAATCCTCCTTGACTCAATATTTTACACACTCACTCAAGTCCTTCACCGTAGTATTGCATGTGTTCAAGAGATGGTTAGATTTAGCTTTACGGGCTAACGGAATCAAGGGATATGGGGAAAAAGCAGGAACGGGGTACTGATTTTGGATGATCAGTCATGATCATGGCGGTTCTGAAGGGCCGAATTGCCTACTCCTGCACCTATTTTCTATGTTTCTATGATAGGCAACATACTACTTAAGACTCGTATTGGCTCTGGAAATGTTCTTATGTCTCGTTGGTAATAATGCCCAGTAGCAATCCCTCCCTTCCAATTCTCCGACCACGTACCTAGAAACAGAAACTTTATAGCAACCAATTCATGGGTTAACCAGCACAAGTTTGGGATGTGGAAGGTAAATTAAAGATCTGGGTGAATTCTATACAGCTATACTAAGAATGTGCAAACTCCACAAAGACAGCACTGGAGGTTAGAATCTGATCTGGGTCACTGAAGCTGTGAGAAACTGCAGTACATGCAGTGTTACGCTGCCACCATGATGTTAGTATGTTACTGTGTAATTTAACTTGTATACATGCCTAAATGCAGACATACAGTGCTGCCTCCAAGTTTTCCACTAGTCTATCCCTTTTGCTCACTCCTCTCTGTCTCTGCCCCTCTTTCTCTGCATTTAAAATTTGATTCATTTCTACATGCCCAGTTCTGATGAAAGGTCATCATCTAACTCTATCTCTCTTTTTCACGATCTCCTGTTTTTTCTTTTTTGAATTTCTGAAATGGTAATGTTTGTTGATGCTTACACATTGTTCACATCTA
>CM075977.1:223737737-224099964 GCA_038087875.1 Malacoraja senta | reverse complement strand
AGGAGTGATCCTGCTTCTCAGTGTGAGGAAACAAAACAGGATGTACTCCCTGCTGCAAAACATTCAACCCCAGTATCACTGATTTACTTTACTTTAGTTTAGTTTAGTTTAGAGATACAGCATGGAAACAGGCCCTTCAGCCCACCGAGTCCGCATTGATGAGCGATCATCGTACACTAACTCTATCCTACACACACTAGGGACAATTTACAATTTTATGACTCCAATTAGTCTACAAATCTGTACATCTTTGGAATGTGGGAGGAAATCGGAGCACCTGGAGAAAAACCCAATCAGGTCACGGGGAGAATGTACAAACTCTGTGCAGACAGCACCCGTAGTCAGGATCGAACCCGGGTCTCTGGTGCTGTAAAAGGCCTGTCTCACGAGTCTGCGGTCATTGGCGGCAAAACAGGAACAATCTACCGCTCCTGGGCCGCCAGAGACCGCAGGCTCGGTCAAACGCCCACCGCCGGGGCCGTGCGGCGTTGTTCCCAACACCGCACGGTGCTAAAATAAAACCAACACTGTTCAAAAATATGTTCCTACCGCACAGCCGCTGCCAGTGAGACACGAGTGCGGCACGGTCACCTCCACAGCCTCCGCCAGTGAGGCACGACCGCCGCCACAGCCGCCGCTAGTGAGTCACGTGTGCCGCACGGCCGCCTCCACAGCCACCGCCACAGCGCCGCGATCAGCACTACCGCCGCCACAACCCCGCAGATCCGAAATGACGTAATCACAGTCGGCCCGCCCTTTGTTTTTGCTTACCGCAAGCTCGTGGGACCAGCCGTACTTAAATCACTCGGCCCCCGCGCAGCGCTCCCGCGGCATAGGCTCGGCGCTCTCGCCGTTGCCGTGCGGTCCCCTCTACCGGCGACGCCGCGCTTCACCGCCGATGACCGCAACACCGTGAGACAGAGCCTTTAGGCAGCAACTCTACCGCTGCGCCACTGTGCTGCCAAAGGGAGCATAGTAGTATTCTGAAGTAGAGGCACGTCACGTTTTAACACGTTTTGATTTATGCGTTTTTTAAATAATGCACGTTCCTTTAATACCAAAGCTTTATTTACAAGCTTGTATTTTTGGAATAACGTGCTCAAATTTATCATCAATTATAATGTAGGCATTTTTGAATTACGCGCTGCTTTTCAAGTGTGTAACACCCCCCACCCCCCCCCCCCCCCCCCCCGCAAGTAAAACCAAAGTGCCTGTACTTCAAGTCTTCAAATTATTGATCCTTAACATTACGTTGCTGCCTATATATTTGTATTAGCGCATACTCTGAAAGCATGTATCGGCCAACATTAATGTAGACCACATCATTTTCCATTACAACGGACAAGTCAGGATGCCTTCCCACATAAAGAAATTAGTAACATTAGAAGCCTATGGATGAGACATGGATGTATTTGACTGAACATTCCATAAACTGTTGCACATCAAGTGATAAACAAGTCAATAAACCGATGCCTGTGCTGAAGGTGTCCCAGCTACATATAAACTAGCTTGAAAGATTATCATAAAGCTGGAAAAGAATACACTGAAGAGAAAAGAATGAACGTTGGAGAAGGAATAAAATCCCATCTCATCATTTAAAGGATATTACAGGTAAATTATATTTCCATTAGAAATTTTGAAATGTTAATGTTGTGGCGGCTCCCAAGGGTCGGGCCATCCTAACTGTCAAACCCCTCGGCACGGGAATGGTTCAGTCCAGAGGCGGCCCTTAACCAGAGGGTTTAAAGGCAAGGGTTTGGGTGCCATCTTGCTCTCGTGGACTTCCCTACAACCTGGAAGGACATAAATAAAGGTGCCTCCGAAATAGAAACATAGAAAATAGGTGCAGGAGTTGGCCATTCGGCCCTTCGAGCCTGCACCGCCATTTAATATGATCATGGCTGATCATCCAACTCAGTATCCTGTACCTGCCTTCTCTCCATACCCCCTGATCCCTTTAGCCACAAGGGCCACGTCTAACTCCCTCTTAAATATAGCCAATGAACTGGCCTCAACTACCTTCTGTGGCAGAGAATTCCACAGATTCACCACTCTCTGTGTGAAAAATTATTTTCTCATCTCTGTCCTAAAAGACTTCCCGCTTATCCTTAAACTGTGACCCCTTGTTCTGGACTTCCCCAACATCGGGAACAATCTTCCTGCATCTAGCCAGTCCAACCCCTTAAGAATATTGTAAGTTTCTATAAGATCCCCCCTCAATCTTCTAAATTCTAGCGAGTACAAGCCGAGTCTATCCAGTCTTTCTTCATATGAAAGTCCTGCCATCCCAGGAATCAGTCTGGTGAATCTTCTCTGTACTCCCTCTATGGCAAGAATCTTTCCTCAGATTTGGTGACCAAAACTATACGCAATACTCCAGGTGTGGCCTTACCAAGACCCTGTACAAGTGCAGTGGAACCTCCCTGCTCTTATACTCCAAATCCTTTTGCTATGAATGCTAACATACCATTCGCTTTCTTCACTGCCTGCTGCACCTGCATGCCTACTTTCAATGACTGGTGCACCATGACACCAGATCTTGTTGCATCTCCCCTTTTCAAACTTGGAGATGTTGCATTCAATTCCCTCATCCAGATCATTAATATATATTGTAAATAGCTGGGGTCCCAGCACTGAGCCTTGCGGTACCCCACTAGTCACTGCCTGCCATTCTGAAAAGGACCCGTTTACGCCTACTCTTTGCTTCCTGTCTGCCAGCCAGTTCTCTATCCACATCAATACTGAACCCCCAATACCGTGTGCTTTAAGTTTGCATACTAATCTCTTATGAACCTGGCTCCTCGCTTTCATTTCGGGACCTACGCACCACATTGGTGATCCCGACGCTCCATTGTCGTCATGATGGAGAAAACCACCTCACAGGCCGACCCGGCCTGTCTCTGGACGCGGTCTCTGTTAAATTGCCCACCTTCTGGACCACCCGGCCGCACATCTGGTTCCAGCAGGCGGAGGCCCAATTCAACCTGCGGGGCATCACAGTCGATGCCACCTGTTTCTATTACCTGGTGGGGGCCCTCGACCAGGACATGGTTGAAGAGGTCACAGACTTCCTCGCAGCCCCCCTGGCCACCGAGAAATACCTAGGCCTTAAGGAGCTCCTGCTCCAGATTTATGGGCTCAGCAGGATGGAGCGTGCTGCCAGGCTCCTTCATATGGAGGGCCTAGGCGACCGACGACCATCAAGCCTCCTAAAAGAGATGGTTGCGCTCCAGGATGGGCACACACCGTGCCCAATGTTTGTATATACATATCTCCATCTGCTGCCAGCCTACATCTGTCTGCAGCTCACGGACGCCTCCTTCGCCGACATCAGGGCCCTCGGTAGGCGTGCCGACGCGCTGTGGATGGCGCGCCATGATGACGTCAACGCGCTGGCCGTCGGCAGACACGGGGACGCGCTGTGGACGGCGCGCCCTGATGACGTTAACGCCCTGGCCGTCGGCAGGCGCACTGATGACGTCACCCCGGCAGCTCCCGATTTCCTCCGGTGGGGCGGGGGAGTTGTGGAAGGAGAGACAGCTGCATTCCTGAGGCCTGTAAGATCGCCCCCCGCGGTCGTGTCAGGTACTGCACCTGCAGTCCAGCGCCAGCAAGCTCCAAGTGCCACCAGCAGGAGGCGCTGGTGCTACTACCACCAGCGCTGGGGTGCTGCAGCACGGCAATGCCGCCAGCCGTGTACGTTCCCGGGAAATGCCTGGGCCGGCTGCCAATAGTCCCCGCGGCGGCCGGCCAGATTCACCGCCTCTTCGCCTGGAATCGGCGTTCCGGGACCCGCTTCCTCGTCGATACCGGGGCAGAGCTGAGCGTCCTGCCCCCTTCGCTGGCCGACATTTGTTCCGGTAAGCGGGGGCCCGTCCTCACCACGGGAAATGGCAGCCCCATCCGCACGTATGGGGCGCGTATGGTCCCGATCGTGTTCGACTCCTGCCATTTCTCGTGGCGGTTCACCATTGCTGATGTCTCCCAGCCGTTGCTCGGGGCCAACTTCCTCCGGGCGCATTCCCTCCTGGTGGACATCAGGCATCAACGCTTGGTCAACGCCGCTACGATGGAGCCGATCACGTTGTGATTGGATGAGCCGGTGGGACGCCCCCTGTCGTCCGTGGATTCCCACTTCGCTCGGATCTTGGCCGCGTTCCCGGATATCCTGACCCCACAGTTTCGGTCATCGACCCCCAGTCACGGAGTGGTACATTCCATACAGACTACCGGCCCACCTCTCCACGCACGAGCACGCCGACTGCCGCCGGATAAACTGCGTCTGGCACGGCAGGAATTCCGCACGATGGAGTCCTTGGGGATCGTCCACCCATCAAGCAGCCCATGGGCGTCCCCACTCCACATGGTCCCTAAGGCAAGCGGGGGCTGGCGACCTTGCGGGGATTACCGGCGGCTGAATGCCGCAACAACTGCGGATCGATACCCCGTACCCCACATCCAGGACTTCACCGCCCATTTGGCCGGGGCTACTATATTCTCCAAAGTGGATCTGGTACGGGGTTATAACCAGATCCCGGTCCACCCGGAGGATGTCCCCAAGACGGCGATCATCACGCCGTTTGGCCTGTATGAATTCACGCGGATGCCGTTCGGCCACAAGAACACTGCGCAGGCATTTCAACGCTTGATGGACGGGGTGTGTCGCGACCTCGAGTTTGTATTCGTCTACCTAGACGACATCCTGGTGGCCAGCCACTCGCAGCAGGAACACTGCGCCCACCTCCGGCAGCTCTGTCAGCGGCTCAGCTAGCATGGCTTGGCTGTCAACCTCGCCAAGTACCGTTTTGGGGTAACTCAGATCGACTTCCTCGGCCACCGCGTGACTTCGCAAGGCGCGGTTCCCCTGCCGGACAAGGTCGACGCCATCCGTCTGTTTCCCCGCCCATGCACGGTGTGCGGCCTGCGGGAGTTTGTCGGGATGGTGGCATTTTATCATCGTTTTGTGCCATCCGCGGCCCACATCATGCGGCCGCTGTATCAACTTCTGGCGGGTGGGCAGGATAAGAACGTCAAGTGGACCCAAGAGGCAGTGGCAGCATTTGGCGGCGCGAAGGAGGCCCTTGCTCGGGCCGTACTGCTGGTGCACCCGTGTGAAGATGCCCCGACTCCTTTCACGGTGGACGCCTCAGAGTCGGCGTTTGGTGCCGTGCTGGAGCAACTGACGAACGGATGTTGGCGGCCCCTGTCCTTCTTCAGCCGGCACCTCAATAGCGCTCAGACCAAATACAGCGCTTCGATCGCGAGCTCCTGGCTCTGTACCTGGCAGTGCGTCACTTCCGTTACTTCCTGGAAGGCCGCCCGTTCACCGCCTACACAGACCACAAGCCGCTCACTTTCGCCCTGGCCAAGGTTTCCAACCCCTGGTCCGCACGACAGCAGCGGCAATTGGCCTACATTTCTGAATACACCACATCCATCCGCTACGTCGAGGGGAAAGAGAACCAGGTGGCCGATGCATTGTCCCGTCCCGGTATCGACGCCGTGTTCGAGGTGGCGCCCGGAATTGACTATTCTGCCCTGGCGGAGGCGCAGCTCACGGACGGTGAGATGCCCGCCTACCGGACTGCCATCTCCGGCCTTCGCCTCGAGGATGTCCCTCTCGGTCCTGGAGGGGCGACGATCCTGTGCGATGTGTCATCCGGTCAGCCGCCTGGCGCCGGAGGGTTTTCGAGGTTATCCACGGGCTGTCTCACACATCAATCCGGGCGACGACGGCACTAGTGGCCGCTCGTTTCATGTGGCACTGTCTGCGGAAGCAGGTTGGTCACTGGGCTCGCACCTGCATTCCGTGCCAGATGGCGAAGATCCAGCGCCATGTCCGGGCGCCCATCCGGGAGTTCGGTCTACCTCACCGGTGATTCGACCATCTCCACGTGGACATTGTGGGGCCTCACCCGCCGTCCCGGGGCATCACCCACCTCCTCACGATGGTGGACCGCTTCACGCGGTGGCCGGAGGCCATACCCTTGGCCGACACGTCAACGGCTACGTGCGCTCGTGCGTTGTCCGCGCACTGGATTGCTCGCTTTAGGGTGCCGCCGCACATCTCCTCGGACCGGGGGCCACAGTTCACCTCCGAGCTGTGGTCGGCCATGGCTCGCTTGCTGGGGGTGCGACTGCACTACACCACGGCTTTTCACCCGCAAGCTAATGGACTGGTGGAGAGGTTCCACCGGCAGCTCAAGGCAGCGCTGAAGGCGCGACTCTCCGGCCCGGACTGGATGGACGAGTTGCCGTGGGTCATGCTGGGCATCCGGACTGCTCCTAAAGAGGTCTTGGCCTCATCATCAGCGGAGCTCGTTTACGGGTCGCCACTCACGGTGCCCGGGGAGTTCATGCCGTCGGCGCCGGGGCAGCAGGGAACGCCCTCATCCACCTTAAAGCGCCTTCGCGAACGAGTTGGCAGGCTCGCACCCGTCCCGACATGGGACATTTCGCCCGCACGTGCCATCAGCCCTCCGGGACTGCCCCTACGTTTTCCTGCGCCGTGATGCCCACCGGACGCCACTCCAGAGGCCGTACGAGGGCCCGTTCAGGGTGCTGGAACACAGGCAGACGACCTTTGTGTTGGACATGGGGGGCCGGCCGGAGGCCGTGTCGATTGACCGGTTGAAGCCGGCACATCTGGACATTGACCAGCCGGTGCTGGTTGCCCAACCTCGGCCTCGAGGGCGCACCCCTTCACAGCTCCCTCCGCCTGTCACTCCACCTGTCCTCCCGCCGGTCCCTCGACCTGACCCTCGACCTGTCCCTCGACCTGTGCCTCCACCAGCCCCCCGGTCGGCTGACCTCCGCACGCGGTCCGGCCGGGTCGTGCGTTTCATGCCTCGGGTTCTGGGGGGGGGGTCCTGTGGCGGCTCCCAAGGGTCGGGCCATCCTAACTGTCAAACCCCTTGGCACGGGAATGGTTCAGTCCAGAGGGTTTAAAGGCAAGGGTTTGGGTGCCATCTTGCTCTCGTGGACTTCCCTACAACCTGGAAGGACATAAATAAAGGTGCCTCCCGAAATACCTGGCTCCTCGCTTTCATTTCGGGACCTACGCACCACAATGTATAAATATAAGTAGTTGATATGGAAGGATAATTAATAATACTTCCAAATACTCTCATTATGCCCTTTCAGTATTTGCAGTGATAAAGCAATGTACATTCACTGCTGCAATATACACTAGATGATGTAAAACAAATAACTATTTTGCATTAAAAAGCAAAGTTCTGGAGGAATTTAGCAGGTCAGCTGCCATCTGTGGAGGGAATGGGCAGAAGACATTTTGGGTTGGGACCCTTCTTCAGACTGATTGGAGTGGGGGGAGGAGAAGGCTGGAAAACCAAGGTGGGGGTGGTACAAGCCTGGCGAGTGATAGGTGGAGACAGGTGAGGGGGGGGGCTGATTGGCAGATGGGTGGAGTAAGTGACAAAGGAGACAAAAGGGCATCAGATGAGGAAAGAAGAGTAGTGAAATGTAAAGCCAGAGGAAGGGATATAAGGGAAAGAAGACAGGGAAAGGAGTAAGAAGGAGAATAAAAGGGAAATATGGGTCAGGGATTGAAGATGAAAGTGGGGGACGGAGCAGGGTGAATGGGGCAGTGCGAGATGGTGTGAGAAATGTGTGCGCACCAAAGTTGGAGGAAGAGAGGTATTACTTGAGATTGGAGAATTCATTATCATTATTCGATATCTCCAAAAGATCTCTCCAACTATTTTGTATCAGTGCATTTATCATAATAACTTAGTTTGTGCAGTAAATTAACAACTTTATTCTGGTTATATGGATGCAAAGACTCATTTGGAAAATTTGGAAGCTCAAGATACTGAAAGGGCACCAGAGTGGAGCACTATGATTCAGGGACAGTCTAGCATACCAGGAATAGTTGCAACTTTCCTGTGCAAAATGTTTAACTAAGCCAGCAAAGTTTTGAATAGCAATGACTTGAAATAGAGTAAATGAGCGTGGCTAGTTTTACACCAAAGTGATGAGCATATTGACTAGCGAGACATACCTGCTCTGCTAAATGTGTTCAGATAAATTATGTATTAAATTCATTAATTATACTTGTGGCCGGTATCAGACGAGATGCAGATACACTATTCATTTTCAGCATATATCCTTCCCCATTAGTTTCTGAATAAATGGTGTGAGCAACAGTTTTGTGTTATTGGCATGTGACTTAGTTGCAAATGTTCTTCTCTAGATGTAGCCACAGAGGTTGGTAAAGAAGAAGAATTCTGTAAGCCTTGATCACTACATGGCCATATTTTCATGGCCAATCAAGCGTTCTCTTGCACACGAGATTGACATGGACCAGGGCCTTATTGCTCTGCTGGTCTAAGGTAATGATAGCTGCAGGAATTAATTTTCTGAAAATGTAAACTACGTATGTAGACAATACTGAGACATCGGTCTACTTTAAACTCATTGGCAGCAAAAGACAGCGGATTTCATCCATATTGTTGAATGAGTTCTTCCTTGATTGCCGGCAAGATGATTAAATGACATGTTATAAACTGTTATGTACACTTGGCCAGAAAGGGAAGATTATCTTCAAGAGGAACCTGTATTTCCCAATTAATAATGTGTTGACATTCTGGGTGTGTGCTTTCTTCTTTGTGGATTGGCCAGGTGCTTTACAATTATCTACTTAGGCCAAACAAGTGGTTTGTTTTGCAAAATCAAAATATAACAAGAGGAAGAAAATCTGAAATAAACAGAAAATGCTGGAAACATTTTTGTGGTTTGGCTGCTTTGAAACTTCCATATTAGGCTCAGCCTTTAATTATTATGTTCCTTTTACTTGTGCATCCAGTGTAAGTTAGTGATTTATTTTCCACCACTGTTATGAAATTGCAGAAAAATACTAACGCCAACACTGTCATCAAGTTGGAGCTTGCATAGAACTTGGCAAGGAAGCTCCAGTTGTCATGCTTGATAAAGTGTAGCAGCTCAGCTTATATCTGTGTTTTGGTCTTGGGCTCTGATGATTTCTCCTTGATGAATTTCACTTGCTTCTCATCTTGAACAGCATTACTCCCAATGGGGAAGAGGTCTGTATTTTCTATCAATAAAAGCCAGGGTACAAATACTAGTTAGAAAGGACACAAGAAACTGCCGCTACTGGAATCCTGCGCAAATAGCAAATTTATGGAAGAATTCAGCGGGTCATGTTTTCAGAAAATTGAGTAGAGTACCCAGATTTCCGATGTTTACCAAGTTTGCAGATGATACGAAGATAGGTGGTGGGGCAGGTAGTGTAGAGAAAGCAGGAAGTCTGCAGAATGACTTGGGCAGGTTGGGAGAGTGGTCTGAGAAGTGTCAGATGGAATACAGCATAGCAAAGTGTGGAGTCATGCATTTTGGTAGTACGAAAAAGGCGTAGACTATTTTCTAAATGGGGAGAGGATTCAGAAATTGGAGGTGCATAAGGACTTGGGAGTACTGGTACAGGATTCCCAAAATGTTCATTTCAAGTCGAATCGGTAGTAAAGAAGGTGTATGCATTTATTTGGAGAAAACTAAATATAAAAACAGGTGTAATGCTATGGGTTTATAAGGCATGGTCAGACCACATTTGGAGTATTGTGAGCAGTTTTGGGCACCATATCTGAGGAAAGATGTGCTAGTATTGGAGAGGGTCCAGAGGAGATTTACGAGAATGATCCCAGGAATGAGTGGTATAACATGTAATGAGCATCAGGCTCTGTACTCATTGGAGTTTAGAAGGATGAGGGATGATCTCATTGAAACTTACCAAATAGTGAAAGGCCTGGATAGAGTGGATGTGGAGAGGATGTTTCCACTAGTGGGAGAGTCTAGGACCAGAGGTCATAGCATCAGAATAAAAGGATGTACCTTTAGAAAGGAGATGAGGAGGAATTTCTTTAGTCAGAGGGTGGTGAACCTGTGGAATTCATTGCCACAGACGGCTGTGGAGGCCAAGACGACAGATATTTTTAAGGCGGAGATTTTTACGGCGGAGAGTTACAAAGTATTTTAACTGTTGGGAACAGACAGTAAACAGGCACCAGGGTTCCAGATATTTTTTTCTGTCTGTGTGTAATATGCCAGCAAGTACAGATAAAATAGAGTCCAAATTTGAATCCGGAGCTGAAAGAGTGTAATAAACCACAGACACAGAATTACAAGTATCCAGTTCACAATAAAATAACAATTGACGTCATGGCAAAGTATATCAGGGAACTGCCAGCAAGTTCAGTGAGGAATTCTCATCTCAGAAATGACAAAAGGTTATTTGTAGTTGTGCAGGTTTAACAAATGCACAGAACACTATTAAACCTGTTGTTCTGCCAATAGACCAATACTGAATGCAAGATCATATTGTCAAACATTGGGCAGATTAAAGAGGTTTGCCAGTCATTTCAGAATGGATCAGAGAATAGCAAATCATAGATTCAGAAGAAATAATCAACTATTTTTTAATCTGAGTAGTAATCCATATTAGAGTTACATAGAAAGTAGGTGCGAGAGCAGACCACCAGGTCCATCGAGCCCGCACCGCCATTCGCTCATGGCTGAACACCAAACAAACACCCCTACCCACAAACAGTAGACACAAGACACAGAACACAAGACACTACCCTCCCCTTTATACCGCTATCACCCCTCTCCACCCCAAGAACCGCGTGATCTCCTGGGGGAGGCAAAAAAACGGATAAAAACCCAGGTCCAATTCGGGAAAAAAATCCGGGAAATTCCTCTCCGACCCCAATCCAGGCGATCGACACTTGTCCAGGAGATCACTCAGGTCTTACTATACTAACCCTACCTAGGTCCATATCCCTGCCCTCTCCCCGTAGCCCCTTATCCCCTTGGCAGCTAAAAAAACATCTATTTTAGACTTAAATATATTTAATGTTTCTGCTTCCACTGCTCCCTGGGGCAGTGAATTCCATAAATTAACCACCCTCTGGGTGAAGAAGTTCTTCCTCATCTCAGTTTTAAAAGAGCCCCCCCTTATTCTGCAACTATGTCCCCTAGTTCTAGTTTCCCCGATCATTGGGAACATCCTCGGTGCATCCACCCGATCAAGGCCCCTCACGATCTTATATGTTTCAATGAGATCGCCTCTCATTCTTCTAAACTCCAAAGAGTAGAGTTCCAGCCTACTTAACCTTTCCTCATATGTCAATCCCCTCATTGCAGGAATTAATCTTGTAAACCTTCGCTGCACTGCCTCCAGGGCCAGTACATCCTTTCTTAAGTATGGACCCCAGAACTGTACACAGTATTCCAAATGTGGTCTCACTAATACTGTGTACAGCTGTAGCAAGACCTCTGTGTTTTTATACTCAATCCCCCTAGCAAAAAAGGCCAAAACTCCATTGGCCTTCCTGATAGCTTGCTGCACCTGCATACTAACTTTTAGTGATTCATGTACTACTACCCCAGATCCCTTTGCGTTGCATTACAGCGCAGCTCCTCCTCATTTAGAAAATAACTTGCCCTATCATTTTTTTTCCCAAAGTGAATGACTTCACATTTATTAGTATTAAATTTCATCTGCCAAGTTGTTGCCCACTCACCTAGCTTATCTATATCCTTTTGCAGACTCTTCCTATCCTCCTCATCCCCTACTTTTCTTCCAATTTTTGTATCGTCCGCAAATTTTGATATATTACACTTGGTTCCCTCCTCCAAATCATTTATATAAATTGTGAACAACTGGGGTCCCAGCACCGACCCTTGCGGAACCCCGCTAGTTACCGGTTGCCATCCCGAATATGAACCATTTATCCCCACTCTCTGCTTCCTATTTGTTAGCCAATCCTCTACCCATGCTAATATATTACCCCCAATCCCATAATTTTTTATTTTTAGCAATAGTCTCTTATGTGGCACCTTGTCAAAAGCCTTTTGGAAGTCCAAGTATACCACATCCACCGGTTCCCCTTTATCCACCCGGGTTGTTACTTCCTCAAAGAATTCGAGCAGATTCGTTAAACAGGACTTCCCCTTCACAAAACCATGCTGGTTCTGTCCGATGAAGTCATGTCCATCCAAGTGCCCCGTTAGTGTTTCTTTAATAATTGTCTCTAACATTTTACCCACCACCGATGTTAGACTAACCGGTCTATAGTTACCCGCCTTCTGTTTACTTCCTTTTTTAAATATAGGTGTTACATTGGCCATTTTCCAGTCCACTGGGACCGTTCCTGCCTCCAGGGAGTTTTGGAAAATTATCACCAATGCATCCACAATCCCCACCGCTATCTCCCTCAAGACCCTTGGATGTAATCCATCAGGCCCAGGGGATTTATCCTCCTTCAGTCTCATTAATTTCCCTAATACCACCTCCTTGGTGATCTTAATAGTATTTAGCTCCTCCATTCCTACCGCCCCCTGTTTATCCAGCGTTGGAATATTTTTTGTGTCTTCTATGGTGAAGACTGATACAAAATACTCGTTTAATGCCTTTGCCATTTCCATGTTCCCCACCAACAACTCTCCAGTCTCACCCTCCAATGGACCAACGTTCACCTTAGCCACCCTTTTTCTTTTTATATAGCTATAAAAACTCTTACTATTAGTTTTTATGTTGTTCGCTAAATTCCTTTCATAGTCTATTTTCCCCGTCTTAATTAATCTCTTAGTTATTTTTTGCTGACCTTTAAATGCTTCCCAATCCTCTACCCTCCCACTATCTCTGGCTACCTTATATGCCCTTGCCTTCAGCCGAATACTATCCTTTATAGTTTTACTGAGCCATGGCTGACTGTTCTTACCCTTACCCCTTTTTTTCTTCATAGGAATAAATTTTTCTTGAAGGTTATACAGTAGATCCTTAAACGTACACCACTGCTCATGTACCGTCTTATTCTTGAGTCTGCTATCCCAGTCAACTTTGATCAGCTCAGTCCTCATACCTTCATAATCCCCCTTATTTAGACTAAGTACCCTAGCCTGAGTTTCAACCTGCTCCCCTTCTATTTGAATATGGAATTCGACCATATTGTGGTCACTTGTTCCCAACGAGTCCCTAACTATGACATTTTTAATTAATCCTGCTTCATTACACAGGACCAGATCCAAGATTGCCTCCCCCCTTGTCGGTTCTGTGACATACTGTTCTAGGAACCCGTCTCTAATACATTCTATAAACTCTTCCTCTAGTTTACCCTGCCCAGTTTGGTTTGCCCAATTAATATGAAAATTGAAGTCCCCCATGATTACAGCAGTTCCCTTTTTACATGCGTCAACTATTTGCAGATTTATGTTCTGACTAACAGCGTCACAGCTATTTGGAGGTCTATAAATTACACCCACTAGTGTTTTTTTCCCCTTGTTATTCTCTATCTGTACCCAAGCTGTTTCACTATCCTGATCCTTCAACGCAATATCCTTCCTCTCTATTGCCGTTATTCCCTCCCTTATTAAAAGGGCCACCCCTCCTCCCTTTCTTTCCTGTCTATTTTTTCTAATTGTCGAGTACCCCTCTATATTTAACTCCCAGTCCTGATCCCCTTGGAGCCATGTCTCCGTAATGGCCATGATATCATAACTATATATACTTAATTGCACCGTTAATTCATTTATCTTATTTCGAATACTCCGTGCATTTAGATACAGCACTTTCAGATGATTTTTACTACCCTTCCTTTCTGTTTTTGCCTCTTTTACATCTAGAGCTTTATCTTCACACATTCTGGATCCTCCTGTCACATTTTGATTTTCCGTTTCCCCACTGATACCCTGCTCTATTTCCTCTACCCCTGCCGTTATTACCACCCTTGATACCTCCCCCCCGCTACTTAGTTTAAAGACCTCTCTACTGCCCTAGTTATATGATTTGCCAGGACCCCAGTCCCAGCACCGTTCAGGTGAAGTCCATCCTTACAGAACAGATCCCCCCTGTCCCAGTACTGGTGCCAGTGGCCCAAGAAACCAAACCCATTTTTCCCACACCAGTCTTTGAGCCACGCATTCAGCTTTTTAATTTTACGTACTCTCGCCGATTTGGCCCGTGGCTCAGGTAGCAATCCGGAGATCAGTACCCTCGAGGTTCTGCTTTTTAATTTATTCCCTAACTGCTCAAACTCCTTCAGCAGATCCTCCTTCCTCGTCCTTCCTATGTCATTGGTCCCCACATGGACCACGACCACTGGATCCTCCCCCTCCCTCTGCAAATTTCTCTCCAGCATCGCAGAGATATCCTTAACCCTAGCACCGGGTAGGCAACACAGCCTTCGGGACATGTTCTGCTGGCCGCAGAGAACCTTATCTACCCCCCGAATAATACTATCCCCTATCACAACGGCATTTCTTCTAACTCCCCCCTCTTGAATGTCCCCCTGATCCACGGTGCTGCAGCCAGGTTGCTCATCCCTCCCACAGCCCCTGATCCCGTCCTCACATTGAGTAAGAGCCTCGGTCATGCTCGTCAGGAACAAGGGCTGTGGCTCCTGCCGCATCTCCTCCTGGTTCCCCCTACCTGCCTCGCTTATGGCCACACCTTCCTTTCCTTGCTCACTCACTACTGAATTAGTTAAACTGGTCGGTGTGACCATCCCCTGATTCTGATTGCTGATTATCCCCACATAATTTTCTTAAAACAAGAAAGAGATTCAGGCTACACTAATCGTGATTTTATTATGTACTCATATTATTTATCCTTAAAAGGTATCCATACACTCTAGAAGACAAGTTATATAGTCAAAGTCATACAGTTTGCAAACAGGCTCTTCAGCCCAACTTGCCCACACCGACTAACATGTCCCATCTACATTTGTGCCACCTGCCAGCTTTTGGTCCATATCCGTCCAACCTGTCCTACCCATGTATCCCTCTAAATATTTCTTAAACATTGCAATAGTACCTGCCTCAACTACCTCCTCCGGCACCTCGTTCCATACACCCGCCATCCTTTGTGTGAGTGTACCCTCAGGCTCCTATTAAATCCTTCCTCCCTCACCTTAAACCTAGGTTCTGTGGTTCTCGATTCCCCTACTCTGGGCAAGAGGCTTTGTGCGTCGACCCGATCTATTCCTCTCATGATTTTGTACACTTCTATAGGATCATCCCTCATCCTCCTGCGTTCCAAGGAACCCCTAGCCTGCTCAACCTCTGCCTATAGCTCAGGCCCTCGAGTCCTGGCAATATCCTCGTAAATCTTCTCTGCCCCATTACCAGCTTGACAACATCTTTCCTATAGCATGGTGCCCAGAACTGAACACAATACTCTAAATGCAGCCTCAACAACGTCCTATGTAACTGCAACATGACCTCCCAACTTCTATGCTATATTCTATAAGTTGTTACCATTTCAGAAATATTGGGCTGGATTTAACTGCCAAGGGCTATCATATGTATTTCTCATCTCGTCTCATCTCAGCCAGTGCAGACCAGGCTGCCCTGGAGTTGAATGATACTGTTCTCAATAGCAGCAGGACCTCAAATGCCATAATGACAGACCAAGCCCTGCCCATTAAATTCTAGAAGCTTTTGACAGGCAGCAAAGTTTGGACTTCAGTTGCCACGGTTTTAAAATAGTTCTAAAACATGTAAGTAGTTTTTAAACATTCAGAAACTAGAAAACTGTTTAAAATGAACTAGATATGTTTCACATATTTTCAATTCCTCAAGTAATTGAGCATATTAACAGAAAAAGAAATAATTTAAAAATTAAACAATTTCCTATGTCTTTCCCTATTGCTCTGCAATCCCCATTGATATTGCTGGGGAATCTCTGCTAGGTCCACATTCATTGCTGGACTGTAATGAGTGAAGCTCAGTCAAGGAATAAAGAGTGAGCAATGCCCACTAGATGTGAGACTATTGTGTTGTGTAAAAGTTCCAACTCTCATGCTGGAATTTTGGCTAGTGTTTGAACTGTCATTATGAGCTGGCAGACCAAGGCACTGCTTGGTAATAGGATTAATGCAAATAAAGTCTATCTCCATCTTTCACAATTTTACTGCCAGCAGTGATACCAGTTTTAGTTTATAAGGCTGTCATCCTCAAGCATTTGGAAGTGCCGCTCTTGGCTTCAAGATGGTGAGAAACCTTCCACTAAGACGCAGACTACTGTGCCCAGAATTTGACATCCCTGACACATCAGCTAACTTGCTGTGACAATAGTTGGCACAGAATGTTTGTTTCAAGCCCACTGGCCTGTGGAGGAAGAGGCTAATCACATTCATGACCACAACAAGTGAACCTTCCCAGAGAGTAGCGAGTATTGTGAGAATGCTGAAACGATGAGATTCCCAGAAACAATGAGTTTAGGGTTGGGCTTACTTTAGTGATTGGTGGAATAGTCCATCACTGACATGCAAAAGAGTGGCTGTTGAATGAGGGATTTGTAAATTACAACATTTAATGCACAAGAGCACCACCAAGAAAGGAAAATCAAACAAGGCAAAATGCCAGGTTCAAATTGACAAATGAAAAGGGACATAGAACACTATCGCACTGGAACAGGCCCTTCAGCCCACTATGTATGTTGGCATTGATGCCAATTTAAACTGTAATTTACCTGTACATGTTCTGTATTCTATTCCCTGCCTGTCATATGCCCGTTCTTCTTCTTATCGAGTCCACATCACAAGATTAGAAATTGTTCAGCCAGAGCTGAACACACTTCTCAGCATCTGCATACAATGGGCGTCTTGCGCTTCTTGTGCCTAGTGGTGGAAAGATTGGTGGAAACAGGGCTGCGACGTGAACGCTCTTTCCTTGACCCCGTCCGTATGTCTGTTGAAATGCCTCATAAACGTTACTATCATATCTGCTTCCACCACTTCTCCTCGTGGTATATCTAGGAACCTAACACGCTCCACATAAAGATCTGACTTGCAAGTTTCCCTTAAACCTCTGTCCCTCTCACTTCAAAGCTATGCCCTCCAATATTTAACATTTTCACCCTGGGATAAAGACTCTACCCTATCTGTGCCTCCCCTGACTATATGTACTTATATCAGATTGTCCCTCAGCCTCCGAAGCTGCAGAAAAAAACCTCAAGTTTGTCGAACCCATGCTGCACCCCCTCCAAAGTCTCCATGTCCTTCCTGTAATGCGGTGACGAGAATAAACACAATACTACAAATGTGACCTGACCAAAGCTATACATGTCACAAACTAATTTTGTCACTGAGGTTTTCTGCCAATACAACTAAGTGTTTTGCTGTTACATGCTTGGAATTCTTTGTACATCAACTTCACGCAGCGTTCAGTTACACTTTCTGTAGAATGACTCTTGGATTACATCCATGGTGCCCTTCTATGTGTGGAAGGAAAAAAAATCCTGGAAAAGCTTCCAAATCTAAATAAACTTTGAAGGGCAGCTTTTAAAAATTACTTTGGTAGTTAAGAGACCATTAGAACATATTTGGAAATGCTGTCTTATTTGTCCTATTGCAGATTTGTTAAATGTTGTATACCTCCTTGCAAAGCTGAATGGACATGGATGGCAAGTTGCCACGAATCCTGTGCCATGTAACAGAAAGCACTGTCTAAGTAAACACGCCCGGCTAGAAAATGTACTCTGATCAATGACGGGTGTGAACTTGAGTTTGTTCCATCACAGTATAAAAATTCCTTGTATGCCATATCGCTGTTGGTCGAAATTCAGTGCACGGTTTGGTAATACTGAGATGGATTTTAAGTCGATTTTTTTGGTTAAAAGAACAAAACCAGTGATTACCATAATTGACAGAATCTGTTCTTTATTGTGTTGCAGTTCCAAAAGACGGCCTGCAAAGTCAAGCTTCATTTGACGAGATGCGGATGAATTATATCAAGGAGTTGAGACGAGTTATAGCAAGAAATGAAAATAACACCGGACAAAACTGGCAACGGTTTTATCAGTTGACCAAAGTCCTGGACTGTATGCATGAGGTAAGTCAATGAACATTGTATGATTGTGGCATTTCACAGTTCTCTTGATTGTTATGGTTTGTGCCTCTTCCTCTGACCCCATACACCCCATAGCTATAACAGTTGCAAACTCCTTGGATCTACCTGTAGTAATTTAAGTATATAGAATAATGTTTGCACATAAAGATGAGGAAAGGATCTTAAAGTTAAAATCTATGAATCCTCAAAATTATTGGCACGTCTGTTGTTAACAGGACTTCTAGAAAAGTGGATTCAATATATAATTAACTTTTACACAAATAAAAACGCTCTGACCTCAACACGAAATGTCTTTTTCAATGTACTCTACTGATCATTTAAAAATAAATTGACATTATTTCCCATTTTGAAAACTTTTCAGTTAAAACCTATACATAAATGTACTGGCGTATTGAAGTGTTTCAGTCAGAAGAGCCCACTATCAAGTCAGCAGAGTACAACCACAGACACATCATAAATACCCTGGTCAAAATCGCTCTGATCCATTACTAAAACTAGATTAAGCCAGCAGCAAGATTGAAATAAGCCATTTTGTACATCAGAAACCTTCCGCTAATTGTGTTTGTATGAAATCCTCCAGCTACCATTTTATCAAATCACGGTTATTAGTATTATGCAGTGTGATTTCAATTCAAAAATAATCTCAGTAGTTTGTAGTGTCTGTTAGTAAATGTTATAATTAGCAATTCCCATTAACAGTAGCAGCTTCTGCCACATGAGCTTCTGTAAGCTAATAGTAGACAATGATGTGCGATGGCTGCCATTCCATAATGAGTTAGGTTTTGATTTTTGTTGCTTTTCTTCCCTCTGGAATCAGTTAACACCCGTTAATAACATGATACAAGTTGTGAACCAATGATATATCAAATGTTATTGTTTCTCATGACCTTGTCAAATCTATAAATGGAAGAATCTAGGAGGAATGTTTCTGCAATAGGAAATTAAAAAACTTCTATTATCAAAATTCTACTGCTACATCTCCTAAATTAAACTGATTGGATTGTTCAGTTTCAAGCCCGATACTATCATTAAAAGTAGTTTTGTGGTTACAGTTTGAGATAACTAAAGGTAACAAAACTGGGGCTAAAACATTTTCTTATTATATAACTGTTGGGAAAAATCACCATAGTTTGTCGTAAGTGGACTCTGTTTACTGCCAGCATGGTGCCACCACACTGCACTCTGCAGGAATGCCAATGATGTAGCAGGGGTTAAAAGAGGAATCTTTCCCAAACAATTGACTGCAAAAGTCCAGATGTAATAATTTCCTCTGGATTTTTATGAAATATCTCACATAATCAATTTGTGAAATCACGAATTTATTCTGTGAAAGGAAGGGGACTAAATTTCAGTCTCCTCTCTGTCTTTCTACTGTGACTTTTAGTTTTTTAGTTTTGGTTTTAGAGATAAAGCATGGAACCGAGTCCACACCCATCATCGATCATCCATTCGCATTTGTTCTATGTTATACCACATTTTCATCCGCAACCAAATTATTTTGGCATATTTACATAAGCCAATTAACCTGCAAACACACACGTCTTTGGGAGGCGAGAGGAAACCGGAGCACCCAGATGGAAATCCATGAGGTCACAGGGAGAACGTGCAAACTCCACAGTCAGCATCTGAGGTCAGGATCGAATACTCTGATACTCTTGAGGCAGCAGTTCTACCAGATGCACCACCGTGCCTCCCATAGTGTTCCTGGGTCCAGGAATTCTGCACAACTATTCCTATTATTCTAAGAAATCACTGGTCCTGGATCTCTGGTAGCCGATGTTTCCTTTGGGTTCTGCTAGTTTCTTGATGGATGCATCAAAATTGCTAAACTACATTACAATTTCAGAACTGTCATTAATGACAAGGTCAGCTTATGCTGTCCTTTAACATTGCTGATGGCTCTTTAATCCATCTTGCATCTGAAATCCATTTTCTGCAGCTAAGTGTGATTGTAGGAATCTCTCCCTCTCTACTGCAGCAGATCATCTGTTGAACATGACTGAAATACACACGTGTACACAAAGTTTACAAACAAAAACAAATGTGCTGTAGTAACTCAGCCAGTCAGGCAGCATCTCTGGAGGAAGTCTCTTGAAGTCTGAAGAAGGGTCCCAAGCCAAAACGTCACCTGTCCATGTCGATGTTGCCCGACTGCTGAGTTACTCCAACACTTATGGGCCTGTCCCACTTAGGCATTTTTTTGGGCAACTAAAGGCGACTGCTGCAAAATTTTCAAAATGTTGAAAATTTTTCAGCGACAGTGGCAACAATTTTTGCTGTCGTAGGTTGTCCTAGATGCTGTCGTAGGTTGTCGCCAGGTGTCGTAGATGAATTCCATTAAAACTAGTCCCTGGCAGTCGCCTAAGTGGGACAGGCCTATTAGTGTGTTGGGTTTTTTTTAAACAGCATTTACAATTCTTTGCGACTGCCCAAAATCCACAAGGCAAGTTTAGCAGTAATTTCCACATGGAATTTACGATTTATTCCTGGACCTTCATCAGAAACATTGGAGAAATGACTCAACCAGCTGAAAATAATTTGTTTATGGAAAAGTTCCTTCACTAGTTTAGGGGAATCACAGTAGAAGATTTCCTTAATCAAAAATTAACTCACGCTCCAAATAGCTGCTGAGTGCAAATGTAATTGTACCGCAAGATGTGTCCCATTGAAGAATAGGATTGTAACAGCCTTGGGTCATTGCACAGTGTCAATGGAATGCTGACACATAGGTGGAGGAGCAGTGAGACTGAGGTTGTGTTCTGTGTCTCTGTTACATATTACATCTGATGTTTAAAGTTTCCTTGACGCAGTGCAAAACCCAAGTGCTGAGTTGCTACATTTTTCTGGCTATTCCCTATGACACAGTTTGAGGACAATATAATTAGCTATTACCAGCTCTTGGATTGAAACAAAATCTTGTAGATTGTGATTATTAGTCCTTCGGCTCATAAGAAACTGAGCGGAGGATGAGAGAGAGCTCCAGGTTTTCTGAAACATGCCTGGCGTGAGAGAAAAAGATCTGCATTTCCAGAGGAATGGTAATAAAGGATATACAGTGCATTCAGAAAGTATTCAGACCCCTTCACTTTTTCCACATTTTGTTACGTTACAACCTTATTCTAAAATGGATTAAATTCATTTTTTTAATCATCAATCTACACACAATACCCCATAATAAAAAAGCGAAAAAAGGTGTTTAGAAATTTTTGCAAAGTAATTAAAAAGAAATAACTGAAATATCACATTTACATAAGTATTCAGACCCTTTACTCAGTACTTTGTTGAGGCACCTTTGGCAGTGATTACAGCCTCAAGTCTTCTTGGGTATGACGCCACAAGCTTGGCACACCAGTATTTGAGTAATTTCTCCCATTCTTCTCTGCAGATCCTCTCCAGCTCAGTAAGGTTGGATGGGGACTTCGATGCACAGCTATTTTCAGGTCCCTCCAGAGATGTTCGATCGGGTTCAAGTCTGACCTCTGGCAGGGCCACAGGTCTTTCCACAGGTCCACCGGACCAACAGGTCTACAGAGGATGCCATATCGGCGGCCCTACACTCTGCCCTGACCCACCTGGACAGCAATAATACCTACATTAGGCTGCTGTTTATTAATTTCAGCTCCGCCTTTAACACTGTCATCCCCGCTAGCTTGATCACCAAACTCAGCGGACTTGGCATCTCCACCTCCCTCTGCAATTGGACACTGGATTTCTTACCAACAGACCACAGTCTGTTAGGGTCAACAACCTCACCTCCTCCACTATAACACTGAACACCGGCGTGCCACAGGGCTGTGTGCTCAGCCCTCTCCTCTACTCCCTCTTCACCCATGACTGCATCCCTAAGAATGGCTCCAACGCCATCATTAAATTTGCCAACGATACCACGGTGGTAGGACTGATCAGTGACAACGACGAGTCAGCCTACAGGGAGGAGGTCCAGCACCTGGCAGTCTGGTGTGCCAACAATAACCTCGTCCTCAACTCCATGAAGACGAAGGAAATTATTGTTGACTTCAGGAAGAACAGAGGGGGCAGACATACCCCCATCCATATAAACAGGACTGAGGTGGAGCGCGTCTCCAACTACAAATTCCTCGGGGTACACATCTCGGAGGATTTGTCCTGGTCCCTCAATACCTCCAAACTGATCAAGAAGGCGCAGCAGCGCCTTTACTTCCTGAGGAGGCTCAAGAAAGCTCACCTGTCCCCCCAGATCCTGACCAACTTTTACCGCTGTACCATCGAAAGCATCCTGACCACCTGCATCACGGTATGGTACAGTAGTTGCACGGTAGCTGACAGGAAGGCACTACAACGGGTGGTGAAGACCGCTCAGTACATCATCGGTGCCCCGCTCCCTGCAATGGATGCCCTCCACCAAAAACGGTGTCTGAGACGGGCCGGGAAGATCATCAAGGACCCCTCCCACCCTAACCATGGACTGTTTGCCCTCCTCCCATCAGGGAGGCGGTACAGAAGCCTCAGGTCTTGTACAAGCAGGATGAGGAACAGCTTCTTTAACAACACTATCACATTGCTGAACTCGGAGTCCCGCCGATAGATTTCTCCAGTCTCTCCGTCCACATTGTTTGCTCATTCTGTATTTTATTCTGTATTTTATTCTGTATATTGTTCTTGTTCTGTGTTTTTATTTCTATATTGCAATATTGCTACGAGCAGACGCTAGACTGCATTTCGTTGTACCCATACTTGTATCTGTTGAATTAAAGTTGAATTGAATTGAATTGAATTTACAGACTTGTCACAAAGCCACTCCTGCGTTGTCTTGACTGTGTGCTTAGGGTTGTTGTCCTGTTGGAAGGTGAACCTCCGCCCCAGTCTGAAGTCCAGAACGCTCTGGAGCAGGTTTTCAACAAGGATCTCTCCGTACTTTGCTTCGTTCATCTTTCCCTCGATCCTGACTAGTCTCCCAGTTCCTGTCGCTGAAAAACATCCCCACAGCATGATGCTGCCACCACCATGCTTCACTGTAGGTATGATATTGGCCAAGTGATGAGTGGTGCCTGGTTTCCTCCAGACGTGACGCTTGGCATTCAGGCCAAAGAGTTCAATCTTGCTTTCATCAGACCAGAGAATCTTTTCTCATGCCTTTTGGCAAACTCCAAGCGGGCTGTCATGTGCCTTTTACTGAGGAGTGGCTTCCATCTGGCCACTTTACCATAAAGGCCTGATTGGTGGAGTGCTGCAGATATAGTTGTCCTACTGGAAGGTTCTCCCATCTCCACAGAGGAACTCTGGAGCTCTGTCAGAGTGACCATCGGGTTCTTGGTCACCTCCTTGACCAAGGCCCTTCTCCCCCAATTGCTCAGTTTGGCTCTATGAAGAGTCCTGGTGGTTCCAAAGTTCTTCAAATTTAAGAATGATGGAGGCCACTGTGCTCTTCGGGACCTGCAATGCTGCAGAAATTGTTTTATACCCTTCCCCAGATCTGTGTCTCGACACAATCAGGTCTACGGACAATTCCTTTGTCTTCAATGGCTTGGTTTCTGCTCCGACATGCACTGTCAACTGTGGGACCTTATATAGACAGGTGTGTGCCTTTCCAAATCATATCCAATCAAGTTAATTTACCACTGGTGGACTCCAATCAAGTTGTAGAAACATCTCAAGGAAAATCAATGGAAACAGGATGAACCTAAGCTCAATTTTGAGTGTCATAGCAAAGGGTCTGAATATTTATGTAAATGTGATATTTCAGTTATTTATTTTAAATTACTTTGCAAACATTTCTAAACCTGTTTTTGCTTCATTCTGGGGTAGATTGATGATTAAAAAAAATGAATTTAATCCATTTTTAAATAAGGCTGTAACGTAACAAAATGTGGAAAAAGTGAAGGGGTTTGAATACTTTCTGAATTCACTGCACAAAAGTGCTGGTTAACCTGATCTGTACACAGCAACCAACATCAAAATTGGCTGTGGTTTTGTCTTGTGAAAACATTGTGATTTATTTGCAAAACTGAAGATGGAAGGTTTTTAGGTGTGATATCAATTTAAAAATTACCCAATGTCATTTACTGAAGTGCTGAGCTCTTTTTCGAGCAGTGTGATTTAACCATGCAGTTCTTCATTAGCAGTCACCGTTAAGTGTTGGGAGCAGATTAACTGTATGATCTCTCAGTCTGCAAGGAGAGAGGGGAGCTGTGCAAACAAGAAGAAAGAGAAAAAATGTCCTATGTAAAATTGGCATCTAAGGAAACAGAGGGGCAAAGCTTCACCCTACATCAGCTAGCTTGCACCATTGGTGCCTTCCAGCCCAGTGACATGTATCAACATTGGAGCACTTTAAGCAGCTGTCAACCTAATGATGAAGGCCAAGAATCATGCCCCGCCCCTCAAAAACACATTTTATATCCCCCCCACCCCCACCTTGCCTTTCTTACACATATTAACACCTTTAATTTTTATTCTCCCAATACTGTTTATAGACCTTCCTGGAGGGACTCATTTCCATTACATCAACTGGGGCTACCGTACTGAAGCTCCTGTGCAGTCCATGGGCCCTTACTGTGAATCCAACTGTGTATTTCACTGTAGTAATAAGCACAGTGGGATGGTGTGCTGAATGACCAGTTCAGTGATTTACCTGGGATTTTGAGGCCAACAGGCAATTATTAGCTTGTAAGGATTATATCGCATCTGTAGAAACATGTTTCTAACCAAGTACATCCTTCCCTTCCAGCTGGTTGGCGGGCTGCTCCAGTTCTGCTTCTACACGTTTGTGGAATCAAAAGCACTAAAGATTGAATTCCCAGATATGCTGGTGGAAATCATCAATGATCAGTTGCCGGAAGTCACAACAGGAATGACCAAATCCCTTCTTTTTCACAAGAAGTGATCCTCAAAGATGAACTTTGCCTTAAACTTTCCTCCTCATGTTTTGCTGGCTTTAAAAATTATTTTAGCAGGCTTGGTGTCCTGTATGTTGCTATACACTAAAGAAAAGCTTCATGAAGGTTTTGGAAGGACAAAAATACAGATATGTATCAGAGATGAAAAGGGATATATTCTAAGGTTAAAAGGAATTTGGAGAAAAGTATTTTTTGAAAGAAATATATTTTGGCAGGAAAAATTGTAATACGGTCTCTTTTTTAAAGGTAAAAATTTTGTAAAGTGCAATGTTTTTGCATGCATTAAGATCTGACGTTTACAGTGTATTTAAGAAAGGGAAAGTTGTGCCTTTTTAATATCATATCTAATTTAACCATTTTACAGCACTTGCTGTAAATAAACCACAGATTTACTAGCCGAAATATATTAAATATTTCTTCTATTTTGTAATTAATTTACTGTTAACTAATTATTTTCTTCTTTGTCAATGGTGACTTTTGCTTTGTAACAATATTGTTTTTTGCTGCACCGTTAAGAAGCTTACCAGGTTCCAACTTTGTTGTTTTGTGCAGTAGCAATAGGGAACCAAGTACTGGATGAAATGGCAACACAATTCATATGCCTCACTTTTCTTATAACTTTCCAAACAAATATATTGAGTAGCAGGGCCCTGAGAATCATGTCCTTTCCAACCTTTTTAGAAGTCTAATATTTTTCTGTGCTTTGCTACAGATGTTCTGTATATTATGCCGTTGGAGTCCTGATGTAGCACTTTTGGTCATTCATACACTGTACTTATCCAAATGATATGCAGAATTATAAAATAGTTCTAAATAAGTTGATTTATATTTCCTTGGAAGCACTTAAGCATCTACATTTGTGTCAGCAAAGAATATTAAACATATGATGATTAAGTTACTAAGTTTATTCTCAATGGCTTTGTCTTTGTTATTGAAACAGTTGTGGACATGGAGTTACTTCTGGTATACAGTAATTGCAAGAAAAAACATTTACCCTTGTAAACACCACTTCCATGATGCCATGATGCCAGCTAGAAATGTGCAACACGGGCTCCTTCAGAGCTGCTGAAACAGTCATTTTTTCTTCAAAATACTTCCAAAGTAACCAAGCCCGGGTTGTACACAGCATTGCTGATTCAGTCATCCTTTAACACAACATATCAATTTGATAAAGGTGTAGAAACGCAATACAGAAGCTGCATATTACTTTAGTATCTAGAGCTTTAATTTTTGTTCTTACAGCAAGTGGACGAAGAAGTGTAATTGCTGAGCTATGTTCTGCCTTTTCTGTTCAATCCAAGGAGATTTGAAGAGGTATTTGAAAACAGATCATGTGACTTTGTCAATATCTTGCCCAACATGATGCAGTATTGTGTAGGAAGGAACTGCAGATGCTGGTTTAAACCGAAGATAGACACAACATACTGGAGTAACTCAGCGGGACAGGCAGCATCTCTGGAGAGAAGGAACGGGTGACGTTTCGGGTCGAGACCCTTCAGACTGGAGTCAGAGTGCAGTCTGAGAAGGGTCTCAACCCGAAACGTCACCCATTCCTTCTCTCCAGAGATGCTGATTTACTCCAGCTTTTTGTGTCTAAGCAAGACCTTTGAGATGGTTCCACGTGGTAGGCACTCTGGAAGGTAGGTTGCATGGAATCCAGGAAAAGTTGGTGTGCCTCGGGGGCATGTGCTGGCCCCATTGCTGTTTGTCATCTACATCAATAATTTGGGTGAGAATGTACAAGCCATGATTTGTAAGCTTGCAGATAACTAAAATAGATGGTATAGACAGTGAAGATGGCTGGATGAGAACATACACAGCAAGATTAGCAAGTTTGCAGATGATACAAAACTGGGTGGTTTTGCAGATAGTGAAGATGGTTGTGAAAAATTGCAGCCGGATCTTGATCGATTGGCCAGGTGGGCTGAGGAATGGTTGATGGAATTTAATACAGAGAAATGTGAGATGTTGCATTTCGGGAAGTCTAACATGGACAGGACCTACACCATGAAGGGTAGTGTTGCAAAGCAGAGGGATCTCGGAGTGCAGGTGCATGGTTCCTTGAAGGTGGAGTCGCAGGTAGATCAGGTGGTCAAAAAGGCTTTTGACACATTGGCGTTCATCAGACAGAGTACTGAGTATAGAAGTTGGGAGGTCATGTTGCAGTTGTATAAGACGTTGGTGAGGCCGCATTTAAAATATTGTGTTCAGTTCTGGACACCATGTTATAGGAAAGATGTTGTCAAGCTGGAAAGGGTACAGGAAGATTTACGAGGATATTGCCAGGACTGGAGGGTCTGAGCTATAGGGAGAGGTTGACTAGGCTCGGATCCTTGGAGCGCAGGAGGATAAGGGGTGATCTTATAGAGGTGTACAAGATCATTATAGGAATAGATCAGGTAGATGCAGATTCTCTTGCCCAGAGTAGGTGAATCGAGGACTAGAGGACATACGTTTAAGGTAAAGGGGAAAAGATTTAATTGGAATCTGAGGGGTAATGTTTTTTATACAAAGGGTGTTGGGTGTATGGAACAAGCTGCCAGAGGAGGTATTTGAGGCAGGGTCTATCCCAACATTTAAGAGACAGACAGGTACATCGATAGGACAGGTTTGGAAGGAATATGGACCAAATGCGGGCAGATTGGACTAGTGTAGCTGGGACATATTGGCATCGGGCAAGTTGGGCCAAAAGGCCTGTTTCCACACTGTATCACTCTATTACTCTATCAAGAATTACAGTAGGATTTTGACCAGCCCAGCAAGTGGGTCGAGGAATAGCAAAGAGAGTCGTATTCAGATAAGTGTGAGATGTTGCATTTTAGGAAATCAAACCAGGATAGGACCTTTGCAATGAGTGGTAGTGCCCAAGGGAGTCTGGTAGAATAGAGGGATTTGGTACTACAAGTACATAGTTCCCTGAAAATGGTGTCATGGGTTGATAGGGTGGGGAAGAAGGCTGATGGCAAAAGGTCTATAACTCTCAAAGCACCAAAAATGTGTACGTCTTTCAGTGCAAGTACAATGAATGCCTGTAACAGGAGTCATCAGGAGAAAAAAAATCTTGCTTGGAATTCCCTTTAGGTGAGAGGTGGATGCAAAGCTAAGCAAAACACATCAGGTGCTATGGGATGAAGCAGATGCCTCCTTCTCCACAAGGGTAACAGACACCCCCCCTGTTCATAAGGGATAGGAGTAGAATTAGGCTATTCAGCCCATCAAGTATACTCCGCCATTACTCCGCAAGTATACTCCCCTCCTAACCCCATTCTCTAATCAATCTATCTCTGCCTTAAAAATATCCACTGACTTGGCCTCCACAACCTTCTGTGGCAAAGAATTCCACAGATTCACCACCCTTTGACTAAATAAATTTCTCATCTCCATCCTAAAAGAACGTCCTCTAATTCTGAGGCTATGGCCTCTAGTCCTAGACTCTCCCACTCGTGGAAACAACCTCTCCACAACCACTCTATCCAAGCCTTTCACTATTCTGGTCCTACTCCACCTGACCCAAAAGATGTTAGGTGCAGACGAGCAATCCCCTCGTCCCTGAGTTGTGCATCAGCCACATAAAATACTCAATTGCTTCTAATCAGCCTTCTGATGTTACAACTGCAGGTGTATGGTAATTATCATTTAACCACAGAATTATGTGCTAAAACCAGCCTTTGAAACATGTCTTATTGGCATAGAAACCACTTAGCATCTGTTTTCACCCTTTCATCACAAAAACCTGTGAACAGGTTTGCTCCTTGGTCAATCAGAGACAGTTTGCATCAGAACAACACTGTTAGTGCTTCCCTCCACCTCCTGGTAAATTGGAACAGACGAATTTTGAAGAATTTCTTCCTCCTCGACTGAATGCTCACCACTCGTAACCCTCACTGGAAAAATAGTCATTGAAGAGATCACTAGCTGGAACATTCAACTCTACTGAAGGGTCTGAAAGGCTAAATAGGGACCATGGTTACCTGACCCGAGCTTCCTTTCCATCAACAAAGCTGGCAAGATTGCTATTATCATCAGCTGTCTCCACTATTGCAACTGGACGAGGCTATTCCTATTTCCCACAGGCTCCACTCGCACCTGTGAAAATCTGGGTAAAATAAATACTGAATCTCTGTTCTATTTCACATTGCTCACCGAGAATGTCTGCATTGTTTATAGAGCCTACCATATGCTCAACTATGCCCCTGTCTGTCGCTCCCTCAGTCTTCCAATTATGAACTTTGTTGCAATACCCTCTTTTCCTCCTTTAAGGCACTCCATAAAATATTTCTAACATCTGTACAAATGAATCAATATCACTTTTTATTTGATAACTCTCCTGTGTTCAACATTCGTCTTGATTACCAACTGCAGCACAAAGTGGCGGTGACAAGAATCTTCTATTCGAACAATTAATTAGTGTAGTTTATTATTCTCACATGTACTGAGATTAAGTGAAAAGTTTTGTTGCAAAAACGGTACACGATAGCGCTACGATTTTCACCACCTCACTCACCATTCTCCTGTGCTACAAGGGCAACAAGTTTTGTTCCGTTCGATGGAATATTTTAAAAGTTATTAAGGTTTAAATATCTTTTAAACCGCGCATGCGTGGATTTGTCTCCTCTACTATCAGTCGCCGGGACCGCTGCACTGATTGGCTGGGTCCACTGTCAGTCATGGGTGGTGCCCACCTCGCCCGGCGAGGAGAATATAAAGCTGAAGGAGTGGAGTGAGAATCACTAACGGAGCTGCGTCTGCGGGCGCCTCTGTGGTGCCGAGCGGCTGAGCTCACTTCACGGCCTCCGTGGTGCCCAGCCACAGGCGCCGTCGGCCGCTTCGTCCGACCCGGGCTACTACCCGCGAGGCTCCAGCCGGCAGTGGGGCCTCGGGGCGATGGAGCCACGGCAGCGGTGGGGCCTCGCGGCGGCGGTGGGGCCCTGTCGCATTTCAAAATCCGCGGAGAAATCTATCTCTTCCTCTTATTTCAGTATTTTCCTGTGTGGTGGGGGAGGAGGGGAATAGAGGGAGAGGAGTGGGGGTAGGGAGGGGAGAGGAGTTATGGAGGGAGGGAGGTAGTGACTGAGGGAGGGAGAGGTGAGGGAGGGATTGTGGGAGGGGTGGAGGAGGGGAAAGATGAGGGAGGGTGAAGAGGGAGAGTGCTGCGGATGAGGGGAAATGAGCTGCGCCTGCACAGTTGGGGGCTTTGCATGAGTGGTGGAATATTGCGTTGGGGGAACGTGTTGCGTTGGGGAAACTGATGAGTGGTGGAATATTGCGTTGGGGGAGCAGACCCGACGGGTCTGCATTTAGTCTAGTATACAAGTAAAACATAGGAACGATCGTGGTTGACAATAGTAGATCCTCTTCCAGGATAGCATGGAGTCGTCACACTCCACGCCATCTTTCAACTTTCAAATCAAGAGTTTCTGAAAAGACTGATCTTGGCCTGATAAATATTGAATATCAATTATTATATAAACATATGTGGAGTATAAGTCCCAGTTTTAAAAGCATTTTTCCGATTCCTCTTTCATGGAGTAAAACGGCACAGGGAAATGAAAGTTACTGTTGGGATTCCTGGCAAAGATATGAGATACTAACTTACTTTCCGTCTGAAATCTCCAATCATGCGTGAAGTGAAAGCATCGGTTTATGAATGTTTACGATAGTTTGGTTTTTCCTTCTTTGTGTATTATCAAAGTTGCTGGCTCTGCACTACATGAGCTGTAAAATGTTCACAACTAATGATCCAGCTCAAAGATCTGCAATAACCACAAGGAAGTGGTGCTACGAAGTATGCGGAAATAGCTGCATCTTGGGATTTTTGCTGAAGAGAAAGTGCTCCTAGCTTACACACGCTTACATGTATCGTTCAAAACCAGATTTTAATCTGATCATCAAAGCGGAATCACAGAGAAATTGATCCAAACACAAAGACGCTATTTCCTCAGCCATTCTCATGCAGTTTCTGGTAGCTGGTTTAGGAAACTTTTTCAATGTTTTTTCCATCAATCTGCAGCTTATTTTGTAATACCGCTGAATTTATCAGACTTTGTTGCGACTAATATTTTTTCTTCTCTGATCTTTGCTGCATGAGAGTGTCAGTCTAGACTTTTGTTACTGGGATGAGATTTGAAACCACAAACAACCATTGGAGTCAGAAATGGGACTGCTACTAATTATTTAAGTCATTGATCTTATGGTTTGCTTAGTGTGGGTTTGCAGAGAATGTTTCTTTTTGAAAACATCTATTTACCTTAACTATTTCCTGTCGAATTCTATTCCTCTTTCTAACTATTCTGAGTAAAGGCATTATTCAATTCCCTGTATTCTACTTGTCAATCAATCAATCAAAGACTTTATTGTCATTCAAAAATACACCAACAAATGCAAGTCTGAACGAAATTTCGTTGCATCTGGCTCACCGTGCAACACAAAATAACAAAAGGATAAAATAGATTTTTTTTAAAGATAAAATAGATAAAAAGATAAAATAGATAATAGTGGCGGCACATTATATGGAATTCAAGTCTGATGGCTCGGGGGAAGCAGCTGTTGCAGAACCTGACTGTTCTGCTCCTTATGCTGCGATACCTTTTGCCCGAGGGCAGCAGAGTGAACAGTCCATGATGGAGATGTGTGGGGTCTTTTATAATGCTGTTGGCCTTGGACAAGCAACGTTTGCACGCAATGTCCCGGATTGAAGGAAGAGAAGTCCCGATGATTTTTTCAGTCGTCCTCACCACTCTCTGCACGGACTTCCAGACGGAGGCTTTGCAGTCCCCAAACAGACAGAGATGCAGATGGTCAAAATGCTCTCTATGGTGCCCCTGTAGAAAGTGGTGAGGACAGGATCGGGGAGGTGAGCTGTTCTCATCCGGCGCACAAAGTGCAAACGCTGCTGCGCTCTCTTAAATAGTGATGCGATGTTTTGTGACCAGGTCGGACTGTTCGTGATCTGCACCCCCAGGAACTTAGTGCGACTGACCAACTCCACATCGATGTCATTAATGTGTAGTGGTGTATGACTGTGCCGGTTTCTCCTGAAGTCAACGATGACCTCCTTTGTTTTGTCAACATTCAGGATCAGATTGTTCGTGTTGCACCAGTCCACCAGTTGTTTCACCTCCTCCCTGTAAGCCAGTTCATTGTGTCATCTGCGTACTTCATGATGTGGTTTGTACTAAACCTGGCACAACAGTCGTGGGTCATCAGGGTAAACAGCAGTGGATTCAGGACGCAGTCCTTAGGGGAACCGGTGCTCAGAGAGACGATGTTGGAGGTGTTGTTTCAAACCCGCACTGACTGGGGTCTGTCAGTGAGGAAGTCCAGTAGCCAGTTACATAAGGGGGTGCTGAGGCCCAATGAACCCAATTTGCATACCAAGTGCTGAGGGATGATTGTATTGAACGCTGAACTAAAGTCCACGAACAGCATTCGCACATGTGTGTTCTTCTCCTCTAGATGTTCCAGGCTCAGGTGGAGTACGGAGTATATGGCGTCCTCTGTGGAGCGGTTTGGCCTGTAAGCAAATTGGGACGGGTCAAGTGTGGAGGGGAGTCTGGAGGTAATATGGTCCCTGACCAGCCTCTCAAAGCACTTCCTCATTATGGGCGGTAATCGTTGAGACATGTTATTGCGGATTTTTTTGGCATTGGTATGATGGTGGCAGTTTTGAAACATGATGGGACAATAGCCTGGTTCAGCGAGGTTTTGAAGATGTCAGTAAGGACATGTGCCAGCTGATCAGCATATTCCCCGAGTACCCGGCCTGGTATGTTATCAGGGCCTGCTGCCTACCGTGTGTTCACTCCTTTTAGGGTCCTCCGGACATCCACTGTATCAAGACTGAGTGCCTGTTCATCATAGTGAGAAATACCTTTTCTCGCAGGTGTGTTGTTGAATGCCTCGAACCATCCAAAATATTTATTGAGTTCATTGAGGAAATGTATGTTGCCTTCACAGGGTGGTGGACCTGTCTTATAGTCCGTGATGGTTTTTATTCCCTGCCACATGCGCCTGGTGTTCATGGGGTCATGAAAGAAGCTCTGGATTTTCTGACCATGGGCACGCTTTGCCAGCCTGATGACTCGGTTCAGGTTGGCTCTTGCGCATCTGAGTGCCACCAAGTCACCGGATTTAAATGCGGCATTTTGTGCTCTCAGCATTCCACGTAGCTCGGAATCCATGGTTTCTGGTTGGCCCGTATAGTGATGGTCTTGGTGACACAGACATCCTCTATGCACTTTTCCATGTAAGCAGACACAGACGCAGCATACTCCTCCAGGTTGGTGTGTTGATTGTCAGTTACAGCCTTCTTGAACATGTCCCAGACCGTGCACTCAAAGCAGTCCTGTAATGCTGTCATAGCTCCCTCTGGCCAGACCCTAACCTGCTTCACAGTAGGTTTTTCTCTGGTAAGCAGGGGCCTGTATGCAGGAATTAGCATCACAAGAGATATGGTCTGAGGAGCCAAGGTGGGGGCGGGGGACTGCCTTGAATGCCTTCTTGATGTTTGTATAGGCTAGGTCCAGTGTGTTCACTCCACTGGTTGCAAAGTCCTTTCCATCAACAAAGCTGGCAAGATTGCTATTATCATCAGCTGTCTCCACTATTGCGACTGGACGAGGCTATTCCTATTTCCCGCAGGCTCCACTCGCACCTCCTGTGAAAATCTGGGTAAAATAAATACTGAATCTCTATTCTATTTCACATTGCTCACCGAGAATGTCTGCATTGTTTATAGAGCCTACCATATGCTCAACTATGCCCCTGTCTGTCGCTCCCTCAGTCTTCCAATTATGAACTTTGTTGCAATACCCTCTTTTCCTCCTTTAAGGCACTCCATAAAATATTTCTAACATCTGTACAAATGAATCAATATCACTTTTTATTTGATAACTCTCCTGTGTTCAACATTCGTCTTGATTACCAACTGCAGCACAAAGTGGCGGTGACAAGAATCTTCTATTCGAACAATTAATTAGTGTAGTTTATTATTCTCACATGTACTGAGATTAAGTGAAAAGTTTTGTTGCAAAAACGGTACACGATAGCGCTACGATTTTCACCACCTCACTCACCATTCTCCTGTGCTACAAGGGCAACAAGTTTTGTTCCGTTCGATGGAATATTTTAAAAGTTATTAAGGTTTAAATATCTTTTAAACCGCGCATGCGCGGATTTGTCTCCTCTACTATCAGTCGCCGGGACCGCTGCACTGATTGGCTGGGTCCACTGTCAGTCATGGGTGGTGCCCACCTCGCCCGGCGAGAATATAAAGCTGAAGGAGAATCACTAACGGAGCTGCGTCTGCGGGCGCCTCTGTGGTGCCGAGCGGCTGAGCTCACTTCACGGCCTCCGTGGTGCCCAGCCGCAGGCGCCGTCGGCCGCTTCGTCCGACCCGGGCTACTACCCGCGAGGCTCCAGCCGGGGTTCCACGCGGCGACGGCAGTAGGGCCTCGGGGCGATGAAGCCACGGCAGCGGTGGGGCCTCGCGGCGGCGGTGGGGCCCTGTCGCATTTCAAAATCCGCGGAGAAATCTATCTCTTCCTCTTATTTCAGTATTTTCCTGTGTGGTGGGGGAGGAGGGGAATAGAGGGAGAGGAGTGGGGGTAGGGAGGGGAGAGGAGTTATGGAGGGAGGGAGGTAGTGACTGAGGGAGGGGAAAGAAGAGGGAGGGAGAGGTGAGGGAGGGATTGTGGGAGGGGAGGAGGGGAAAGATGAGGGAGGGTGAAGAGGAGGGAGAGTGCTGCGGATGAGGGGAAATGAGCTGCGCCTGCACAGTTGGGGGCTTTGCATGAGTGGTGGAATATTGCGTTGGGGGAACGTGTTGCGTTGGGGAAACTGATGAGTGGTGGAATATTGCGTTGGGGGAGCAGACCCGACGGGTCTGCACTTAGTCTAGTATACAAGTAAAACATAGGAACGATCGTGGTTGACAATAGTAGATCCTCTTCCAGGATAGCATGGAGTCGTCACACTCCACGCCATCTTTCAACTTTCGAATCAAGAGTTTCTGAAAAGACTGAAGGAGCGGGGGGGGGGGGGGGGGGGAGAACTGGAGCAGTAAGTCATAAATTGGAAGGTGATAGGAAGATAGAGGTTAGGAAAAGTACATTTCAAAGTAAGGACAAGCAGGAGGAGGTGAAGAAATGTGCTGAAGCTGATGTTATTTCAATCCAAATATTGTGGAGAATTTTCTACATTGATGAGTAGTGCCAGGGTTAGGAAGGTACTGGTACAGATTGGATAGAGGTACAGTTAACTCTGTCAGTGGTCTTTAGTTCTCCAGTGAGAATGGTGTTTTTTTCCTTTAGCTTATACTGCATGCAGTACTCTCAGCATTTCTTGATATCATATCGCATGAACAAAATTAACTGAAGGCATGCTTCTATGAGATGGATATCCAAGGAGAAAGTAGAGAAGGATCATCCACTCAGCAGAGAAGGATGAATAGCATTTCCTAAGCACTCACGTGCTGTTAATGGGAAAGATTTTGGAGCCTCCTCCTCCTGTTTGCTGTTAAATAGTCCAACACCATTCACAATTAGATGCACTGTATGTAGAATGCTTTGATCCATTGATGGTGACAGCACTTATGTCTGTTCATCGCACACTGTTTTAGCATTTATGTAGTTCTGTGATCAAGTTTCATTAGTTTGCTCCAAACATGCTCTTTTGCACTCCTCATTCAACCAAGATGAACCATCTCCTGCCTTGATGGTGACAATAGAATGAAGGCTGGAATGCCAGACCACAAATTTAGATTCTGATCGTATAGGATTTTCTGCTGATAGACAGCACGTCATGGCTGTCCAGTTCTGTGTCGATCCCATTTTGTGCATTAGTAGCGCTATTTGGAAGGATTACTCTCTTCTGCTATCATTGTACCAACTCCTAAAAAGTCAATCCCAGCAATGGAAGGGGTTCTTGTCTCAAGTTTGAGCTGGTGCAGGAATGCTTATCAAAGGAAATTTAACATTTTTGAAATTATGATTGGGAAATTAGGGAACAAAAGTTAGCAGAAGACTTCAAAATATTCTATTATCACAGCTCAGTGATAGAGTTGCGATCAGCGGCATGGTGGCGCAGTGGTAGAGTTGCTGCCTTACAGCGCAGAGGACCTGGGTTAGATCCCGATAATGGCCGCTGTCAGAACAGAGTTTGTACGTTTTCCCCGTGACCTCGTGGGGTTTCTCAGAGATCTTCAGTTTCCTCCCACACACCAAAGTTGTACAGGTTTGTAGGTTAATTTTCTTGGTATAAATGTAAATTGTCCCTTGCGTGTGTAGGATAGTCTTACTGTGCGGGGATAGCTGGTCGGTACGGACTCGGTGGGCCGAAGGGCCTGCTTCCGCTCTGTATCTGTAACTAAACAGTGCAGCTTTATCACAATGCTCTCTTGGTCGATCTAGCAACAAAATGTAGAGGGGCCTGCCCAATATTCTCCGGACTATCACTATATAAATCCCTCTCCGGTCTCTCACTACATCATCCCTTTTGATTCCCTTCGACATTGTTTCAGCTGGTTCAATGGCAATAAATAAATTGTGCTTCAATTTCTCCCTCATTCTGATGTGAAATACTTGCATCTACTTGTATTTTAGAACATCTGTTAAAAAACCTAGCTCTTGCTGAAAATGATTGACTGGTTTGTCGTGGTTTGCTGTCCCCTCCCTGGGTTTGACATCACAGGAATTTTGCCGAGAGCAAGGTATTATCGGTGGATTCAAAAGGTGTTGATTTTTGTCCCATTTTCTTTCCTCTCAATGCTGTTGTTGATGTTTGGTTCCACACAAACACTGCTACCTTTTGACGTGAATCTTCCTTAAACGATGTCCGTGTTCTTTTCTTGCATGATGATGACAGGTATATCAGATTGCAGCTTGACCCTATCTCCTCATACCCCTCTTGATAGGAGAGACATAAGAAGCAGGGATTCAGTTTCACCAACATTTTATTAACAAGGACACTGGGTAAAATAGCAATGCCTCCAAATCATTCATGACTAGAATGCACCAACATATTGTTAGTATTATATACACTGAAAAGACCATCCTACGGTTCCAATGAAAGGCACGCAGGAAATTATAATCCTCAATTTTTAATAATGAGAATTAACTTTTTTTTTTCATCAACTAGAAGATTTCCATTTAAAACCTCTAGTTGAAATAAGATAATAAAATATTTCATGAAATAAGATCCAGTAAAACTTTATGAACCATTGGCTTCAAAAAGGAAATCTCAAAACTATGGCAGTGATTTTTATTATCTCTTATAGTTACAGAATATTCCTCAGATTTGTTAAGGCTTTAGGTCTGTGACACTGCTAACCATTCTTGTACAGAACTATTAAAGCTTAAACAATTCTCAAGTATTACAAAGTCTTAAACTAAATATAGTTCAAATTTTCTCGTTAAAATTAACAGAAATATACAAACAAGAAATGTAACTGTTATAATTTGAATGGAATGGTCCTATTAATAGAACCTAAATAATACATTCATTAACATCTTATAAAATGCTGTAATCAGATCTATTAGTTTTTAAGATTCATATTTATCTAATTACTTCATAGGTTTCACAAATATACATCAATATATTTAAAAAAACATTTCCACTGTTTCTTAAAATTGAAACATCCTAACATTAGACATGGTCGGCAATGCAAAAATCCAAAGTGCATAGAAATACACTGCCCTCCATAATGTTTGGGACAGACCTGTCATTTATTTATTTGCCTCTGTACTCCACAATTTGAGATTTGTAATAGAAAAAAATCACATGTGGTTAAAGTGCACATTGTCAGATTTTATTAAAGGGTATTTGTTATACATTTTGGTTTCACCATGTAGAAATTACAGCTGTGTTTATACATAGTCCCCCCATTTCAGGGCACCATAATGTTTAGGACACATGGCTTCACAGGCGTTTGTAATTGCTCAGGTGTGTTTAATTGCCTTCTTAATGCAGGTATAAGAGAGCTCTCAGCACCTAGTCTCTCCTCGAGTCTTTCCATCACTGTTGGAAAGGTTTATTGTCATTTATCAACATGAGGAGCAAATTCAAAGAAGCCATTATGTGACTGAGAAACAAGAATAAAACTGTTAATCATCAATTAAAGAGAATTAAAACTGTATCATCAGCCAAACCTTGGACTTAACAAAATCAACTGTTTGGAACATCAAGAAGAAAGAGAGCACTGGTGAGCTTACTAATCGCAAAGGGACTGGCAGGCCAAGGAAGACATCCACAGCTGATGACAGAAAAATTATCTTTATAATAAAGAAAAATCCACAAACACCTGTCCGACAGATCAGAACCACTCTTCAGGAGTCAGGTGTGGATTTGTCAATGATCACTGTCTGCAGAGGACTTCATGAACAGAAATACAGAGGCTACACTGCAAGATGCAAACCATTGGTTAGCCACAAAATAGGTTACAGTTTGTCAAGAAGTACTTAAAAGAGCAACCACAGTTCTGGAAAAAGGTCTTGTGGACAGATGAGATGAAGATTAACTTATATCAGAGTGATGGCAAGAGCAAAGTATGGAGGAGAGAAGGAACTGCCCACAATCCAAACTATACCACCTCATCTGTGAAACACGGTGGTGCGGGTGTTATGTCCTGGGCATGTATGGCTGCTGAAGGTACTGGCTCACTTATCTTCATTGATGATACAACTATTGATGGCAGGAGCATAATGAATTCTGAAGTGTATAGACGCATCCTATCTGCTCAAGTTCAAACAAATGCCAATTACCCGATCTGAACCCAATTGAGCATGCCTTTTATATGCTGAAGCGAAAACAAGGGGGCTAGCCCCCAAAACAAGCATAAACTAAAGATAGCTGCAATACAGGCTTGGCAGAGCATCACCAGAGATGACACCGAGCAACAGGTGATGTCCATGAATCAGATTTCAAGCAGTCATTGCATGCAAAGGATATGCAACAAAATACTAAACATGACTACTTTCATTTACATGACATTGCTGTGTCCCAAACATTATGGTGCCCTAAAGTGGATAAACACTGCTGTCATTTTTACATGGTGAAACTAAAATGTATAAAAATGGCCTTTATTAAAATCTGACAGTGCACCTTAACAACATGTGAATTTGTCGATTACAAATCTCAAATTGTGGAGTACAGAGGCAAATAAATAAATGATGCGTCTTTGTCCCAAACATTACGGAGGACACTGTAACTCTGCCATCTCACCCATCTTTTGTTGCGTTCACTTATTTATATGCATGAAGCACAGTAAAAATCCATGTGGAATCAAATTTTGACAACAAAATAGATATTAGACCTTGTGTCTACAAAGATAACATTTGTTGTTTGTTTATTGCAATACCATTTCCTAACACTGCCCCCAGCTGCTAAATCCTATGATAAAAAGTCTGATAAGTAAAATAGCATGCCGAAGTACCAGCAGCACTTTAGCTAATATTTAATTTTAAAAACACAAATTTTACAGATGCTCAAGGTTGGCTATGTTAATATGCAAATCATCATTTGCCTTTGTTCCAATTCTAAGATGTCAGGTGTGGAACCACTGAAGGAACAGCAAGGATCGTCTTGTCAAGGATGCCCATGGATACCATGAAATGTTTTTCTTACAATTTTCAAATGTTCAGTGCTACAGGAATTCAACATAATTTTGTGGAATGAGCCCAGTCTTGCCATCGAGGGTTCCTTCCAACCAGCCGGGTTCCCGTGAAGTGTGAACTGAGGAATAAACAAATAAAGAACAATGTATTTCAGACAATATCATTAGTTTTTAGATTGTGTATACAGCAGGTCTGTCTGCAATGGGCTACAACAGCCCATGGATCAGCTGATGCCAACACAGCCACCAGCAATCATCTGGAACAGTTCTATGTTGAAAGTATGTGATTAGTCCATGTCACTGTTAAAGCACAGTGAAAATGGAATCCAGGATTCGACTTTGCAACATGTAAGGATACTTCAACTGAATCTTTGGCTTTTTTCCTCAAATTGATAGGGGCACGGAATAAATGCAGATTTACTGCTTCTAGATTTACTGGATTTGCATTCTCATGTGTGGAAGAATTCTGTTCAGAAAGCCCTAGTTATCTAAATCTAGACACTAGTAGATCACTTAATGAAGCAAATGCAAACTTACTCAAAAAAAATTGAAATTACTATGATGTAAACCTGAAGAATGGTTTTAATTTACATCAACTTTAAACAAATGCTATAATTTCAGTAAAATCAAAGCAGTCCCTGCAAAAAGAACCCATGTTCCAAATTGTTTATTCATTATTGTTCAA
The DNA here is from genome assembly GCA_038087875.1 of Malacoraja senta. Taxonomy (NCBI): domain Eukaryota; kingdom Metazoa; phylum Chordata; class Chondrichthyes; order Rajiformes; family Rajidae; genus Malacoraja; species Malacoraja senta. The sequence goes on along the minus strand of CM075977.1, from coordinate 224,059,910 downwards.
TCTTGGAAACTGATTAAGACACTTACCAATGAAAGCTGGATCCCCTGCTTGAACTAGAACACTGCAGAAACGAGATGCAATGGTGAACACCCCAGCCCCAACTGAAGAAATGAGAACAACAATCTCAGGTAATAGGTGCATGTCTTTACTCACTGCTGGGATGACCAAGTTCTTGCTTCACAAAATCAACGAGTGCCCTTCGCGATGATTACTACAACCAGCCCGAATGGAAATGACCTCCGTACCCAATAAATCAGTCTACATGAGCTAGTAATTATCCAGAGCTTGAAAGGTACATTCCTGAACATTACAAATTACGCTGAATATACCCAAAAAGCATCAAAATTGATCAATTGTGCACTATTCATAAGTAGCTACATCAAAGAAGGCACTATTGCTTGTTATTGAAGTGATACATTTGCAGAGGGTGCCCCAATTCCCCAAATTAATATTTTAGGAGAGAAAAATTGCAACGTGGCTGGTTAAAAACTCAACAAAAACTAAATAGACTATCTAATCTAATTTATTTTGAGTGGAAGTCAAGTGTTGATCAATAATAAGACATGAACGAGAGAACCGAGTTCTTAAATGGCTAGGAAAGGAGGTATAGAGTCTCAGTCACACAGTTCGGAAACGGGCCCTTTGGTCCAACTCATCCTTGCTGAACACAATGATCCATCTATGCTAGTCCCATGTACCCACGTTTGGCCCACATCCCTCTAAACCTTTCTTATGCATGTAACTGTACAAATGTCTTTTAAATGTTGTTATTGTATCTGCCTCAACGACTTCCTCTGGCTATTCATTCCATATAGTGACCACCCTCTAGGTAAAAATGTTTCCTCTCAGGTTCCTATTAAAATCTTTGTCCTCTCACCTTAAATTTGTGTCTTATAGTTATTGATTACCCTGCCCTGGGAAAAAGATTGTACATTCAGCCTATTATTACACCTCGATAATATTACCCCTCAGCCTCCTGCAATCTAAGGAACGAAGTCCTAGCCTGCCCAACCACTCCATATAACTCACGTAACAATTAAACAAGTCAAGTCAAGTCAAGAGAGTTTATTGTCATGTGTCCCAGATAGGACAATGAAATTCTTGCTTGCTGCAGCACAACAGAATATTGTAAACAAAAATACAGAACAGTTCAGTTCAATATACACATAAATAAGCAGGTAAAGTGCAGTGGGCTGTTACAGTTCAGAGTCTGTTTGTTGGTGAGTTTAATAGCCTGATGGCTGTGGAGAAGTAGCTGTTCCTGAACCTGGATGTAACAGATTTCATGCTCCTGTACCTTCTGCCCGATGGTAGCGGAGAGATGAGTCCGTGGCCAGAATGGTGTGGGTCCTTGATGACGTTGGCTGCCTTTTTGAGGCAGCGACTGCGATAGATCCCTTCGATGATGGGGAGGTCAGAGCCGATGATGGACTGGGCAGTGGTTACAACTTACTGCATCCTTTTCCGCTCCTGGACCCTCAGGTTGCTGAACCAAGCCACGATGCAACCAGTCAGCATGCTCTCTACTGTCTACCTGTAGAAGTTCGAGAGAGTCCTCTTTGACATGCCGACTCTCCATAGTCTTCTCAGGAAGTAGAGGGGCTGATGTGCTTTCTTTATGATTGCATCAGTGTGCTGGGACCAGGAAAGATCTTCAGAAATGTGCACGCCCAGGAATTTGAAGTTCTTGACCCTTTCCACCATTGATGTAAACGGGATTGTGGGTCCCTATCCTACCCCTTCCAAAGTCCACAATCAGTTCCTTGGTTTTGCTGGTGTTGAGAGCCAGGTTATTGTGTTGGCCCCATTTGGTCAATCTCACTTCTATACTCTGACTCATCACCATCAGTGATTCGTCCCACAACAGTGGTGTCGTCGGCGAACTTGATGATAGAGTTCGTACTATGTCCAGCTACGCAGTCATGAGTATAGAGTGAGTACAGCAGGGGGCTGAGCACGCAGCCTTGAGGTGCTCCCGTGCTGATTGTTATCGAGGATGACACATTTCCACCAATACGGACAGACTGTGGTCTGTGGATGAGGAAGTCGAGGATCCAATTGCAGAGGGATGCGAAGAGACCCAGATCCGAGAGCTTGGTAACCAGCTTGGAGGGGATGATGGTATTGAATGCCGAGCTGTAGTCAATGAATAACAGCCTAACACATGAGTTTTTGTTGTCCAAGTGGTCCAGAGCAGAGTGGAGAGCCAGTGAGGTCGCTTCCACCGTTGATCTGTTATGGCGGTAAGCGAACTGCAGTGGGTCGAGGTTTTTGTCGAGGTAGGAGTTGATATGCGCCATAATCAATCTCTCAAAGCACTTCATCACCACAGACGTTAGTGCCACGGTATTATTGATGCCCTTTTAAAGCGAGTGGGAACCTCGAACCTCAGAAGTGAGAGGTTGAAAATGTCCATAAAAACTCCAGCCAGTTGGTCCGCACAGGTTTTTAGAACACGACCGGGCATGCCATCAGGTCCACTTGACCAACGTCTTGTACAACTGAAACATAACGTCCCAAAGTGTATACTCAATTCCCTGACTAATAAAGGCCAACTTGCCAAACGCCTTCACTATCCTATCTACCTGCAGCACCGCTTTCAGGGAACTATGTACCTGTGCTCCTGGATTCCTCTGCAATACAACATTTCCCAGTATCGTTCACTGTGAAGGACTTACCCTGGTTTGACATCCCAAAAAGCAACACCTCACACTTATATGAATTAAACTCCATTAATGTTCCGCTGTAATTCTTGATAACCATTTTCACTTTCTACAGTATCACCTATTTTGGTGTCATCTGCAAATGTACTAATTTTGCCTAATTCAGATTCAGATTCAGAAAACTTTATTGTCTGTCGTAACAGAAAATCTTCTTAATATAGATGACAAACAACAGTGGGCCCAGCACCAATCCTTAAGGCATACACTAGTCACAAGCCTCCAGTCCAAAAATAAACTTTCCACTGCCCTCCTTTGCTTCCTACCATGAAACCAATTCTGCATCCACTTAGTCAGGGCTCGAAATTAGCGGTTGCCCGGGTGCCAATGGCAACTTACAGTCCTGCCGGGCAACCTAAAAGCCATGCCATTTTGCCCCGCTTGGCAAGCAACCGGGACACCCGCCCACCATCCGTGTCCGGGTCTCGGCTCTCCGCTCGGCTCTCGGGTCTCCGCTCGGCGCTAGGCTCTTGGGTCTCTGCTCGGCGCTAGCTCTCGGCTCTCGCTCTCGGTGCTCGGCTCTAGCTCTCGGCTCTCGGGCCTCCGCTCTCGGCTCTCGCTCTCGGCGCTCGGCTCTCTGCTAGCTCTCGGCTCTCGGGTCTCGGGTCTCTGCTCGGCACGGCCGGCCGCCGAGCACATCATCAGCCGTGGTTGTGCACAAGTGCGGCCCTGCATATGCGCACTGCCACAGCAACTGGTCGGCGTCGGCCACTTTCTCCCTCCCTTTACATTGTGGGAATTCTGGCCGCCATTGCTGTCCGATCGCTGCCTCACCGCGACCGCTGAAAAACAACGCAGAATCACTCCCTGGAGCTGCAGTAACTCCCTGGAGTAACTCTTGTTTCTTGGTTTCCTGGTCCTCCAAAAATATTCGAAATGGAATTTAAACTGGTGGACCCACCACCACCAAACTCCAAACTCTGAAAAATAACAGCCTATTGCATTTTATCTGTTTATTTATTGTGTATATATATGGTCTATAGTATATAGACACACTGAACTTTTATCTCCTGTTCTGTATTATGTTTACATATTCTGTTGTGCTGCAGCAAGCAAGAATTTCATTGCCCTATCTGGGACACATGACAATAAAACTCTCTTGACTCTTGACTTGGACTTAAGCAAAAAAGGGTTCTTGGGGGAAAAAAAAGCTGCCTTAAATTTAGTTGCGTCTGGTTGGTACCTATGGTAGGGTGAAGATTATTCCATGCTTTAATTGTGCGGGGGAACTCCATGGAGCAGCCAGCATCTCTGGATAGAAAAAATTGGGTGACGTTTCGGGTAGAAACCCTTCTTTACATTTCCTCTGGTTTTAGTGTTTTTAGTTTAATTTAAAGATACAGCGTGGAAACAGGCCCTTTGGCCCACCGAGTCCATGCTGACCACCGATCACCCGTACTCTAGTTCTATCCCACACATCAGCGACGTAAGTCAAGAGTGTTTTATTCTCTCACGTCCCAGGAAGAACAATGAAATCCTTACTTGCAGCAGCACAACAGAATATGTAAACATAGTACTCTGTAAACAATGTTATAAACGAGAAAACAAAACTCCATACAGACAGCACCCATATTCAGGATCAATTCCGGGTCTCTGGCAATTTTAGGCAGCAAATTTATGGCCAATGTACTGCCCCAATAGCCTTGAACTGAATTAAAACATACAGTAGCTGTAAAGGGGGACATAGCGTCAATTAGAGATTTAAGACTGAAAATGGATAGTTTCTTTTTTTTTAGTAACCAAAGTTATCAACGTATAACTTTTTGTGTGTTGGAAAATAAAATATAGTGGCACAGCTGGTGGACTTGCTGCCTCACATGCCAGAGATCTGTGTTCGATCCTGTTCTCGGGCACTGTCTGTGTTGAATTTGCACATTCTGCAAGCATGTGAGTTTCCTCCCACATCCAAAAGACGCATTGGCTTTGTAGGTTAACTTGTCTCTGTAAAATTGCCCCTAATGTGCAGGGAGCGGGTGAGGAAAGTGGAATAACAGAACTTGTGTGAATGTGTAGACAAAAATGCTGGAGAAACAGCAGGTGAGGCAGCATCTATGGAGCGAAGGAAATAGGTGACGTTTCGGGTCGAGACCCTTCTTCAGACTGATGTCGGGAGGGGTGGGGGGCGGGAAAAAGAAAGGAAGAGGCGGAGACAGTAGGCTGTGGGAGAGCTGGGAAGCGGAGGGGAAGGAGGGAGAAAGCAAGGACTACCTGAAATTGGAGAAGCCAATGTTCATACCGCTGGGGTGTAAACTACCCAAGCAAAATATGAGGTGCTGTTTCTCCAATTTGCAGTGGGCCTCACTCTGGCCATGGAGGAGGCCCAGGAGAGAAAGGTCGGATTCGGAATGGGAGGGGGAGTTGAAGTGCTGAGCCACCGGGAGATCAGGTTGGTTATTGCGAACTGAGTGGAGGTGTTGTGCGAAGCAATCGCCAAGCCTGCGCTTGGTCTCACCGAGGTTGATCATACGCTGAATAACCATATTTTTGTTTGGAAGTGGAAAGAGATAATAGAAATTGCATTCATTGCAACGTGTAAAAAGAGATGAGATACTGTATTGTAATTTTGCCGCATGTCATTGTGGTATATATCATGTCTTGATTGGTGAATATGTTTAGTTTGTGACTTTATTTGAACCAGAAATAATATGTGAATGCTTCATTGACCATAATTCCGACTGGTAACTACACATTTCGTCCGAGCACATTATCGCACGCGTCATGCAAGCCATCTTACATGACCACCTAAACTGTCATTTGGCAACCTAAAAAGCTGCCGAGGTTGCCCGGCTGGCAACAGGGAAAAAAGGTTAAGCGAGAGCCCTGTTAGTTAGCTCTTCCAAGATCCCTGTACAATATCTTCAGGGTGAATGTTGTAAGAGCAGACAACCACTCCCTTCCATAATCATGCAATACTTTCCATATGTGCTAAAGGTGTAGGTTGCTCATGACCACTCAAGGTGGCTTAAGTGTGTGGAGAATGTTAAACCAAGAAAATAAATGATATGTCTGGTAAGTAAAGAGTATATTTGGATTTACAAGCAAGAAAGCACAAGCAAAGGTCTCTGATCAAACTCACCATTTTCAAATATTTGTCCCACTTTGAAGGATAACTCCGAGAGATGCTCAGCCTCACAAGAATAGACGGCCTTGGCTTTCAGGTTTGGAACCCTGAAAAATAAAGTAAAGCAGGTCATTGCTGCGCTGCAGAGAACTCGAGCACCAAAAACCTATCAACAATTTGATGACCTATGACTATAAAAATTCAAATATGATAAGTGTATAAGTGTAGAATCAATCACAGCATTTAAGAACAAACCAAACAAAAGAGCATATTCTATACCAGTTATTAGAAAGAATTCTGACAATGGCAGCTTGAATTATGTAACATCTAATTTACAGGCACCAAATACAGCACAAGGATTTATTGCACTGGTTAACTAATTCTCTACCGAGTACAGTTCAAGGTCAGAAACTGATCAGCTCCATGTACCTTGATACTTGGCTTAATTTTAGTACATAATATGACCAATAGTTTGGTTCAAGAAATGCACTTCTTTAAAAATATATATTCTTTAAAAAGAAAATTGAAGTTAAATGCTGGAATTCAACAATCCAAAGAGCTACCATAGTGAGAAACAGGTTGGAGCTGGATTATTCTTCTATAAGGAATGCAAGGATATTCAGTTAAGTGACACGAAGAATCTTACAGATGGATACCCTAAACATTAAAGGACTATCCTTCAAAAATCCAAATTTGCAAAGAATTCTTGCAGCACGCCCCGTGGGAAGTGCTGAGCTTTGATCAAAACTCCCATTTCTGCCTCTTTTTCATGAGCCATCCACATATTCTGGGAAATAAAGACAGATCCATGGAGTTGTAGGGGGAGCATAGCTCTGGTGTTCTTCAACACTAGACGGAGGGAGAGTGAAGAAAATGCAATAGACAATAGACAGTAGGTGCAGGAGTAGGCCATTCGGCCCTTCAAACCACCACTGCCATTCAATGTGATCATGGCTGATCATCCACAAACAGTACCCCGTTCCTGCCTTCTCCCCGTATCCCCTGACTCTGCTATCTTCAAGAGCCCTATCTAGCTCTCTCTTGAAAGTATCCAAAGAACTGGCCTCCACTGCCCTCTGAGGCAGAGAATTCCACAGACCGTGTGAAAAAGTGTTTCCTCATCTCCGTTCTAAATGGCTTACCCCTTATTCTTAAACTATGGCCCCTGGTTCTGGACTACCCCAACATTGGGAACACGCCTCTAGCGTGTCCAAGCCCTTAATAATCTTATGTTTCAATAAGATTCCCTCTCATCCTTCTAAATTCCAGAGTATACAAGCCCAGCCGCTCCATTCTCTCAGCATATGACAGTCCCGCCATCCCAGGAATTAACCTTGTGAACCTACGCTGCACTCCCTCAATAGCACGAATGTCCTTCCTCAAATTTGGAGACCAAAACTGCACACAATACTCCAAGTGTGGTCTCACTAGGGCTCTGTACAACTGCAGAAGGACCTCTTTGCTCCTATACTCAACTCCTCTTGTTACTCCCAATTACTACTTACCATACTCACCCACCACCCTCAACTGAAGAATCGGTGCACCTTCATGCTAAACTGAGGAGAGCTAAGTACAAAGCCTACCCTGGATATGAAGGATCAATGTTCGTTAAGAACGCCTGATCAAAGCTGCACACAAATACAGTTGGAGACTGTATTCAAATCACATGTGCACCATTTTAAAAAAACCTGTAAATAGAGATTCCCAATCTATGGAAGACAAGTTGTAATGTGATTCTTCACTATAACAAAATGACTTCAATGGTATCTTTCATTGACTATACTAAATTCTAGAGAAGAACCCTTAGCATGAAGGAATCAAAGAATTTTGATGCATTCAGCCGAGTACTTTTCAAATCTGTTTCTAATTGCTGGAGACTATTTTTTCTTTGAACTGTTTTAACAATGCCCACAGAGTAATAAGAACTACTCACAATCTTTAGGCTTGTTACACTGAACTCAATAGAAGCTGGCTCACAAACTAAAAAGATTATCAATTAAATCTGTCCATTGTCCAAGTGACGCCATGCATAAGGAAGCAATCTTCTTCCCACTGCCAACCAGTTAACACAAACCAAAAGTGTTTTCCATACCCAGATGGAAATTCTTCACTTGTGGGAGTCACACTTGGAAACTGTAAAGACGGCACTGATTGCGATGTTGATGAGAGATTGAACCAGGAAACCATTGGTGCAGTTGAGCTGGTGACACAGAAAACAATGTAATTACATATTATTTTGGTCAAACAAATAGAAAGAGCATTGTTAAAATTAATGTTAATCTCTACATTCATTTCAGTATTTAATAACCATAGCTTTAAAAACAAATCAGTCGACACAGTGTATACAGAATTCCAAACCACACGAGTTAAAATCAAGCCAGCAAAAAATAAATTAAAGGGGCAGTAGCAGTACATAAATTAGCTAAGAAAACAGATAGTCACAGTGAATTATTGCTTTTCAGGTTGGAACCTAGTGCACAGTGGGGTTCTCTAGGGGTTGGTATTTTCATGATACACAATAATAGCATAGACTGGAATATACAAAACACAATTTAAATGTCTTCTAATGATACTAAACTTGGAAGCGTGGCCAGAAGAAAGAGAATAGTCATAGACCTCAGGAGAACAGAGACAGACTGCTAGAATGTGCAAACATATGAGAAATTAAATTTAATATAAAGTAAATCAGATGCATTTTGGTAGAAAGAACAAAAGGCAATATAATCTAAAGCGTGTATAAAAACAGAGTGGCGTGTGTGTTCAAATCCATGAAGATACCAAAGGTGGTTAAGAAAGCGATATTAAAAAAAAAAAACAGTAAATCAGGGGCTTTATAAATAGAAGGAGTTTTAAATCAAGGAGGCTTTGTTGTAACTGGTGTAAAACACTGGCTATGCCACAATTGAAGGACTGTATCCAGTTGAGTACGTCATACTTTAGGAATACAAAAATGGACATGAAAGATTTACTCGAATGATTCCAGAGATAATTAATTTCTATTTCAACAAGGTGAATAAACTGTCAATGCAAGAAAATCAAAAGAAAATTTAATGAAAACATTCACAAATCTCAGAATATCATGGCAAAGAGAGAAAGGTATGCACTGGTAGACACACAGACATAACGTAATTAGCAAAGAACTGAAGACGATGTGTGGAAAAACTCCCTTTATTCAATGAGTAGTTATGATCTGGAAATTAGATCGTGAAAATAAATTAAATCATTGTTTTCAGAGTTGGACAAGTAATAAAAATAAATATTTTACAGGGCAAGTGGGGGAAAAAACAGTAGAATAGGATTTATTGAACTTTTTCCTCCGAAAGGTGACATGGGCTCATGAGCCTCCTTTTGTTCTGTTGCAATTTGATGATCTAGTTCTAGTATTAAATCATAAAGGGAAAGGACAGAAGTCTGAGAAGTAATATTGTGCACAATCCCGACTGAAAGAAATAACAAAATTGCAGCAATTTAATGCATAACTGGAAAATAAGCCTTCATTCTTTTAACCCTCTCAAATCTAAATGCAACTTCACGAAAATGATTAGAAACAGCTCCAAAAATCACTAACATGGTAAAAAAAAAACACAGCAAATTATAGCTGCACCAGCGATTACCAGAAATATTACCATTCATACCTTCATCCAAAACAGTTGAATACCAATTACCTTATTAAAAATATATGTATTTAAAAAAAGTGGCCATCACATCTTTGCCCTGAAAGTTTCTTTAGAAGTGTCTTTTGTTGACTACATTCCTATTAAATGGCAATATTTTCATACAAACATTGATCACAAAACTGTGTAAACAATGAACTGCAAATGCTGGTTAATACACAAATGGACACAAAGTGCTCGAGCAGCATCTCTGGAGAACATGGATAGGTGAGGTTTTGGATCGAGACCCTTCTTCGGACTGAATGTTGGGGGGGAGAAGAAACCTAGAAGAGGCAAGAGGCAGGACAAAATGTGGCAGGTAATATATAGGTGGGCGCAGCCGAGGGGGGTGTTTGATAGGCAGATGGTTGGAACAAAGGCCAGAGATAAAAGCAGATGTTGCGAAGCTAGAGGGAGGAAAGTAGCTGGAGGGGAGGGGACAAATAGGTGAGTCTAGGCAAGCACAGGGAAGGAGAAGAGGAGGGAGCCAAAAGAAAAAAAGGGAGGGGAGGTGTGGGAGGTTTAGTTGGAGGCTATCTAAAATTGGAGAATTCAACGTATACGGAGAAGATATAAGGACCTCCTCCCGCACCTTCATCCAGGGATCCAACAATCCATCCAGCTGTATCAGAGGATCACTTGCATGTCCTCTACTCTCATGTACTGCATCCCGTGTTCCTTATGTGGCCTCCTGCACATCGGCGAGACCAACGTAGACTTGCCGGCCTTTGCGCCAAACATTTGCGCTCAGTCCGCCAAGGTCTATTGGATCTCCCGGTTGTTAACCATTTTAACACCCTTTCAAAATTAACCATTTTGTTCCTGGCCTTCTCCGTTGTGGGAACGGAGATGAGGAAACACAGAGCGAAGTCAACTGGAAGAACAGTCCCTCATATTCTGCTTGGGTAGCATACAAGCCAATGGTATGAACATTGATTCCACGACTTAGATAACCTCCTACTAAGCCCCCTCCCCCCCCCCCAAAACCACCCCTTTTCCTTCCTTCCAACTCTTCAAAGATGTCTCACACCTTTCGCTTTTTCCTTTGCCCTTTATTCCAACCATCTATTATCATAACCCCACCTCGTCTAAGTCCACCTATTACATGTCACATTTTGTCCTGCCTCTCATCTCTTCTGCCATTCTTCTCCACCGCTATAATTAATCTGAAGAAGGGTCTCAACCTGAAACATTACCTATCCATGTTCTCCAGAGATGCTGCCCGACCTGCTGAGTTACTCTTTTGTGTTCTTTTGTGGATCTCAAAACAGTATCATCTTATTAACACAAACAAGAACTATGGTCCAAATTTTGTTGGTAAATACTGGAGCAGAATTAGCCCATTTGGCCCTCAATTCTACCTCAATCTACCTCAATTCAATCATGGCTGATCTATCTTTCCCTCTCAACCCCATTCTCCTGCCTTCTCTTTTTCCGCATAATCATCGACACCCGGACTAATCAAGAATTAATCAATCTTCGCCTTAAAATTATACATTGCCGGCCTCCACAGCCTTCTGTGGCAATGCATTCCACAGATTCACCACCCTCTGACTAAAGACATTTCTCATCTCCTTTCTAAAGGTACATCCTTTTATTCTGAGGCTCTGTCCTCTGGTCCTAAACTCTTCCACTAGTGGAAACATCCTCTCCACATTCACTCGGTCCAGGCCTTTCACTATTCGGCAATTTTCAATGAGCCCCCCGCCCTCCTCATACTTCTAAACTCTAGTGAGTACAGTCCCAGTTCTGTTAAACGCTCAAATGTTAACCCAATCATTCCTGGGATAATTCTCATAACACATATTCATAACACAAAGTTAACACTTGCAAGAATAAAATAGTTTTGCTATTGTAATATTTTTCAAATATTCAAAATCGTTATCAATCTGTTTTAGAAAAAATAGTCAACTGAAATCTTTCAATTGTCTCTTCTATTTTTAATAACAAATATATATGAATGCCTGGGAGGTTCAGAAACATCACACATTTTTTTTGTTTTCCCCGAGGTATCAATAGATAGGGCTTTGTTGTCTGGCAACAGTTGCCAGATATTTAATGGGTGGTGTTTGCGCTAGCTAGCTCATAGTACCTCATAATTACAATGCTCATAGCCCTACCTTCAACTCAACTTCTTTGCACTGGTGAACAATCATAGCCTCTCCATTCTAAACGTGGCTGAAATCCCACAACTCAAACTATTCTTGTAAATATTTTGTTAAAGAAGGAACTGCAGATGCTGGAAAATCGAAGATACACAAAAATGCTGGAGAAACTCAGCGGGTGCAGCAGCATCTATGGAGCGAAGGAAATAGGTAACGTTTCGGCCCGAAACGTTACCTATTTCCTTCGCTCCATAGATGCTGCTGCACCCGCTGAGTTTCTCCAGCATTTTTGTGTACCTTGTAAATATTTTGTTCATCTTCTCTAGGGTCTTCATGTTCTTCTTAAACTGATGTGGCCAGAATCAGACACAGTACTCAGGTTTGAGACGAGCCAATACAAATTCAATCTAACTTTCCGGTTCTGTCACTCTATCCTCAGATAGCCATCCGTTTCATTACCAACTTCTCAACATGGATTCCAAGGATTTGTATATCTGTAAATCTAAGTCCTACCTCTTTAGAACCAGTCAAGAATGTTCTTACACTTTCTTCCAAGTGATTCACTTCATACTTCCATGTATTAAATTTCGTCTGCTACTCATACGCCTATTTTTCTACCATTCTCTTTAGATCTTCAAGTTTTGCCTCAACTTCAAATTTAAACATATCACCCTGCCAACCCATTTATAAATCATTTATATATGCACATTTATCAATATATACATTATTTATAAACACCTCTATCATAAAAGGCAGTAGTCCAGCACTAACTCTTGGGAAACACTAGAATCCACTTTCCTACAGTGTGAAAAAAACGTTTATCACTGCTCTATGTTTTCTGACTTTAAGCAAATTTTAAATCCATACTTTTGAGATCATATAAAGACATTTTACCGCACACAAAATCTTATTATAATATTTTGTAGTGTGGATTATAATAGTACTCATGAATTTCCATCTCTGGGGCTGGAATTCTCACCACTTAATTTAATGCTTTATTTCCCATAGCTAACAATTAACGGGGTCCTAGTTCCAAACACGGAAGTATTTGATACCCATCAACCCAAGGGAAGGTTTAGTGTGGATCCAGAAAAGAGTACAAGGCACAAATTCAGGAGGCTAGTTGGATTTCTGACAAAGGGCATTGGCATGCAGATGGCAACATCTGGTTAATCAAACTCACAACTTCCTGGCAAGACCTGCGCCTTGTTTTCCACTAACCCAATGACTACAGCCAAAGCCCTGATAGCACTTGACCTGGTTGCACCAAATCTTTGACCCATCTGCAACCAAACTACATTCTGCTTCTAATCCTTGAAACATAGACATCAGTTTTGCTAATCAGCTTTTTATTTGTGATGTTTCAAACACTTTTACATATGTTATATTCTCTTGATTAAACTTCTGGGTTACCTTGTGAACAAACTCTGGCCAGTCAACACAACTTGCCTTTAACAAAGATAGACACTAAATGCTGGAGTAACTCAGTGGAACAGGCAGCATCACTGGAGAGAAGAAATGGGTGACGTTTCGGGTCGAGACCCTTCTTCAGATTTGCCTTTAATAAATCTATGTTGGTTCTGTCTTATTAGTTTAACCATCTTCAAGTAGATATCTTCCCTGATTGTTTCTACAAGTTTTCCCATAGCAGAGGTTAAACTCTCTGGCCTTTAATTGTCTGACATATCCTGACATTTGGCATTTTTCAATTTTCTCACATCTCTCCTGGATCTAGAATTGCAGCTATTCAAGCATCCTATTCCTCTATTATATTACAATATGCTTGAGGATAACATATTGTAATATAATAAGAATAAGATGCATGAATAATTGCCATTTTAAACCTACTAGCACGTTAGTCATATGCTTTGCTGGGACCATGATCAAACCATTCATCTTGAACTGGTATTCCTGTCAGAATAGATTTCAAATGCCCCAAGATTTTGAAACCCTAACTCTGCATGAAACCTTTAGTCTGACATTATCCTGAATGGTTTTTTTTATTATTTACTCTCTAGCATGTGAAAGACAGATTACTGTCTTTAAATCCCTATTTTGCCTACCTCCGAATCCTCCTTGACTCAATATTTTACACACTCACTCAAGTCCTTCACCGTAGTATTGCATGTGTTCAAGAGATGGTTAGATTTAGCTTTACGGGCTAACGGAATCAAGGGATATGGGGAAAAAGCAGGAACGGGGTACTGATTTTGGATGATCAGTCATGATCATGGCGGTTCTGAAGGGCCGAATTGCCTACTCCTGCACCTATTTTCTATGTTTCTATGATAGGCAACATACTACTTAAGACTCGTATTGGCTCTGGAAATGTTCTTATGTCTCGTTGGTAATAATGCCCAGTAGCAATCCCTCCCTTCCAATTCTCCGACCACGTACCTAGAAACAGAAACTTTATAGCAACCAATTCATGGGTTAACCAGCACAAGTTTGGGATGTGGAAGGTAAATTAAAGATCTGGGTGAATTCTATACAGCTATACTAAGAATGTGCAAACTCCACAAAGACAGCACTGGAGGTTAGAATCTGATCTGGGTCACTGAAGCTGTGAGAAACTGCAGTACATGCAGTGTTACGCTGCCACCATGATGTTAGTATGTTACTGTGTAATTTAACTTGTATACATGCCTAAATGCAGACATACAGTGCTGCCTCCAAGTTTTCCACTAGTCTATCCCTTTTGCTCACTCCTCTCTGTCTCTGCCCCTCTTTCTCTGCATTTAAAATTTGATTCATTTCTACATGCCCAGTTCTGATGAAAGGTCATCATCTAACTCTATCTCTCTTTTTCACGATCTCCTGTTTTTTCTTTTTTGAATTTCTGAAATGGTAATGTTTGTTGATGCTTACACATTGTTCACATCTATTTGCAACACTTCGGCATGCAGCAATGGCAGTGCAACATTCAGACATGAGCCCATGGATGGCAGATAATATTCATGGCACACAACCGGCAGTTCAACTATGAAAATAATTTTATAATACTTTCATTTGATAAATTTAAAATGCAACTTACGGGGACGTGCCATCTGTGGCATGAACAATGCTTGCACGAACATGATTCCTGGCTTGCTCTGGTGGGCTGTTGGAGTTGGAAGATGTTGTAGTAACTGAGGAATGGGAAGAAATAGATTCCATGCTTCCACTTGGAGTATCATCTGTCATGCTAATGGGATTTTCACCTAAAGAAAATAAATGTATGTAACAAACACAGGAAATTCTCAAAGAATTACTAGAAACAGGAGTGGAATAGGAGTTTTCCTGCACCATCCTTATTTCCGTTGATTTTGTTAAAATCCTGAAATCCATCAGTCTCAGTTTTGAATTAACTCAATGACTAAACCTTCACGGTCCTCTGTGGCAGAGAATTCAAAAGATTCACCATCCTCTAGATGAAGACATTTCTCCTCATCTCACTCCGTACCTCTTACTCTGAAACTGTGACCAATTGGTTCTCAACTCCTCACCCAGGAGAAGAATCTACCCAAAATTCAAACTGTTGAGCCATTTCAGAATGTTGTAATTTCTATGGCTTTATTATAAGTGGAGAGTTTAGGTGACGATACGATAGAACTTTATTTATCCCAGGAGGGAAATTGATCTGCCAACTGTCATAAAAAACACAAAATACATGAAATTAGAGTGATGAGTGGAAAGGCTTGGGGGATGTGCAAAGATTGGGGAGGGGAGTCAGTCTCAGTCTACCCCACGACAGAAGGGGGAGGAGTTGTACAGTTTGATAGGCACAGAGAAGAAGGATCTCCTGTGGCGTTCTGTCTTGCATCTTGGTGGAACCAGTCTGTTGCTGAAGGTACTCCTCAGGTTGACCAGTGTGTCATGGAGGGGGTGAGCTCTATTGTCCAGGATTCTCTGCAGTTTGAGGAGCATCCTCCCCTCCAAGACCACCTCCCATGAATCCAACCCCAGGACAGAGCCAGCTTTCCTGATAGTTTGTTGATCCTGTTGGCGTACTCAGCCTTCATTGTCATTGCCACTATGCTCATTGTCAAGTATACCCATTTTACTTTAAGGTAAGAGTCAAAACTATACACAACATCACAAGGGTAGAATCCACGCAGCCAGGACATTTTTATGCTTACACTCAAATCCTTTTGTAATAAAGGCCAATCTATCACTTGTCTTCACAATCGCTTGCTTGCAATGTATTATGTACAAAGACACTCTTATGAATCAACATTAACACGTTCAAAAATATACTGTGTGGCAATGTGGATAACTTGACATCTTTGCAGAGTATATTCCAGCAGCCATGGTCTTATTCATTTGTATTAACTACACACCCTTAAAGCTTCTTTACATCCTTCTCACTACTCACAATCTCACCCAGTTATGTATGGATAACAAATGTGGAAATTTTACATTTAGACCCCTCAGCACAGTATATATTGTGGAAATGAGGCCCCAGCTTCAAAACCGGAAGTGTCCCATAGTCATAGATTGCCTAACTGAGAAAGATCGATATATTCACACTCTTTACTTTCTGTCTGACAATTAATTCTCCATGCATGTCATTATATTAGCCCCGAGTTCATGTGCTCTACCATTGTTGATCCACCTCCTCAGTGGGACCTTATCCAAAGCCTTCTGAAAATCCAAATAAAGCAGATCTTTGACTTTCCCATATTTATTCCACCGGTAGATTAGTCAAGTATGATAGTTCCTTCAAAAAATCAAATGATAGCTGCTGAATCCTGTTGTTCTTTGAGGTGTTCTGCTATTACACCCGTTAGTCATTATGTTTGGTTCTAATGCCGCTAGGCTAAAAGATTAATAACTCCATGTTTTCTCTCTCTCCCTTCTTTCTTAAATATCCAATAAACACAGTTGAGCTCTATGGCAACAGAAGGAATGTAGATCTACCAAAAAAAGCTTAGGGAAAAAATGAAACTCCATTAAATCTGCTAACTCTTTAAAATGAATAAACCTCAGCAAATTACAGATGTTACAAATCTGAAATAAAAACAGAAAATTGTTGACAACAATCAGGTCAGGCATCATCTGTGGAAGTTAGGTTTTAGTTATTTTTTCTCTTTCTTAGTTCTGAAAAAAAAATTGTGGACTTGAAACTGTCAACTTCTCTTTTTTTTTTAAATGAATGTTTTCATCCTTACAATGTTTAGTGGAACAGCTGGCATCTGAATTCGATAAGATCGGGGTCATTAAAATACAACTATTTTGGCACTGCAGAAACCTTTACAGTGGAATTGGGTCCGGACAACCTGGTAACTTCCAAAACAAGAAATTCTACAAAGTTAGAAACAACAAAAATAAAGGCTTAAGAAGGAACTGCAGATTCTGGTTTAAACCAAAGATAGGCACAAAATCCTGGAGTAACTCAGCGGGACAGGCAGCATCTCTGGAGAGATGGAATGGGTGATGTTTCGTGTCGAGACCCTTCTTCAGATTGTTTGGCTTGTTTGATACCATCATTTATTTAGTTTTTACGCACCAAATTAAATTTAATGTTGACAGAGCTATATTTCCATCACTTTATCTTTACAATAGCACTTGAATTTGGGGCAAAAAGAAAAATCATTAAACACATAGGGACACATCAAAATGAAATTACTCTGCCAAGGTTTCATTTCATGTATCAATTAAGGACTGCAACCTAACATTCATATATTTACATGGAGATCCACAACTCTGGGTGCTTTGAAATGCTTTACCTTCTACTTCCTGCCATATTTTTTTTTCACATGAACCTCGTCATTAATTTCTGGTTCAGTGCCCATTGAACCCACTATAGTATCCAATTCGACTGCGAGTCTAAGCAAGCACGGAGCACAACAAAGACCAGGTGATAATGTCCTCAACACAATTTTTCATAATCCCTTTTCCAATAATGTCAAAAAGCAAAAACAAAACTGGAAATGCTGTTATTCTGGAACTTTCATGACATATCACTGACCTGAAAATCAGTTTTCCTGCACATATTTGCTGCAGGAACATGTCGAGTATGCCAGCATTTTCTGGACAGCGATCAGACGTAGGTATGCTCGGCTGACTCCCCCTCCCCTCCCTTATGCTCAGGGTTTAGTAGAATTATTGCTACAAATAATTCAAAATAAATTCTTTTGGCATCTTCACCTGCAAGTCAAAGAACTGCCGGTAGGTTAAGTAGCAGCACTATAAAGTTAGTAATTTCTACTTAATTCCAAATGCCATGCATCAGTGTACCCAGAAATAAGACCACTGAGGAACTGATGGCTTTAATTTCTTTGGAAAGTTGGGATTGATGGAGTCCATCTTAACAGGGCAGAAACCAACATCCTCTTAGGCTGGTTTGCGAGTTAAGGAGGGGAAAACTAGCTTGATGGGGTAATGATAACTTAATTAGAAAAACAAAAGCTGAGAGAAAATGGAAGATGGATAGTTAGTTAAAGAGTTTGGAGAGCTGAGAAAATAAGATTAAAAAAACAGATATTAAAGAGGAGCCTATCGTGCTCAGTAGCATACATCTAAATGTAAGGAGTTTAATGAAGACATCAAAAGAGCTAAAGGGTACATTTAGACACAAGGAAGCACAATGCTTGAGCTATCACTGAAGGACGAACGAGTTAAAAGAGGGATAAATGTGGCAGTTCAACATTCCTGGTTATAGGACTTTTAAAATGGATTGAGAAGGGGATTATCTTAGATTGGGTTAAAATGGCAGAATTCCCTTCTGTGGGGTATTGTTGAACCAGATTGATTTTTAACAACTATCGAAGAGTTTGCAGCCATTACTAATACCAAGTACATTCACTGATACTTAAAGATAGAAGGTTAAGGAAAATGTAATCTTTTTGCCTATTAGTCAAGAGAATAAAACAGAGGGACGGTTTTGTTAGAAATATGCACAATCATAATTAGATCACTATTTGAGGAATAGGTACAGGCCACAACACCTTTTATGATGGAGCGGAGACTGGGAGATGTTGTATGGACTGGAAATTGCAGCTATGAGGAAAGACGGAATAAACTAGAATAGTGATCTTTGAAATAGAAGAGGTTAAGAAAAGATACAATTAGAAACATAGAAACATAGAAATTAGGTGCAGGAGTAGGCCATTCGGCCCTTCGAGCCTGCACCGCCATTCAATATGATCATGGCTGATCATCCAACTCAGTATCCCGTACCTGCCTTCTCTCCATACCCTCTGATCCCTTTAGCCACAAGGGCCACATCTAGCTCCCTCTTAAATATAGCCAATGAACTGGCCTCGACTACCCTCTGTGGCAGAGAGTTCCAGAGATTCACCACTCTCTGTGTGAAAAAAGTTCTTCTCATCTCGGTTTTAAAGGATTTCCCCCTTATCCTTAAGCTGTGACCCCTTGTCCTGGACTTCCCCAACATCGGGAGCAATCTTCCTGCATCTAGCCTGTCCAACCCCTTAAGAATTTTGTAAGTTTCTATAAGATCCCCTCTCAATCTCCTAAATTCTAGAGAGTATAAACCAAGTCTATCCAGTCTTTCTTCATAAGACAGTCCTGACATCCCAGGAATCAGGCTGGTGAACCTTCTCTGCACTCCCTCTATGGCAATAATGTCCTTCCTCAGATTTGGAGACCAAAACTGTACGCAATACTCCAGGTGTGGTCTCACCAAGACCCTGTACAACTGCAGTAGAACCTCCCTGCTCCTATACTCAAATCCTTTTGCTATGAAAGCTAACATACCATTTGCTTTCTTCACTGCCTGCTGCACCTGCATGCCTACTTTCAATGACTGGTGTACCATGACACCCAGGTCTCGCTGCATCTCCCCTTTTCCTAGTCAGCCACCATTTAGAAAATAGTCTGCTTTCCTGTTTTTGCCACCAAAATGGATAACCTCACATTTATCCACATTATACTGCATCTGCCAAACATTTGCCCACTCACCCAGCCTATCCAAGTCACCTTGCAGTCTCCTAGCATCCTCCTCACAGCTAACACTGCCCCCCAGCTTAGTGTCATCCGCAAACTTGGAGATATTGCCTTCAATTCCCTCATCCAGGTCATTAATATATATTGTAAATAGCTGGGGTCCCAGCACTGAGCCTTGCGGTACCCCACTAGTCACTGCCTGCCATTGTGAAAAGGACCCGTTTACTCCTACTCTTTGCTTCCTGTTTGCCAGCCAGTTCTCTATCCACATCAATACTGAACCCCCAATGCCATGTGCTTTAAGTTTGTATACTAATCTCTTATGTGGGACCTTGTCGAAAGCCTTCTGGAAGTCCAGATACACCACATCCACTGGTTCTCCCCTATCCACGCTACTAGTTACATCCTCGAAAAATTCTATAAGATTCGTCAGACATGATTTACCTTTCGTAAATCCATGCTGACTTTGTCCAATGATTTCACCACTTTCCAAATGTGCTGCTATCCCATCTTTAATAGCTGACTCTAGCAGTTTCCCCACTACCGATGTTAGACTAACTGGTCTGTAATTCCCCGTTTTCTCTCTCCCTCCCTTCTTAAAAAGTGGGGTTACGTTTGCTACCCGCCAATCCTCAGGAACTACTCCAGAATCTAAAGAATTTTGAAAGATTATTACTAATGCATCCACTATTTCTGGAGCTACTTCCTTAAGTACTCTGGGATGCAGCCTATCTGGCCCTGGGGATTTATCGGCCTTTAATCCATTCAATTTACCCAAAACCACTTCCCGACTAACCTGGATTTCACTCAATTCCTCCAACTCCTTTGACCCGCGGTCCCCTGCTATTTCCGGCAGATTATTTATGTCTTCCTTAGTGAAGACGGAACCAAAGTAGTTATTCAATTGGTCCGCCATATCCTTGTTCCCCATGATCAACTCACCTGTTTCTGACTGCAAGGGACCTACATTTGTTTTAACTAATCTCTTTCTTTTTACATATTTATAAAAACTTTTGCAGTCAGTTTTTATGTTCCCTGCCAGTTTTCTTTCATAATCTATTTTTCCTTTCCTAATTAAGCCCTTTGTCCTCCTCTGCTGGTCTCTGAATTTCTCCCAGTCCTCTGGTATGCTGCTTTTTCTGGCTAATTTGTACGCATCATCTTTCGCTTTGATACCATCCCTGATTTCCCTTGTTATCCACGGATGCACTACCTTCCCTGATTTATTCTTTTGCCAAACTGGGATGAACAATTTTTGTAGTTCATCCATGCAGTCTTTAAATGTCTTCCATTGCATGTCCACCGTCAACCCTTTTAGAATTAATTGCCAGTCAATCATGGCCAATTCATGTCTCATACCCTCAAAGTTACCTTTCTTTAAGTTCAGAACCATTGTTTCTGAATTAACAATGTCACTCTCCATCCTAATGAAGAACTCAACCATATTATGGTCACTCTTGCCCAAGGGGGCACATACAACAAGACTGCTAACTAACCCTTCCTCATTACTCAATACCCAGTCTAAAATAGCCTGCTCTCTCGTTGGTTCCTCTACATGTTGATTTAGAAAACTATCCCGCATACATTCCAAGAAATCCTCTTCCTCAGCACCCCTGCCAATTTGATTCACCCAATCTATATGTAGATTGAAGTCACCCATTATAACTGTTTTGCCTTTGTCGCACGCATTTCTAATTTCCTGTTTGATGCCATCCCCAACTTCACTACTACTTCTAGGTGGCCTGTACACAACACCCACCAGCGTTTTCTGCCCCTTAGTGTTTCGCAGCTCTACCCATACCGATTCCACATCCTCCAAGCTAATGTCCTTCCTTTCCACTGCGTTAATCTCCTCTCTAACCAGCAACGCTACCCCACCTCCTTTTCCTTTCTCTCTATCCCTCCTGAATATTGAATATCCCTGGATGTTCAGCTCCCAGCCTTGGTCACCCTGGAGCCATGTCTCCGTGATCCCAACTATATCATAGTCATTAATAGCTATCTGCACATTCAACTCATCCACCTTATTACGAATGCTCCTTGCATTGAGACACAAAGCCTTCAGGCTTGTTTTTACAACACTCTTACCCCTTATACAATTCTGTTGAAAAGTGGCCCTTTTTGATTTTTGCCCTGGTTTTGTCTGTCTTCCACTTTTACTTTTCACCTTGCTACCTATTGCTTCTACCCTCATTTTACACTCCTCTGTCTCTACGCTCACACATTTAAGAAACCCTTTCCCTTTAACTCCATCCTCCACTATCCCATTCGACACCCCACCCCCCTTATTCAGTTTAAAACCACCCGTGTAGCAGTGGCAAACCTGCCTGCCAGAATGCTGGTCCCACACCTGTTAAGATGCAATCCGTCCCTTTTGTACAGTTCCCCCTTACCCCAAAACAGATCCCAGTGATCTAAGAATCTAAATCCCTGCCCCGTGCACCAGTTCCTGAGCCACACGTTCAGGTCCCGTATCTCCCTGTTCCTGCGATAACAACCCTGGAGGTCCTGCTTTTCAGCATTTTTCCGAGCTCTCTAAAGTCACGCTGCAGAATATTCATCCCCTTCTTTCCGACATCGTTTGTGCCGACATGCACTACCACTTCCGGATGTTCACCTTCGCCTTTGAGGATTTTCTGCACTCTGTCCGTGACATCCTGGATCCTGGCACCAGGAAGGCAGCACACCATCCTCGCATCCCGTCTGTTGCCACAGAAACCCCTGTCCGTACCTCTCACAATGGAGTCTCCCACTACAATGGCGTTGCCTGCCTTAGGCCTTTTTGGTTTTGGCTCAACAGCCCTATTCGCATCGCAAGCCAGTCCGCCGCTCAGTGTAAACACGTCTTCTGTCCCAACAGCTTCTAAGTGGGTGAACCTGTTCACAAGAGGTACAACACCCGGGGACGTTGCCATTCCATGCTTCCCTCACTTTCTCACCGTCTCCCACCTTCTCTCTTCCAGTACCTTAGGTGTAACAATCGTACTGTAGGACTTGTCGAGGAACGACTCCGTTTCTCGGACGAACCGGAGGTCATCCACTTGCTTTTCCAGTTCCCCAACACGGCCCTTCAGGAGCTCTACCTGGATGCACTTCTCGCATTTGTAGCAGCCAGAGGCACCAGCGGTGTCCTTGACCTCCCACATACTGCAAGCATCGCACTGAATCAGCTTGCCTGACATCTCCTTCTTTTGTCTCTACCTCTCAAGCGTATTGCGTGGTGTCCTCTCCGAAGACTCTCGAGCCAAAGACTCACACTTTTCTCACAGGGCACTTCGCTCACTCACTGCCGCTCGCTAAGAGCCGTCTTGCTTAAATTGACGGATAAATTGCCTGATTTACCAATTTACAAACAAAATTCCTCAGTTTTCAACTGTTTTCCCGGCACTGACTCACTTCTCTCCTCCCACTCGGGCTAGAGCCAATCAGTCGTATCTCTTGCTAATCTCCTGCTGCTGTTGCTCCCAAATCTACAGCAGTTCTGAATAAAGTCTGCCTGTGCTTGGCTTCTACTTTTCAACTGTTTTTCCCTCCTCTGACTCACTTCTCTCCTCCCACTCGGGCTAGAGCCAATCAGTCATATCTCTTGCTAATCTCCTGCTGCTGTTGCTCCCAAATCTACAGCAGTTCTGAATCGACATGCAGGGAGCCACAGGGAGATAAGACACATTTCCCCTGTGCCACCCCAGTGTGCACCCATTTCTCTCACAACCCACCCCTCTTCCCCTGTCCCCCCCCCCACCTATATCGCTTCATTTAGTCCACTTCACTCCTTATCCGAGTCTCTGGTGTCTCCGTTTCATCTCGAGCTCTTGTCACTTATTCCACCCACGTGCCAATCAAAAAGCCCCCTCACCTATATCCGCCTATCAGGTACCACTCTTTGCCCACCTCTCTTTTCCAGCTTTCGCTCCCCTACTACAATTAGTCTGAAGATGGGTCCCGACTCAAAATATCGACTATCCATTCCCTTCACAGATGATGCCTGAACTGCTGAGTTACTCCAACACTTTGTGTTTTGCAATTGAGATGAATGAGAGGCCTGGACATTGCAAAGAGGTAGGAATTATTTCTCTTAAATGAATAATTAAAAACTAAGCACATTGCTCTGAAATAACTGGATGCAGAATTGAAGGAGAAACCGTTTTTTCATCAGAGAATGGGAGGAGACTAGAACTCACTTCCTGTAAAAGTGGTAGAGGCAGAAAAGCTCATCACCTTCAAAGAGCATCTGGATATGTACCTATGAAACCAGGACTTACAGGACTGCAGACCTATGGCTAGGGTATGGGATTATATGATGCTCAGCATTTTTATTTTGATAAGCAAATATGAAATGAGCTGAACAGCTTCCCTTTGGCATGTAATTTTTTTAAATGATTTTCTGATCAATGTCTTCTTGTTTCCAACATTTTCTGAATTTTGTTTCAGATAAGCGATGTTTTGATTTTTCCCCCCCAATTTCATATCTAAATAGAAAATTCATCACAGGTTGAGGATGAATGCTACTTAAAGCCTTAACTTACAAGGCATCAGAAGTATCACAAGATTTATTCGTGCGCGAGGCCGGTCGACACATGATCAATTAATGGGCATCGTGCTTAATGAATCCAAAGAGAACAATTGCTTCACCATTCACTCCCTGGAGAACATTTACTTAGTAGAAATGAGATTCTAAAAAGGAACACACTGTTCCTGACTAGGCTGTTCCCATTAAGACTCTTTGAATGTATTTTGAACAGTTCTGGAAAAAAAACACTTTAGTTTTAGGAACACATGAAGTCAATCCCGATAGTACAAATGTGATTGGTTTGGGCAAAAATCTGTGATTAGAAAATTAACCATAATCTCCAAATTGTTAGTTTAAAGCAGCGGATGCACCACATGGCTGGGTAATAAACAGAAAATGGTTTTTTTTGAGGGTTCAAAATGCCATCTCTTGCTTAGTGGCTGCTTCATTCATTAATAAGTCTAGTGGATTGTGAAATGTTTTTCCAAATGTTGCATTTATAGTCACTTTCAAATTTGTTCAGGAATCTTCAGGTTGAAGCTCAATCCCAAAAGATTCATTCTGTTAGGCGTCTTGTTCCCACAGTCTACTGGACAAAAGGGTTGGACACTACAGGAAGATGAAATCTTTTGCATGAATCTTTATACTGAGGTTCCACCTGCCTGCTGATAAACAAAGCAAGATTCTCACATGTAGGCCAAACAGATTTAGCTCTGCTACCCACAGAGAACATATTGTGTAGAAATCACCTACTGGTCCCTCTTACCTGCAAATTAGGGTGAAGGGGTGCCATTGTTATAAAATGGATTAGCACCCATTTACAATACACAATTACCCCTCTTCTCTCCTTATCTCACAGCCTCTCTTCATTTCAATTCTCGCCTTTGTCCAGTCATCTGCCAATAAAACTCTCCCTCACCTGTATCCACCTATCATTAGTGTAGGAAGGAACTGTAGATACTGGTTTACACCAAAGATAGACACAAAATGCTGGAGTAATTCAATGGGTCAGGCAACATTTCTGGAGAAAAGGAATAGGTGACGTTTCGGGTCGAGACCCTTCTTCAGACTGAGTGTTATGGGCCTGTCCCACTTAGGCGATTTTTCAACGGACTGCCGGGCCACTGTCAAGTGGCAGGCAGTCGCCTGAAAAAACGGGCGCACGCGCACACGCACACACACAGCAAAGGCGGGGGCCAGGGCAAGCAGGCGAGCGCTGTCTGAAATTCACACGGTACAAAGCCAACATGATACAGACACACACCACGATGAACAGGAAGGTTGGCACTGTAATTAAGATGGCTAGCACAGTGTACGGTAAGTCCTTTAAAAGAGGGGAGAAGGGAGGGAGAGGGGGGGGGTGGGGAGTAGGAGTGGAGACAACTTTTAAGAAGCCAGACAACTTTTAATAAGCCAGATAAACATGGCTGTGAAGTTCGGTGGACATTTAGCATTACTGGTCGGTTATCCTTGGTTCTGAAAACTCCTGCTTACGTATCTTTTCCCCAATGAGCCAATGAAAATGACCGGTCAGCAAAGGCGATTAACTAAAACTACCTACGACTACCCATAACTACAAGGCGACCCCACTACAACTGCACCTACGACTACTGGATTATCGATTTTCTCCATGGCGACCAATTTTTGGTCGCAGAAAATTTTTCAACATGTTGAAAAATTTGTGGTGACCATACTGAGGATGCGACTAGTTCCCAGAATGCGGGAACTCCTTGCAACCATGAAGGAGACTCACCAAAAAACCACCAGCGAACATGTGGCGACCATGTGGCGAGCGCAGGGTCCCCTGCACTCACCTAAAAAGTCGCCTAAGTGGGACAGGCCCATTAGGGGATAGGAGGCAGCTCCACTGCGAAATCTCCCAGCATCTACAGTTCCTTCCTACATATTTTGCAAAATCCACTGCAAAATCCCCTCTCCCCTGATTCTCAGTATGATGTAGGGTCTTGACCCAAAACATACCTATTCTTCTCCAGAGATGCTGCCTGACCCACTGAGTTACTCTAGCATTTTGTGTCTAGCCACCTATCACTTGCCAAGCCTTGTCCCACCCCCATCTCTTTTCTCAGCTTTCTCCCCTACTATAATTAGTCTGAAGATGGGTCCCAAGCTGAAGCGTCGCCTAGCCGTGCATTTCAGAGATGGTGCCTGACCCGCAGGGTTACCCCAGTAGAAGGTGTCTTTTTTGCTTGTAACCAGCGGCTGCTGTTCCTTGTGCCTACTTATTTGTAGTGGCAAGTTTTATTTGTCGACAGTCTGATATGTCCGCCCCTGTGCATGACCTACATTTCTCCAATTAATTGTTTGCTTCTGTACACTGTTGTATGCCTGTTCCTCAGTAGATTAGAATATCTCACTCACAGCTAAACCCAGCCAAGGACCAATATCATTATGTAATTTCATATTTATAACTTTCTACCTTGCTAATACCTAAAATAATTTTGCTTAAGAATAATTCAGCATAATTTCAACTACCAGTTTCCAAGAGTTATATAGTCTTTCAAGCCCTTTATCACACGTACTGTGAATTATATTTTATGGATGATTAACAGATATTGCAGGCTTTGCCTTTTCTTTTCAGATTAGAAACTTAAAACTCCATTTTAAAACAAATGAAGCATTTAAAGATATGTTTTACATCTATAGTTGCTCAAAGGTCAATTCATCTCTAAAGCTGCTTCCCATAACTCACTGTTAAGAACGCTTTAATGCAATAGCTGCACGTTTTACTCAGCTTATGAAATTCAGTTTCATTGAAGTCAGAATAATTTAAAGGTGATAGTAGGATGCACAAGAGACTGCTGATACTGGAAAGTGGAGCAAGAAAAGGAGAATTTCTGGTGGAACTCAGCAAGCCAGGCAGTATCTGTGGAGGAAAATGGTCAGTTGATGTTTATGATCAAGACCCTTCATCCAAATTTCCTGACTTGCCGAGTTTGTCAAGCAGATCTCCTTTTCTTGCTTAATAGTAATATTTTCAGTCTGCTACACATCAATTGCTAAACAAGAACCATAGCCAAATTTATGCCTCAAAGTCCAAATGATGACAGGTTTTTATTAAGTACAATTGGAAATGTGAAAACCTCAGTGAAATCTTCAAATCAACACCTCAAAGCACTAAACCAAGTAGAAACTGTATCTTAACCTGCATAACCTCAAGAGTTGTTGTTTGAGAAAGCAATATGATTGAG
Source organism: Malacoraja senta (assembly GCA_038087875.1). Classification (NCBI taxonomy): domain Eukaryota; kingdom Metazoa; phylum Chordata; class Chondrichthyes; order Rajiformes; family Rajidae; genus Malacoraja; species Malacoraja senta. The sequence goes on along the minus strand of CM075977.1, from coordinate 224,032,762 downwards.
TAAGGGTCAGAGTTAGGACAGTATACAATGAAGCAAGTTGTCAAGAGAGAGTCCCAATTCAATCCCAGACTGACACTCCTAAATTACTTTCTTTTCAAAGGCTGCTTAGATATTAAGTAATAAATCACAGGAATCCTCAATAACATCCCCATTCATAAACATTAAACTGCTAAAAGTTAACGCACATAAGCAACAAGCAAAACCTTTTCAGACTGAACAATCTTCATGGAGGGAAAAGTCAGTTGTTGTCCATCACTGAGAGGGCCCTATTTACGTTATGAACTTCACCTTCACCTCCCCACAGCTCTGTGCCACAGGTGGAGGGTTGAGAATTGCCTCAATACAGTTTGCTGAATGTGAAAAAGAAGTACGACTACATTGAATGCAAGGAGGTATTACGAAATAAATTAGTTTTTCAATAGACAATAGGTGCAGGAGAAGGCCATTCGGCCCTTTGAGCCAGCGCCGCCATTCAGTGATCATGGCTGATCACTCACAATCAGTACCCCGTTCCTGCCTTCTCCCCATATCCCCTGACTCCGCTATCTTTAAGAGCTCTATCTAACTCTCTCTTGAAAGCATCCAGAGAATTGTTCTCCACTGCCTACTGAGGCAGAGAATGCCACAGATTCACAAAATGTTTTTCCTCATCTCTGTTCTAAATGGCTTCCCCTTATTCTTAAACAGTGGCCCTCTGGACTCCCCCAACATCGGGAACATGTTTCCTGCCTCTTGCGTGTCCAAACCCTTAATAATCTTATATGTTTCAATAAGATTCCCTCTCATCCTTCTAAATTCCAGAGTATACAAGCCCAGCCGCTCCATTCTATCAACATATGACAGTCCCGCCATCCCGGGAATTAACCTCGTGAACCTATGCTACACTCCCTCAATTGCAAGAATGTCCTTCCTCAAATTTGGAGACCAAATCTACACACAATACTCCAGGTGTGGTCTTACAAGGTCCCTGTACAACTGCAGGAGGACCTCTTTGCTCCTATACTCAACTCCTCTTGTTATGAAGGCCAACATGACATTCACTTTCTTCACTGCCTGCTGCACCTGCATGCTTACTTTCAGTGACTGATGAACAAGGACCCCCAGATCTTGTTGTACTTCCCCTTTTCCCAACTTGGCACCATTCAGATAATAATCTGCCTTCCTGTTTTTGCCACCTCACATTTATCCACATTAAACTGCATCTGCCATGCATCTGCCCACTCACCCAACCTGTCCAAGTCACCCTGCATCCTCATAGCATCCTCCTCACAGTTCACACTGCCACCCAGCTTTGTGTCATCTGCAGTTGGTAATGTTACTTTTAATCCCTTCATCTAAATCATTAATGTATATTGTAAATAGCTGCAGTCCCAGTACCGAGCCTTGCGGTACCCCACTAGTCACTGTCTGCCATTCTGAAAGGGACCCGTTAATCCCTACTCTTTGTTTCCTGTCTGCCAACCAATGTTCTATGCATGTCAGTACCCTACCCCAATACCATGTGCTCTAATTTTGCCCACTAATCTCCTATGTGGGACCTTATCAAATGCTTTCTGAAAGTCCACGTACACTACATCCACTGGCTCTCCCTTGTCCATTTCCCTAGTTACATCCTAAAAAAATTACAGAAGATTAGTCAAGCATGATTTGCCGTTTGTAAATCCATGCTGAGTCAGACTGATCCTGTTACTGCTATCCAAATGTGCCGCTATTTCATCTTTTATAATTGACTCCAGCATCTTCCCCACCACCGATGTCAGGCCAACTGGTCTATAATTCCCTATTTTCTCTCTCCCGCCTTTCTTAAAACGTGGGATAACATTAGCTACCCTCCAATCCACAGGAACTGATCCTGAATGTAAAGAACATTGGAAAATTATCACCAATGCGTCCACAATTTCTCGAGCCACTTCCTTAGGTAGCCTGGTATGCAGACCATCAGGCACTGGGGATTTATCAGCCTTCAGTCCCATCAGTCTACCCAACACCATTTCCTGCCTAATGTGGATTTCCTTCAGTTCCTCCATCACCCTAGATCCTCTGGCCACTAGTTCATCAGGGAGATTGTTGGATCCGTCTTCACTAAAGAAGGCACCTGTTCAACTCGTCTGCCATTTCCTTGTTCCCCATAATAAATTCACCTGTTTCAGACTTCAAGGGTCCAACTTTGGTCTTAACTAATTTTTTCTTCTTCACATACCTAAAGAAGTTTTTACTATCCTCCTTTATATTCTTGGCTAGCTTATCTTCGTACCTCATCTTTTCTCACCGTATTGCCTTTTTAGTTAGCTTCTGTTGTTCTTTAAAAATTTCCCAATCCTCTGGCTTCCCGCTCATCTTTGCTATGTTATACTCTTTTTTTTTCAAATCACAACCCCCAAGTTCATAGGCATGTGTCTCCAATAATGAAATAAGATTACAGTTTAACGGTGAATTGATTCCTACCTTTTTCTGCGTCTGCCGAAAAATTATATACGGCTATGGGCCTTGAATGGCGTGGGCCTTGTGATATCCTTCTGGTCAGTCTACTTGAGGATAGTGTTATGCAAGTCTCTGACTGACCCACACTGGCATCTGGAACTGTCCCAAATATCTGAAAATTACAAGGTGTAAATTTTATTTATAGCCCTCTATGTTCGCTCATCAAATTATGTGATTTTGCATTACAATTCCTAAAGAAGTAAACAGATTCGGAAGATGAAGTTTGACAAATCTTCAAAATCAAAAATGTATTGCACTTCAATAGACCTGAATGATATTCCAAGTTGAACAGTACATATGGAGATAGACACGAAAAGCTGGAGTAACGTAGCTGGACAGGCAGCATCTCTGGAGGGAAGGAATGGGTGACATTTTGGGTCGAGACTCTTCTTCAGACTGGTTAGGGATAAAGGAAACGAGAGATATAGGCGATGATGTAGAGAGATAAAGAATGAAAGATATGCAAAAAAGTAACCATGATAAAGGAAACAGACCATTGTTAGCTGTTTGTTAGGTGAAAATGAGAAGCTAGTGCGACTTGGGTGGGGGAGGGATAGAGAGAGAGAGAGAGGGAATGCCGGGGTTACCTGAAGTTAGAGAAAGCAATATTCATACCACTACGCTATAAGCTGCCCAAGTACATATGGAGAGCCAATTTTGATAATCAATAAAAATGAAAGCCTTCGTAATTCCATTGTAATAAAAGTCCATAATTCAAGTCAAGTGCCACAATGATTTATCATAATAAATAATTATATAAACGTTGTCAAAAAAGAAGCGTTATAAACTTTTGATCAATCCTGGTCATGTTCCTCCTGATCTCAATCTTTTTACAAAACAATGTCATGTAAACAAATAAACAATGTAAACCATATGAGGGACTAATGATCATAAACTTACTGAGCTGATTATGTGCATTCTTCATTAACTGGATGCTCATAGTATACGTGTTTGGATTTGTGAAATTGTTATTAATTTAAATTCTGAAGCACCCGAGTGGACAAAAAGGTAATTAATGTAATTTGCTGCACATAATGGACAAGAATTTTACATATTATAAGATAGCTTTTAAACAGAAACTATTCATTGTAAATTACTACAATCAAGCTACTGGTATTCAGTCACAAATGCTGTGGGGCTCAATCTACAAATCCTTAAACCAACATGTGTTCAAAGCAGCTAAAGGCATGATTAACTACAAGGCATTTCCATAAAAAGTCTAACATATAAATAAAACGGTACAATCATTATTCTAATATCAAACAGCAAGCAGTCCACTCCCAACAGTTAAAAATCCAAGGCAGCTTCCCAATATTTAATTCTATTTGAGGGTGACACCTACTGGTATAAAGATAAAACTTCATCAATCATCAAGGGCTGGTACAGCAGTAGAGTTGCTGCCTTGCAGCGCTTTCAGCACCAGAGATCTGGGTTCTGACTACGGGTGCTGTCTGCACGCAGTTTGTAAGTTCTCCCCGTGACCGCGTGGGTTTTCTCCGAGATCTTCGGTTTCCTCCAACAATCCAAAGACGTACAGGTTTGCAGGTAATTGGCTCGGTATAAATGTAAATTGCCCCTAGTGTCTGTAGGGTAGTGTTAATGTGCGGGGATCACTGGTTGGTGCAGACCCGATGGGCCGAAGGTCCTGTTTTCGTGCTGTATCTCTAAACTAAACTGAAAACAGTTTAATACGAAAATAGCTACTTTAGAGAGTTAGAGTCAACAGGACAAAACCTAGTCCCTCGACCCAACTCGTCCATGCAGCCAACCATGGCACCCATCTACACTAGTCTCTTTCACCCATGTTTAACCCATATCCATATAAAACCTTCCCATCACAGTATCCATCTGTTACTGTATCCATCTTGACCACTTTCTCAGGTAGCTTGTTCCATATACTCACCATCCTGTGTGTGAAATAGTTGCTCCTCAGGATCCTATTAATTTCCCCCTCCCCTCACCTTAAACCTATGCCCTCTAGTTGTTGATTCCCCACCCTAAGAAAAAGACTGTACATTTACCCGATCTATGCCCCACAGGATTTTACACATCTCGATAAGATCACCCCTCACTCGTACACTCCAAGGAATAGTCCTCTCCTACCCAAACTCTCCCTAACTCCGTCCCTGAAGTCCCGTGGCTGTGTGATCAAAACTGAATACAATACTCAATGTGGCCTTAGCAAACATATTGTGCAACTGCAATGTTACAACCCAACTTCTCTACTTAAAGCCCTTACAGTAATTAAGTAATTTTTGTATTATTCTATAAGGTAATATTCCATATGAGACGTTTGTGAAGGATATTCAGTTAGTGCAGCTGCCTCAGTTCAGTTCTGATCACAGGTGGTGCATGTGTACAATTCTCTTCTTAACTGCATGGGTTTCCTTCATGTTCCAGTTTTTCCCCATGTGCAAATATTATAATTATATTTGCTATTTGGGCAAAGGAGATCTTTGGGTGGACTTGTTACACTCCATCTCCTTCTAATTTGTGTACAGAAGGGAACTTTTCAGTGAGAGCACTCGCAAAAACAAGTCTAGACTTTGGGTTGAATTACTGTCCTTATCAGTGACAGGATGGATCCTGTTACATAACAGCACAGGACTGATCCAGACAAACATACATAAAATCATCTTAATACAAACTAATGGAATAATTTTATTAGAATCTAACCACATAACCACATCTAGTGACCCCCATCTCAATCTCCAAATAGCTAACTAGGTTGAGACTGCAGCTGCTGGATTCTTTGTAGCAACAAACAAGCTGCTGGAGAAATCATGGGCTGAGCAGCATCTGAAGGAGGGGAAAGGCATTGTCAGCATTTCTTATCAAAACCTTGCATTAAGATTGTGAGTGGAGGGGAAAAGTAGCGAGTGCAAAGAAAGTGAGCAGTGAAACAGAAGCGAGAGGTGATTGGTGGACTTGGGAGGGGTGAAGGATGATAGAATATGGAGTCAGGTAGAGGAGGCCAAGGATGGAGTTGAGAAGTACAGGGAGGTAGCTGATGGCTGGAGGCAGGTGAAGGTTAAGGTGCGGACACATGTTGGAAGGTGATAAGCAGGAACACAAAGGCTGCCAGTGTTGTGATCTGATGATAAAGGGGACAATGAAAACCGTTTGAGGAGTTTTGTGGGCTTTATTCTGGCCGTGATGATGGCAGAGGATGGACAGGTCAATGAGGGAATGGATAAGAGAACTGAAATGTAACTGGAAGCACAGGATGGCAACTACAGACAAATTGGTCGCCTAGACTACGCTTTGTTGCGTTAATATAGATGCAACCTTGGAATTGGAAGCACAGGTTGGAGTAGACAAGATTGTACGTGAATCTGTGCTTTACATGGTGTGGCCATTTACGTTCCTGCATGGTTGTGAGGCAGGTGGTATAAGGACAAGTGTAACACATCCTGTGGTTGCAGGGATAATTGCCAGGGGGAAGGGAAGTGGAGTGCAGATAGGGAGTGATGAGTGGACCACGAAGGGAATACTACCTCGACAGGCAGAAAGCAACAGGAATGAGAAGCTGAGGCTGGTGATGGGATCTTGTTGCAGCTGGCGGAAACACGAAGGATGGAGGCTGGTGTAGTGAAAGGTGAAGAAGGGTCTCGACCCGAAACGTCACCTATTCCTTCACTCCATAATGCTGCCTCACCCGCTGAGTTTCTCCAGCATTTTTGTCTACCTTCGATTTTTCCAGCATCTGCAGTTCCTTCTTAAACTACTATCTCTATCTCTGTTCTGTTTGGATGCGAGGTGTGAGCAGAAGTCTAGGACACAGAGGAAATGTGAGAGAGAATATGATCAACCACAGCAAAAGGGAAGGCATGTTTCCCAACACGTTCACAAATTCATAAATTATAGGAGCAGAATTAGGCCATTCTATAGGCTAATCTATCTTTCCCTCTCAACCCTTCTCCTCCCTTCTCCCCTTAACCCCTGACACCCGCACTAATCAAGAATATGTCAATCTCCACCTTAAAATATCCATTGACGTGGCCTCCACAGCCGCCTGTCGTAATGAATTCCACAGATTCAACCCCTTCCTCAGCTCCTTTTTAAAGGTATGTCCTTTTATTCTGAGGCTATGGCCTCTGGTCCTAGACTCTTCCACTAGTGGAAACATTCTTTCCACATCTACTCTATCCAAGCTTATCACTATTCGTTAAGCTTCAATCAGATGCCCCCTCATCCTTCTAAACTACAGTGAGTAAAAACCCAGTGCTATCAAACGGTCATCATATGTCAATCATTCCTGGGATCATTCTTGTAAATCTCCTCTGGACCCCTCCAATGCCGGCACATTCTTCCTCAGAAACAGGGCCCAAAACTGCTCCAATACTCCAAATGCGGTGCAACCTGTGCCTTATAAAGCCTCAGCATTATATCCCTGTTTTTATATTCTACTCCTCTCGAAATAAATGCTAGCATTGCATTTGCCTTCCTTACTACCAATTCAACTTGCAAATTAACTTTTTAGGAGTCCTGTACCATCACCGCCATCCCTTTGCACCTCTGATATCTGAATTTTTTCCCCATTAAGAAACTAGTTTATGCCTTCATTCCTACTACCAAAATGCATGACTCCACACTTTGCAAGGCTGTATTCCATTTGCCACTTCTCTGCCACTCTCCCAACCTGCCCAAGTAGGCGATTTGGTCCTTCGAGCCAGCACCGCTATTCAATGTGATCATGGCTGATCATCCCCAATCAGTACCCCGTTCCTGCCTTCTCCCCATATCCCCTGACCCCGCTATCTTTAAGAGCCCTATCTAGCTCTCTCTTGAAAGTATCCAGAGAACTCCACCGCCCTCTGAGGCAGAGAATTCCACAGACTCTGTGAGAAAAAGTGTTTCCTCGTCTCCGTTCTATTCACCCTCTTATTCTTAAACAGTGGCCCCTGGTTCTGGACTCCCCCAACATCGGGAACATGTTTCCTGCCTCTAGCGTGTCCAAACCCTTAATAATCTTATATGTTTCAATAAGATTCCCTCTCATCCTTCTAACCTCCAGAGTGTACAAGCCCAGCTGTTCCATTCTCTCAGCATATGACAGTCCCGCCATCCCAGGAATTAACCTTGTAAACCTACACTGCACTCCCTCAATAGTAAGAATGTAATTCCTCAAATTAGCGGACCAAAACTGCACACAATACTCCAGGTGTGGTCTCACTAGGGTCCTATACAACTGCAGAAGGACCTCTTTGCTCCTATACTCAACTCCTCTTGTTATAAATGCCAACATGCCATTCGCTTTTTTCACTGTCTGCTGTACCTGCATGCTTACTTTCATTGACTGATGAACAAGGACCCCCAGATCCCGTTGTACTTGTAAACCTCAATTTTTATAATGTACTAAAATCTTATCAACCACTGAAGTCAGGCTAATCAGCCTATAGTTTGCACTCTTCTGCTTCGCTTACTTCTTGAATAGTGAAGTAATAATTGCAATTTCCCAATCGCCTAAAGCACTCCTCCCTCCAGTGATCACTACTAATGCCGACACAAAAACTAAAGCCACCTCTTTCAGAACCATGGGGTGAGGTACCAGACAACTGGAGGGTGGCTAATGTTGTGTCTTTATTTAAGAAGAGCGGCATAGACCAGCCAAGGAACTACAGGCCAGTAAGCCTAACACGATTGGTGAAAAAGTTAGTGGAGAGGATTTAGCTGCATTGGGACAAATATATCAGCATGGTTTTGTGCATGGGAAATCATGTCTTACGGATTTTTAAAAAGATTTGTGGGTTACATAATGACATTCATGAACCAGAATAAATGGATGCATAATGCAATTCAAAATGCATAGCAAATTATTGTCAAGAAGGACCTGGTATCTAATCAAAACTAACTCAATGTGGTGAAGTCTAATCAGCTCCTAAGAAAATCCTGAAGAGATTATACTTATGGAGAAAGACCTTGTATCCGATTTTGGGCCAGATGCCCAAATCACACATTTCTGAGCTATTACATTTTGATGACTTAGGTTAACTTTAAACTATGTATCATCAAAATGCCAAATCCTTCAACTGAAAATAATCTTGAAAGTAAGTGTTTATGACCAACTCTTATCCAACAAATCCAGCAAAATGAATCCAGAACCAGTTCAAGTCTCATTGAATACTTTACAGTTCAAGTGTGCTGCTCATCAGTGAAATAGTGAGCAAAACTCAAATTCACTCATGAAATTGGGAGTTTTGATTAAATTCCTGATGAGGGGAATGAAGTACTCTCATGTTCATTTCATATTAATAATGAAATTGCACTTACATATCAACTTTGAACAACAATCAGTATATTATAATTCACTGATTTGACAAAAGCGATTTTATCAAAGAGGCTGGAACAGTAACACAACACTTAGTGGTGCAGCCTCATGGCTCCAGGCACCCAGGTTTAAATTCGGATCTGTAAAAATTTGCACATACTCTGTGACCACAAGGCTTTTCCCCGGGTGCTCTGTCCAAATATCAAAAAACCTGCTGGTTGATGGGTTAATCGGATACTGTAAATTATCCCTAATGGGTGGCAGGAGAATCAACAGGGAGTTGATGAATATGTGAGAGAAAGGAGATAACAGAGAAATGGGGGAATGGGGCTGACGGAAATGTTCCAAGAGGGCCGAGCAGTTTATTTTTTGGCTTGAGATCCTGTGAAGTGAAAACTCACCTTTTCATAGTTTTCAATTAAAATTTCCACCACAATGTTCTGAAACTTGAGATCCATGATGGCAGCAACACTTTCTTGCCGAGCTCTCATCAGAGTTGGTCCAAATACAACTCCAAGGTTTGCAACGGTCATCAGGTTTTGTTTTGCATTATCAGATACGCTGCAGAGAAGGAACAGCAACCCAATTGTTACATTTAGCTGCAAATTAAGCCACTAATTACTGAGAACCTGTCGCAACACACATTTGTTTTGACCATTTTCAATAATTCTATTTTAATTATTAATATAATGATACCACTAATTGAAACTATTTTGTGAAACATACTAGACCTTGATTTGGGAAATCAGCCTGGTTAAGTGATCAAAATGTAAGTGGAGCTGAAAACAGTCTGAAGAAGGGTCTCGACCCGAAACGTCACCCATTCCTTCGCTCCATAGATGCTGCCTCATCCACTGAGTTTCTCCAGCAGTTTTGTCTACCTAAAATGTAAGTGGGGGAGCTTTTGCGAACAATGATCGCAACTCTGCAAGTTTTCAAATAATTTTGGATAGCAACATGACTGGAGCTCAGGGAAAATGCTAAATTGGGGAAATAGTAATTACGGCAGTATTAGGCAGGAATCAGAGAGAGTAGATTAGGATTAGCTATTATTGAGTAAATCTACATCAGATATGCTGATGTCATTTAAAAGCCAACTGGTTAGAACACAGGAGCAATATATTCCCATGAGGAAGAAGGACAAGGATGGCAAGATTGGATAACCTGGGTTGATGAGAAATGTTGCAAATTTAGACCAAGAAAAAAGGAAGCAAAGTGAGGTTTAAGAAGATGATGTCAGACAGGGCACTTGAGGAATATAAAGGAAGTAGGAACTACATTGAGCATAAGGTCACCAATGGTGGTGAAGGAAATTGAGGATGCACAAGAAGATGGATTTGGAGGAATGTACATATATGGTTATGGGAATTGCAGGTGGCTACAGAGGTACAGGCAAGACCACAAAGCTTTGCACCAGATAAGAAATTTAAGTACCATTAGGAGGTTAATGAGGGCAAGTACTTTCCATTGGACCATTGAAATTTTTCTTTGAAAATGCTGGTTTCTATTTTAGTTTAACAAAGCAATTAAAACTACAATTAACAGTCATATTTTTTAAATTATGCAATTTCCTTTTTTTTTTTTTTTAACTCTCCAAAGCCATACTAGTAAATCAACTGCTTATAAGCAAATTAACTGAACATACTAATGCTATTAACAATCCTTTGCAAAATACACAGAATTCAGACAATTTGTTCTCCAATCATCTCTGCTTATGTTTCACTTTTATCTGCAGGTAATGCAGTGACTAATTTTTGTTCAGATTGGATTCTGGTGTTAGAAATATGACAATTTAAATATCAACAGATGAGGACTAAAAATAATTGTTGTACTTTATGTTTGAGATTTAGATTTACTGAGAATTTGGTTCTATTGTAATCCTACTGTGAAGAGATCATCTTTGTACACTCAATGCCTTTACAGAGATCATATTGTCAAGGAACATTAAAAAAAAATTCTGGAAATGATATCAAATGAATGACCGCACTGACTTTGAGGTAAATAAAATTATCTTGCCACCAGAGTGCGATTTTGAAGTATACAACTCCAGTTGCAAGATATAGAGCACTTCCGCAGAAAATAATTAAGGCCAATGATAATGAAGCTGGTTCAATTATAACAAGTCCAACAATGCCCAAAGTGATACTGAGCTTATGACAAAAAGCAAGAACCGTGAATATTGCTATGCCAACTTTTTTAAGATGGTTAATGTACTTTTGGAGGGCAGCTTACATTTTGATTTTAGGACCCCCTGTCATTCATCTGCATGTTCCTGAATTAGACTTGAAACCAGATGAGTTGGATTTCCCCAACATCCACCAGCTTCCCTTATTGCCAAGGAAACTAGGTCCCAAATTTCAACTCTTCTCACCTCTCCTAGTCAATCAAATCAACCTCCCCAACTGATTCAAGATTACTAATTAAAATCCTAAAACTACAGTGAGTGTGTATTCATTGTAACCATAACCAGCATCTACTTTCAGCAGCATTTCTCACGGGGCTGCACTCTGCAACATCAGCAAATATACTTGAAATTCCATTGCTCGTTAATTGTGGCACTCGCTTTTGTTGCAGATTAATTAAATCCGATGTTAATATTCTCTCTGCCTGCTAATCATCTTGGCAGCTCTTCAATTCTTTAGAAAATTTAAATACTGCGGCAGGGAAAAAAAAATCAGTTTCTTCTTGCCCACAGATATTTTTGGTAATTATTAAAAGCATTCCTCAAAATATTGACAATTCTATTCAGGAGTTACATTAGATTTGCTAATCTAACAAGGTGAACAGCTTTTTGCTTTAAAACGATTTATATTACTAAAATATGTAGACTAAAGGGCTGATTGCAATAGCGATTAGCATCTTACTTAGCCAAATGCTTGATGAGAATGCCTAATAATTCTCGATTCTTTTCTGGAAGTTTGTGAATGAGAGAATGAAGTGGTTTGATTCTCGTTTCAGGACTGCCGCTTTCTGCAAAACAGAAAGTATAATGGAACACTCACATTAGATAGTTTCAAGTTAATTCCTTAAAATGTACACATTGCACAAGTGTTACAGAACCATTCTATCAACACGAAATCAGACCTGTTACTTCTCAACCTTTAACATTGTGTAATTCTACCTCCTTCATTTTGCTTCAAACTACACATCCATAACCACCAGCTTGTTCTGGAGTTATAAAGAGAAACTGTAGCATCCCAAGCTTATTCACCATTCATTTAGATTAATGCCAATCAACATACCAACTGCCTCTACTCTCATTCATTCCAGAATCTTCAAAACCCTAACACAACAAAATCTCATAACCTTAATTTTTATAATTGGCACCCTATATCAACAACGTTTTTATAACGTTCCATATTTCAACATCCTGTTGTGTGAGGAAATAATTCCCAATTACCGCAACAACACTTGTGAGATGGATCCCAAACCTTCGGGATTTTGAAATAATCAGATATTGGATATTTCAGTTTTACTGTATTTCTGCAGTAGATGCCCTCTTGTCCTGTTTTCTTTCATTAATAGGGTAAATTTATTTACACATTCTTTTGAACTGCCTGATAAATCAATGCTTCAATCATCTGAGCTCGAGGGAAACAAAAGGCAATGTCATCTGACCCTGCCTTTCATATGAAGAAAGACTGGATAGACTCGGCTTGTACTCGCTAGAATTTAGAAGATTGAGGGGGGATCTTATAGAAACTTACAAAATTCTTAAGGGGTTGGACAGGCTAGATGCAGGATGATTGTTCCCGATGTTGGGGAAGTCCAGAACAAGGGGTCACAGTTTAAGGATAAGGGGGAAGTCTTTTAGGACCGAGATGAGAAAAACATTTTTCACACAGAGAGTTCAAGTTCAAGTGAGTTTATTGTCATGTGTCCCTGATAGGACAATGAAATTCTTGCTTTGCTTCAGCACAACAGAACATAGCAGGCATTGACTACAAAACAGATCAGTGTGTCCTTATACCATTCTATAAATATATACACACATGAATAAATAAACTGATAAAGTGCAAATAACAGTTAATGGGCTGTTAAAGTTCAGAGTTTTGTCTGAGCCAGGTTTAATAGCCTGATGGCTGTGGGGAAGTAGCTATTCCTGAACCTGGTCGTTGCAGTCTTCAGGCTCCTGTACCTTCTTCCTGAAGGTAGTAGGGAGATGAGTGTGTGGCCAGGATGGTGTGGGGTCCTTGATGATACTGCCAGCCTTTTTCAGGCAGCGACTGCGATAGATCCCCTCGATGGAAGGGAGGTCAGAGCCGATAATGGACTGGGCAGTGTTTACTACTTTTTGTAGTCTTTTCCTCCACAGGGCGCGCAAGTTGCCGAACCAAGCCACGATGCAACCGGTCAGCATACTCTCTACTGTTGCACCTGTAGAAGTTAGAGAGAGTCCTCCTTGACAAACCGACTCTCCGTAATCTTCTCAGGAAGTAGAGGCGCTGATGTGCTTTCTTAATAATGGCATCAGTGTTTTCAGACCAGGAAAGATCTTCAGAGAAGTGCACGCCAGGAATTTGAAGCTCTTTACCCTTTCAACCATCGACCCGTTGATATAAACGGGACTGTGGGTCCCCATCCTACTCCTTCCAAAGTCCACAATCAGTTCCTTGGTTTTGCTGGTGTTGAGGCCAGGTTATTGTGCTGGCACCATATGGACAGTTGCTCGATCTCTCTTCTATACTCTGACTCATCCCCATCAGTGATACGTCCCACAACAGTGGTGTCGTCAGTAATAATAATAATAATAATGGATGGGATTTATATAGCGCCTTTCTAATACTCAAGGCGCTTTACATCGCATTATTCATTCACTCCTCAGTCACACTCGGAGGTGGTGAGCTACTTCTGTAGCCACAGCTGCCCTGGGGCAGACTGACGGAAGCGTGGCTGCTAATCTGCGCCTACGGCCCCTCCGCCTACGGCCCCCTCCGACCACCACCAATCACTCACACACATTCACACGCAGGCAAAGGTGGGTGAAGTGTCTTGCCCAAGGACACAACGACAGTATGCACTCCAAGCGGAATTCGAACCGGCTACCTTCCGGTTGCCAGCCGAACACTTAGCCCATTGCGCCATCTGTCGTCCGAACTGGTTACCGTCAGTGAACTTGATGATGGAGTTCGCACTATGACCGGCTACGCAGTCATGAGTATAGAGTGAGTACAGCAGGGGGCTGAGCACGCAGCCTTGAGGTGCTCCCGTGCTAATTGTTATCATGTCTGACACATTTCCACCAATACGAACAGACTGTGGTCTGAGAGTGAGGAAGTCGAGGATCCAATTGCAGAGGGATACGCAGAGACCGAGTTCTGCGAGTTTGGTAACCAGCTTGGAGGGGATGATTGTATTAAATGCCGAGCTGTAATCGATGAATAACAGCCTGACATATGAGTTTTTGTTGTCCAAGTGGTCCAGCGCGGAGTGGAGGGCCTGCGAGATCGCATCCACCGTTGATCTGTGGTGGCGGTAAGCGAACTGCAGTGGGTCCAGGTTTTTGTCGAGGTAGGAGTTGATCTGCGCCATGATCAACCTCTCAAAGCACTTCATCACCACAGGCGTTAGTGCCACAGGTCATTGAGGCACGTCACCTTACTCTTCTTGGGCACTGGTATAATTGATGCCCTTTTGAAGCCCAGAGAGTGGTGAATTTGTGGAATTCTCTGCCACAGAAGGTAGTTGAGGCCAGTTCATTGGCTATATTTATGAGGGATCATAGGGTATGGAGAGAAGGCAGGTACAGGATACTGAGTTGGATGATCAGCCATGATCATATTGAATGGCGGTGCAGGCTCGAAGGGCCGAATGGCCTACTCCTGCACCTATTTTCTATGTTTCTATGCAGACAACATTCTCATTCAACTAGATGAACTGAAGAAGCCCGAAACGTTGCCTATTTCCTTCGCTCCATAGATGCTGCCTCACCCGCTGAGTTTCTCCAGCATATTTGTCTAATCTCATTCAACTATTTCACTTCCGGTATTATGAGATTTTTTGCCCCATATCCAATATGAATGAGCCTCAAATTCTTCAGCTAAAATCGAAAAGACTCAAGCCATCATCCTTTGCTGTCACCACCGACCCATACTCTTTACTCCAATTCCAACAACTTACTGCCACATGATCTGGCCAAACCAGACCTTTTGCAACCACAGCACCTGATCGGATCTGATCTTGTCCTGAGCTTTCAAATCCTTTTCCTTTCCATCTATTGTAACACTGCCTGGACCAGTCTATCTGCTGTTAACATCTCACGCTTGTTTTTGGCATTTTTAATTTCAACTTTTCCAGTGCTCACATGATCATCTTCCCATCTCCTCTGCACCATAAATCTCATGTTCAAAACTCTAGTACTTCAATTTTCCTATCATTCATCATTCCTGCCTGCCCATGCCTAGTTACGTCAGTGACCCACGGTAAAGCTTTCAAATGGTGATTCTCATTCCATCAAAAAAAATAATTGATGTGCCTCCCATTTACAATATCCTCTAGGCTTGTAAAATATGCCATTGGCACTGCCCAGCACAATTTCTGACTTGCTGTTCCTCATCAACTGACTGTGTTAAAAGTGCAGCAATGACACGATGTTAGGTCATGCAACAAATTACATACATACATCACTTGTACATATTTTAAAACTGCATATTTCACAGCAGTTCACATGACTACTTACTGGTTAGAGAGATGAATTCTGAATGCAACTTGTAAGTCATGATAGGCTCTGGAAGATTTCTGGAGCATATACAAAACAATACATTAATTAAAAATATAAAACCATTTACTGACCTGAATAACAAAAGAGTTCTCTTCAGTATATTTCTAAACTGGTATTAGATTTTGAAACTGTATTTCTATTCATTTAAAGCCAGTTTCAATCTCAAGAAAACACTTCAACAAGTTGAACTAAATGAACATTTATTTGAACTTAACCCATGAAGAAAGAACTTGATGAGTATAAGGATAAAAAATAATAATCGTCAGTATCAACCTAATCATTCCCTGCAGTGTTTCATTATATATAATATTCTTGAACTATTTTGTGTTCACAAGTTGGACAAGGCTGCCAAGGCCACCTTATTATACCTACAGAGGTGGACTGCCTTCTTCGATTGTTGCAGTCCATGTCATTAAGCTTGAAGTTCAAGTTAGGATGGGAACTTGAACATCTTGGATATTTTGCCATTCCCATGTGCCTGATCCATAACCTTTTCAGATAGTGGAGGTTGTGAATTGGAGAGTTACAGACCAAAAGTCTTATCAAATCATTTCAAGGCATCTTTCTGATTTTACACATTACGACCACATTGCCTTGAATGACAATGTTTGACGTGGTGGATTACGCAGCCATTTAGTTATGGATAGTGTTTAGTTTCTCAAGCCTTGTAGCTGTTGCAATCATCTAGGCAAGTGGACAATATGCCAATCCAGTTTTGTCTTGCACTCAGATGTTCAAATGGCATTGAAGAATAGGGAGGTAGGTCCCTCATCAGAGTTGGGAGGAGGTCCATTTCTGTTGGTCACAGAATTTATTGTTGGTTAAATTAAGGTTCCGGGTCAGTCGAAATCCCCAGATTGTTGGAGAATTTCATGACGGTCATTTCATTGGCATCAATGGGAGAAGATTAGTCTCTCTCTTGTTGGAGGGCATTATGTAATAAATGCTGCTTGTTGCTCAGGACTCACTGCACGTAGGGACAGGTAGCTTCATAAGCATATGAACACCAAGTGCAACTGAATCTGGTTAACAAACATCCTGCCTTCTGACATTATGGAGAGATTATCAATGACCGGATTAAAATTAGCTTGGAGTGTAGCCCAGTATAACCCTGTGATAACCTACAGATACTAAGATGGCAGTTTACAAGCATTCTGTTTTTTTCGTGCTGTTTGGGAACTTGGGAAGTTGCACTCTGATTTCAATTTTAAAAGAGTACTTTGCTGCCACATTTGTCCATGGTATCAAAAGCAGCCTGTCACCTGAAGTCTGATAAAGAGTTCCGACCCGAAACGTCGCCTAAACATATCATCCAGAGATGCTGCCTGACTGGCTAAGTTACTCCAGCACTTTTTACTCCTGTCATCTCATTTTTTGTTATGTTTGGATCAAGGCTGTAAATCAGTCTGGAGCTACTAAATAAACTAGATCTGTAATAAGTGAAATTTGCTTATTTTGATAGAATTAAAGTGAGAGAAAAACATTGTGACTTGAAGACTTAAATCACAACAGGAGGCATAGCTGCTCACCGCATATACTGTTTCAGTGCACTTGTGATGGTCTTTGTTTCCCATTCCAGCGAGTTATCCAGTTCCAATTCAGCACAGGTCTTTGGGTCTGGAAAATATTATCACATTTATCAGCACAAGGAATCTGATTCTCAATGCACAAAAAAACTATGGGATTGGAATCCAATGGTCAGGCTAGATACCTGTACTAACACATCCTGAAAATGTTCAAAGCTGGTGACATGCTGCTGTATTCCTTCTGCATTCTTTGCAAATGTGACTGGAGCAGGTGAAGGCAACTCACCATCATCTACTAAGGAAAATTGGGGATGGACAGCATTGTCCTTATCCCTGCTGTTATGAAAATGATTTTATTTTAAATCATTGTAGATATTCCCTAGAATGCTATGTAGCTCAAATTTCCTCTTCATTTATCCAATCTAGAATCTTGCAGTCCTTCACAAACAGTAAAAACAATCTTCACTCTTGAAACTTGCCTTAATATTGAAAGGTGTCAGTTAGATTCCTCTTAAATCACCAGCATTAACGCCGCTTGGAATAATTCTGATGGTAGACCAGGTTCGAGAGATGATGCACAAATCTCAGATTGTGTTAGTTGCAATAACAATTGCAAATGTAGCAAATTCCATAAATGGGAAAAGCTTAAACAAAGCAGTTTTAGCTACCTAAGTTCACAATCACTATTATCTTCTGGGATTGTTTTTGTTTCTGTTTGCCATGAATCTTGTACTTCCTCCAGAAAGTTTCATTCTGATGCCAACTAACTGCTACATATATATCATGACAATTTAAAGGAAAGAGTATATAAACATCACTTACCTACACTAGTTACATTATTTATGACACTGCAATATTTAAAATATTTCATAGAATATTTAATTTAGTATATTTTCCTATTTCGCTTTTGGTGTCTAGCTTTGGTGTCACCACTGATGATAAAAGGTCATGGCTCACTTTTCACCACCTAGTGCTCACCCAATAAAAAGTTACTAACTAATCATGGGAATCAATCCTTACTAATTACAACACTAAAACACAAGGAAAGAAAACCTCCCAGCTGATTACTTTAGTTACCACAGGCCTTAAATTGCTGCATGCATGCATGCTGGACAAATGATATGTTAAACCATGCACACACTGTAATACAGGTATGATCTAAACATCCTTTCAGAGTCCTCTCCTCTTCCTCAAATGAGATATAATGAAAAAAAGTATATTATCAGGAATTATTTAATGGATAAACATTACACATCAGTTCTACTTTGACCAAATCAAAATTCTGCAGATGTGGAAAAGCAAAAGTAGAAGCAGAAAATGTTGGGCATATTCATGAACTCAGTTAACATCTGTGGGGAGAGAAAGATGTTTAATGATTCAAACCGATGACCAAAACTATAACAGTGTTCCAGTTCCACTTTTATAGTATTAAGGGCCTGTCCCACTTAGGCGATTTTTTTGGCGACTGTCAGTCGTAGCAGGTCGCCGAAAAACCGGCGACTGGACCCCTCCTACGACAATGTATACGACAACCTACCACCTAGTCGACGTCAAGCTACCGACAACCGTCGACCCATTAGGACGTCCACCTACGATCACACAGGCGACAACCGAAGTCAACCTACGTCCACCCACAACAAGCTACGACCCTGTCGGCGACAACTGAAGATAATTCAGTCGCCGGTACTTGTTGCCGGTTGACGTAGGTAGTCGCCAATGGAATTCACCGAAGTCAGCACCCGGCGACAACCAACGTCACCTGGCGACAACCTGCGTCATCCTGGCGACAACCTACGACAGGAGAAGCTAAGTCAAGCTACGTCAAGCCCACAGTCGCCGAAAAGTTTTGAACATTTCAAAATCCAGAAAAACGTTACGACTCTTTAGGCGACTTGAGGAGACTACTCACGACCATACAGGCGTCACCCCGCGACCATGTGGCGAAGGCCTAGTCGCCAAAAAAATTGCCTAAGTGGGACAGGGGCTTAAGAAGCCTGTATAATTTAGTTTGAATTCTCCAACAATATCCAGCAGAAGAAAATAATTTAATAAAAAGAGATTTTAATGAAAATCCTACCAAATATTTAAGCGTGCTGAGACATTAAAAACCCAATACTGAGTTGCTTGATTTGGCAGTGCTGTGGAGACTGCTCTGCCTTCAGAACAATATATGCAACCCATTCCCAACCCATTTATTTTTGTTGTAGCAGTTTCAAATGTCAAACAATGCATCAGCAAAGTAGATATGGCTGGATCATGTCGTAAAGAAAGGGTTAAAGAGGGCAGCAGTGGAAACTATTCACGATTATTTCTACACATCAATAAACATTTGGTCACCAAACTTCAACAGTGAGTGTGAGAACACCCCGTTCCCATGAAGCTCCTCCTAAATCATTTTACACACAAGACACCAATGATCCAACTCAGAATATACCAGGAACCAGCGTTAAGTCAGGAAGAATTAATACACATTTCAAAATAATTTTCAACAATCAAATATAACCAGCAAATGAATTGAAAATTGTATTTTTAAAACATGTTAAGCTTGATAGAATTATAAACTATTTTAAGCAAAATCTCAAGCTATGACTTTCCTCAAAATTTGTTTTCGATTTACTTATCTGTAAAAGTTTAAATAGGACAAAGGTTTTATGCTGACCTTCATGTAAAACTGCAAACTTTCTTCATTTATATAACATAAATCTATGATCTCCATCATTACGAGCTAAGGAAACTAAATATTTGCTGGAAAGTCACATGAAAATGGTCATCTTTAAACAGCAATTTCTTGCTGAACCAATGATACAACTAATAGGCCAGTTTTGGCATCCTTGCCATAAAGTGGTAATGGGAGGACCACCGTGCATTTCAATCAATTAGTTAATGGTAATTTACTATCACATGTACTTACATACAGGGAAATTCTTTTGCATATAGTTCAGTAACAATCTTACTATACATTAGGCACAATCATACTCAAGTACAAAAATGTAAGATAGTAGATTACACTGAGGCAGTATACAAGAGTCATCACGATTCTGCTGCCATTTTGAACTCTTCAAGTTCAGAGTTGTTAAAAATGTTAGACACTGGTTTGGAATTGCATGGCTTTTCCTGGTATGACGATATGTCGATGTCTACCGCTGCTCCGCGCTGCTGCACACCAAATCGGTTCTGCGTGCTCACCCACTTGGAGCATTGCCCAATCTAACTGAGCTCCAGGCTGCTGCAGGGTCACCAGAGGCCCACTCCACCAGCACCTCGAACCGGACACATCACACATCTGCCTGTGAATGCACGGTCCCTCACCTCAGTTGCCCATTGCTCAGCCTCCTTACCCTGGGGCATCTCCCACAGCTGACCTTGATGGACCTTTGTAAAATGGAGGCAACAATCTGGGAGCATAACTATAGTTGCCTGAACCCTTCCATCCCATCTTACTTGCCAGATGGAACACACTTGGACTAACTGTGGAGATTCCCAAGCTTGTTCACAGGTGAACTTCCTATCATGAACACAGGGCTTTCAATAGCATAGCTTCATACTGTTTCTGCAGCTCATACTTACGCCACAGTCCTGCAGCAATCATTTATCACACCCAGTATTAGATTGTCATTGTGTATGGAACATACATTTATCTGGTGTAGGAAAGAACTGTAGATGCTGGTTTCAATTAAAGGTAGACAGAAAATGCTGGAGTAACTCAGCGGGACAGGCAGCATCTCTGGAGAGATGGAATGGGCGACGTTTCGGGTCGAGACCCTTCTTCAGACTGATGTCAGGGGAGTGGGCGGGACAGAGATAGAATGTAGTCGAAGACAGTAAGACTGGTGGAAGAAATGGGAAGGGGGAGGGGATGGAGAGAGAGGGAAAGCAAGGGCTATTTGAAGTTAGATAAGTCAATGTTCATACTGCTGGGGTGTAAGCTACCCAAGCGAAATATGAAGGTAGACAAAAATGCTGGAGAAACTCAGCGGATGAGGCAGCATCTATGGAGCGAAGGAAATGGCTCAGCACTTCAACTCCCCCTCCCATTCCGAATCCGACCTTTCTGTCCTGGGCCTCCTCGATGGCCAGAGTGAGGAACTGGGAGATCAGGTAGATTAAGGTGGACTGAGCGGAGGTGTTCAGTGAAACGATCGCCGAGCCTGCGCTTGGTCTCGCCGATGTACAGAAGTTGACACCTGGAACAGCAGATACAGTAGATGAGGTTGTAGGAGGTGTAAGTGAGCCTCTGCCTCACCTGAAATGACTGTTTGGATGGAGTCGAGGGGGGAGGTAAAGGGACAGGTGTTGCATCTCCTGCGGTTACAAGGGAAAGTACCTGGGGAGGGGGTGGTTTGGGTGTGAAGGGACGAGTATTGGGAAGTAATATTTCGCTTGGGTAGCTTACACCCCAGTGGTATGAACATTGACTTCTCTAACTTCAAATAGCCCTTGCTTTCCCTCAGTCTCCATCCCAGTTCTCCCACCAGTTTTACTGTCTCCGACTACATTCTATCTCTGTCCCGCCCACTCCCCTGACATCAGTCTGAAGAAGGGTCTTGACCCGAAACTTCACCCACTCCTTCTCTCCAGAGATGCTGCCTGTCCCGCTGAGTTACTCCAGCATTTTGTGTAGACATTCATCTGGGGTGCTTTGCCTCCAAAGCTGATGGAAGATGGATCAATTTTCATGGAATTGTTTAATCTATTTGGAGTCAACATGTTTTTAACCTTGGTAAAGAGTGTGCGACTGTTTGAATGGCTCCTTAAAGAGGTGCCATGGGCATAAAGAAAAGAATACCCTTCCTCAGCATTTTTTAATAATTTGCAGGGCTAACCCATATATTTTCATGAAGAAAATACACTGCTGGTGCTGAAATCGTGAGAAAAACAGTGCTGAGTAACTCAGCAGACAGTGTTTTCGTGGTGAACAATTATATCCTAATTGCAGGATGATTAGTCTCTGACTTCCATACCTGTGCAATGCAACATGAAAATCAGAAAGTAAGCTGCTAGGTTTGTTTCAGCTGGACTTGGCCACGGGTTCAGCAGAGCATAAATATGTCCAGGTAAGGGGCTAGGCACACTACATAAATAATATAACCACATTCAGTTGTTTTCTTTAACCTCCGTTTGCCTTTATGTTGTCAGAGATATTTTAGAATAGTTCAAAGGCCTAAGATGGCATCAAAGCATCAAAAGGCACCAGGGGAGATCTGGGCTTGGCAATGGCATCCAGCCAAAACAGTAGATCAGAGCAGCACCCTCCGAGTAGCAAATGATGGAGTGACCGATGGGATATCATGCCATGGAGTTGGGGCAAAGGATAATGTGGTTCCGGTCCTGCTCTACCTTGCAGGACAGTTATGGCAGCCTGACCTCAACATCATATGCTGCTGCAATGCTACGAAAGCCAAATGCAGTCAAGGGAAGTGTGGTGTGGATAGCAAGGACAGCGGGCCAGATCGACCCCGATCGACATCATTAATTCTTGTGAATAATTGTCCTGAATGGAATACAGCTGTTTTTTGTTTTTTAAACCTGCACGATTAGCAAAACGCTTACCATTTAATAGGTTCACCAGCTTCTGGACTTTTGAACTGACTCCAACCACTCTATATATACCTTGATCATTCAGTCCTGAAAAATAAAAACATATAATATTAATACAACAGTGATCACAAAACTGTTCATATGCCATTTCAATTCTGTTTGCAAGCAAAATGATTTCTTACAGCAGCACATCTTCGCCTACCAAAAAATAGACAAATGGAGACCAACGTGTAGATGCCTTCTTATTTTATGTCTGTAAATATTTTTGCCAATAATTAACAATTTGGTTTAATTGAAATATTACCGTCATTTGGCTCTGTTGAGTATCTTCAGGTTGTTTCCCCTGGCATAGGATATTATTCAAATAGATTTTTCTCCCATCTGATTCCCTATCCAACCTCACGCCAATGCAATCAGCCTCAATAATCAAGGCGACAAAAAAAAAGCCAGTAGCTACGGCCTGCAATGTTGTTTGCATCTAGCTTTTAGGAAGAACAATCTTCTGCTATTGTATTATCATGACTTGGTGTGATTGGTTGACAAATCTCAATTCTACTGCTCGACATAAAATACATGACTATCATACATTAACTGACATTATTTCCTCACTGTCAATTAGACCATAATTAGAGTAAAACACAACTTCATCTCGTAAATAAACTTAGTGACTCTCTCCAAGTTTCTTCTCAACTTATTAGAAATGATTAGAAATGCAGAATAAAGTAAGATTACCACGTGTCTCAAGTACATGGATGCATTTCTTTAGTATGTTGAAACCCATTTCATCCAGTTGAATATCTTTAAAAAAAAAGTTACAAAATCACAATCTATGGAATAAACCACTTTGACATAAAACAAAAATCATTTTTTGTTAGCACATCTGGAATATATGACATAATTGTAATAATAGAGAATATAAACATGATTTTTATTTCTTCCTTCTGGTAAAATAAAAGTAATCAGGCTCTTTAATTAAAGAATGCAAGAAACCTATAAAAGTGATGAAAACGTAAGCTTGGAGTCTGAATGAAGTTGCAAGAATAGCCGAGTACAACAGTTTAATAATTACATTTATATGCATATACTTACTTCCTTCTTTTCTTGAATTATTCCTGGTGATTAAATATACCTGTCATTAGAAGAAACATTGTTACAGCAAATTACACTGAATAAAGAGAACCAATGCAATTATAAAAGGGTCATTAAACAATGCGTTGTGAAAAGGGTTGGCCATATTGATTTTTTAAAGATCTTCTGTGGAAAATGGGAATCATTCTTAAATTCCATAGAAAATGCCATTTCCTTTTACCACTACAAGCTACATTTTGACCATGCTCTCTTCTGGCACATTGAGATTCAATATTTAGAGTCATATAGCATAGAAACAGAGCCCTCAGCCTAACTAATCCCTGCTGAACAAAATACCCCATTCCAAACTAGTCCCATTTACCATCAGCAAAATGTATTGCTACAATTTACAAAGGCTTCCTCAACAGCATCTTACTGACCCAAAAAACTACAGCGTGAATGAGAACAACACTACAGACTATCGAAGTGCACTTTCTAAAATTGTGCGGCCTCCATAGTGTGCTGACATCTCAAGGATGAAATGACAAAATCACCAACGAAACATAATCAAAAAGGATCATTCCAACTTACGGTAATTTTTACTTTAATTCAAGAGATAGTGTGGGAACAGGCCCTTCGGCCCATCACGTCCACACCGGCCATCGATCCCCGCACATTAACACTATCCTACACACACAAAGGACAATTTACATTTATACCAAGCCAATTAACCTGCAAACCTGTACATCTTTGGAGTGTGGGAAAAATCAAAGATCTCAGAGAAAACCCAGCAGGTCACAAACTTCGTACAGACAAGTACCGATAGTCAGGATAGAACCCGGGTCTCTGGTGCTGTAAGGCAGTTGCTCTACCGCTACGCCACCGTGCAGCACCATCTTCCTATAGCAAACACTTTCAATCTGACCATACCCATGAGATGTCACCCTCCCTGTGATACCTCTTCTAAACCGCTGAAACTTAAATGCTTTAATCGGGTTTGAATTGCGGGCATTTTGATACTATTTACAGCATGGGCGTTCTAGGGGTCAGATTATCTGTAAAGGACTATGACAAGTTGGACTTGGGATCAGGCATATTAATGACTACAGCACAACATAAGTTGTGTACTACTTCCCAGCCAAATATCTCTGCTCTCAGCTTTTGAAAAGGTAGTGAGTGTTTTCCTTCATTTAGAGCTGCCAGATACCGAGTTTGAGTTATCTGCTTAGAATACTTCATTTATCTTAAAAGGAAAAAAATGTTTGAACGGTCACCCACTTTGAGCTGTGCAATTTAGGCAGCACAGTTTGTGTGTCTTACTCACAATTTATCTAACTGTTAAAGCTTGAGTTGTGATTATTGGCATCTGGATGTATAAATTATTTATTTATTTGCAATTATTCTCAGGTTAATCCTTCCAGATTTCATTACTCTGTTTTCACAAACTTCAACAATTTCAGGCAATTCCCATTACAATGACTGACATCAAAAGCCATAAAGCCATATTTCTGTCCTTGGTTATTTTTCATCGAGGCACAGTTGATAAATTTTCTACACATGTTTTCACTTTGTTTTCTAAGGCTTGGACTGCCACTTCTGTTCAAAATTTAAATATTTGTATACTGTCTCGAATACTTCTCAAAGTCACTTGTAATGAACAAACAATTGAGGAATTGCCCCTCCATTTTAACCAGGAATTATGAACTTTACTTTGATATGAATTCATTGTAAACAATTTTTTTCTAGTTTAGTTTAGAGATACAGCGCGGAAACAGGCCCTTCGGCCCACCGGGTCCGCGTCGACCAGAGATCCCCGCATATTAACGCTATCCTACACACACTAAGGACATTTTTTACATTTCCCAAGCCAATTTACCTACATACCTGTACGTCTTGAGTGTGGGAGTAAACCGTAGATCTTGAAACCCACGCGGTCACGGGAAGAACGTACAAACTCCATACAGACAGCACCTGTTGGGATTGAACCCGGGTCTCCAGTGCTGGAAGCGCTGGAAGGCAGCAACTCTACCGCTGCGCTACCATGCCACTCTGATTCTAGTTATGGCTGTTGACGTTCAGGTCAGCAACATTCCACATCTTCAGAATGGCTACTCAATTTTGTGCTATTTTCCCTTTATTTTAATACAGCAAACCTTCCTCAGAAAACAAAGTAGAAAACCATGTATTTTTATCAGCTTAGCTGAAAGGAAGTGTAAAATACACTTAAAAGACTGCTTGCTGATTTAGGTAGCATTCAAATCTTACTGATTTACAGATTATGAATCATACCAAAATACCCATTCAGCATTAATGCACAGAACACTCAATTTAACTTACTGGTTATAGACACAAAATGCTGGAGTCAGCGGGACAGGCAGCATCTATGGATAGAAGGAATGGGTGACGTGTACCATTCCTTCTAACCAGAGATGCTGCCTGTCCCGCAGAGTTACTCCAAGATTTTGTGTCTATCTTCGGTGTAAACCAGCATCTGCAGTTCTTTCCTCCACTTAACTTACTGGTTCTTTGCCATCCAAAGCTTCCATCCATTGTCTACGGTCTTCTTCTGTAATAGCTTGGAGAGTGACAACACCTTGCCTGCAATACACACCAACAAGAAAATATATCTACTGAAAATGAAAACCCAACACCTACATCACAATTCCAACTGTAAAATTGTTTGAGATTACCTGTGACAATTACACCATTTGATCCTCTAATAGTAAGACTATTTAAGTTTGATTAGAGCAGGATCATGCTTTTTTCATTCAATTGACAACCATGTGAAATAGCACAACAAAAACACACATAAGCATTCTTTCACAGAGCTGAATAAATAAAATAGCTTGTGAAAAATAATAAACATGCACAGAAACTGCAAGCTGGATGTACTTTATTCAATCATTTACAGGAACATTACTCTTTAAAATGTTTTAACTCAATTAAAAATCACTTTGAAACACCTCAAAAACAAATAATGCCAAACTGTGTCTTTTTCATTGTACACTTGGGTCTTTTCAGATTTACTTATCCCAGCTTATTGATAAATTTGGCCTCTATTTATGTTAGATAAGTCACAATGGTGACAGCAGTCAGTAATGGGAATCTTCCAAGTTTAACAAAGTCCCCTTTCTTTAAAGGAATTCTGAATGGAGAACTAGCTGTGCTTTTGGCTAGAGTTCATGCTGGAGAGTTCATGGCAACTACAGCTACCCAAATTATTTTGCACTTTACTGTGCAGATGACTTTTGCAAATCCTGTTCCACCAAGCCCATATAGTTTCCAATTGAAAGCTTCCTATGATTTGACTTTTAAAAGATAAACAACGCTACCTAATCTTTTATCAAAACTCTAATTTGGGCCGTAATTCCACAAGCTGCAATAACAACCTCCAACTGCTTGTCCTTTACAATTTCTTAAACAGTTATAGCTTGTCGGATAGACACAAAATGCTGGACTAACTCAGAGGGACAGGCAGCATCTCTGGAGAGAAGGAACGGGTGACGTTTCTGGTCGAGACCCTTCTTCAGCCCTTTTATTTATTTAGCGAATGCAAAGTCCTTTAGCCAAGCAGTTGCCTCTTGATCTGCTGTATGAAGGGTGACAAGTCCCCCTTTAAGTCTTTTTTGAGGGCATGCTTCAATGATGTGTTGCATTGTTTGCTGCTCTCCACAAGCACACCGTGGGGTTGGGCTGCTGCCTTGTCCTTGACCGCATCTTATTTATTTCCAGCACATCTATTCTCATCCCCACCCCCCTCTCCCTCTCCCTAGACAATCCAAGAACAGAGTCCCCAGTCCTTGCCTTTCATAGAAACATAGAAAATAGGTGTAGGAGGCCGTTCGGCCCTTCGAGCCAGCACCGCCATTCATTGTTATCATGGCTGATCGTCCCCAATCAATAACCCGTGCCTGCCTTCTCCCCATATCTCTTGATTCCACCAGCCCCTAGAGCTCTATCTAACTCTCTCTTAAATCCATCCAGTGATTTGGCCTCCACTGCCCTCTGTGGCAGGGAATTCCAAAAATTCACAATTCTCTGGGTGAAAACGTTTTTTCTCACCTCAGTCCTAAATGGCCTCCCCTTTATTCTAAGACTGTGGCCCCTGGTTCTGGACTCGCCCAACATTGGGAACATTTTTCCTGAATCTAGCCTGTCAGGTCCTTTTATAATTTTATATTTTTCTATAAGAACCCCCCTCATCCTTCTAAACTCCAGTGAATACAAACAAGCCTAGTCTTTTTAATCTTTCCTCATATGACAGTCCCGCCATCCCAGGGATCAATCTCGTGAACCAACGCTGCACTGCCTCAATCACAAGGATGTCCTTCCTCAAATTAGGAGACCAAAACTGTATACAATACTCCAGATGTGGTCTTACCAGAGCCCTACACAACTGCAGAAGAACCTCTTTACTCCTATACTGAAATCCTCTTGTTATGAAGGCCAACATTCCATTAGCTTTCTTCACTGCCTGCTGTACTTGCACGCCAACTTTCAGTGACCGGTGTACAAGGACACCCAGGTCTCGCTGTACCTCCCCCTTACCTAACCTAACCCCATTTCATAGCACCAGCTGAACAAATTAACTGTTTCTTCCCACTGAACATGGGGCACAAAACACAAGCTTGACCTTTAGTAAAAACTAAAAAAGATCAGGTTAGGGTATGTGACGAGCAAATGATTTGTCCAAGTAGCCCAGCAAGTACCTACAATTTGTCATGGGAGTATCCTTTATGGGTGTAGATGTCACTTCCCCAGCTGGTAGCCTATTCAAAATCTTCTAAATGGGGACAAAGTAGGCAGAATGTAGTGAACTACCTTCCTATCAATGACATTCTTCCCCTTCCTAACATTCCCACCTATGGGAATCCGTATGGTTAGTGCAAAGAATGAGGTAAAAATGCATCAGAAATGTATTAAACAGGCAGTTGAATGGCATTCCTACTTCTTACAAAGGAACACAGCCCACAGTAATAATGCAGACTGCAAATTACTACGCAACTCAGAATCTGGGCGAATTTTGTCTTTAACAAAAAAGACAAAGTACAGGAGTAACTCAGCAGGTCAGGCAGCATCGGAGGAACATGGATAGGCAAACATTTTACGTCGGCACCCTTCAGACATTGTGATAAGAAAGCTGGAAGAGAGGAGGGGCAGGACAAAGCCTGGCTGGTCATTGGTGGATACAAGTAATAAAACAAGCAATAATAGTGCAAAGACCAATACTATGCTCCCAAGTCTATGTCGTTCAGAGAAACCTAGTTCTGTGTGAGCTTGGTAACTAGTTTGGAGATGATGGTATTGAATACCGAGGTGTACTCTATGAACAACAGCCTGATGTATGTATTTTTATTGTCCAAGTAGTCCAGTGCAGAATGGAGAGCCAGTAAGATTGCATTCTCCGTTGACCTGTTGTGGCAGTAAGCAAATTGTAGTAGTGCAGGTTCTTGTTGAGGTAGGAGCCATAACAAACCTTTCAGAGCATTGACAGGTGCAAGACAAAAGGATTGAAGAGCTGTGGATCTAGAAAAAAAATGTAGGTGGTGGCAGGAGATGATGAACACGGTATTGGGGGTTCAGTATTGATGTGGATAGAGAACTGGCTGGCAGACAGGAAACAAAGAGTAGGAGTAAACGGGTCCTTTTCAGAATGGCAGGCAGTGACTAGTGGGGTACCGCAAGGCTCAGTGCTGGGACCCCAGCTATTTACAATATATATTAATGATTTGGACGAGGGAATTGAATGCAACATAGTCAAGTTTGCGGATGACACGAAGCTGGGGGGCAGGGTGCTAGGAGGCTGCAAGATTACTTGGATAGGCTGGGTGAGTGGGCAAATGCATGGCAGATGCAGTATAATGTGGATAAATGTGAGGTTATCCACTTTGGTGGCAAAAACAGGAAAGTAGACTATTACCTGAATGGTGGCCGATTAGGAAAAGGGGAGATGCAACGAGACCTGGGTGTCATGGTACACCAGTCATTGAAAGTAGGCATGCAGGTGCAGCAGGCAGTGAAGAAAGCGAATGGTATGTTAGCATTCATAGCAAAAGGATTTGAGTATAGGAGCAGGGAGGTTCTACTGCAGTTGTACAGGGTCTTGGTGAGACCACACCTGGAGTATTGCGTACAGTTTTGGTCTCCTAATCTGAGGAAGGACATTCTTGCCATAGAGGGAGTACAGAGAAGGTTCACCAGACTGATTCCTGGGATGTCAGGACTTTCATATGAAGAAAGACTGGATAGACTCGGCTTGTACTCGCTAGAATTTAGAAGATTGAGGGGGGATCTTATAGAAACTTACAAAATTCTTAAGGGGTTGGACAGGCTAGATGCAGGAAGATTGTTCCCGATGTTGGGGAAGTCCAGAACAAGGGGTCACAGTTTAAGGATAAAGGGGAAATCTTTTAGGACTGATGAGAAAAACATTTTTTACACAGAGAGTGGTGAATCTCTGGAATTCTCTGCCACAGAATGTAGTTGAGGCCAGTTCATTGGCTATGTTTAAGAGGGAGTTAGATGTGGCCCTTGTGGCTAAAGGGATCAGGGGGTATAGAGAGAAAGCAGGTACAGGATACTGAGTTGGATGATCAGCCATGATCATATTGAATGGCGGTGCAGGCTCGAAGGGCCGAATGGCCTACTCCTGCACCTATTTTCTATGTTTCTATGAAGGAAGAAATAGGTGTGAGTGCAGGTGGAGCACAAGGGAGAGGGGGGAAAGAAATGGGAGTGAGGGAGGGAAGGGTTGGTGGTTGCCTAAAACTGGATAATTTAATTGTTGGTTTGTAAACTACCCAAGTGGAATATGAAGCTTGTTCCTCCAGTTTGCATGTGGCCTCACTCTGAAAGGAGGCACAGGACAGAAAGGTCAGCATTGGAATAGGAAGAAGAGTTAAAATGGTTAGCGACCAGGAGATCCAGTAGGCCTTGGCAAACTGAGCGCAAGTGCCCGACAAAACAGTTGCCAAGTCCAGCCCTAGTCTTTGATGTAGGTCGGAAGGGACCAGACAGGGAGGGGAATTGGAATCAATGTATTTGACTAGCTCTGTGGGGCAGGAGCAGCTAGAAACAATGGATCTGCCATGGCAGTCCTGTTTGTGGATTTTGGGCAGGAAATAGAAGCGGGCAGTGTAGGGCTGGGGAACGATAAAGATTGGAGGCAGTGGAGGAGATCTAGCCAGATGTGATGAAATCGTAAACAGTCTGGGAGATGATTGCTTCGTGTTCGTCTGTGAGGTCGTGGTCAAGAGGTAGGTATGAGGAGGTGTCTGAGAGCTGGTGCCCGGCGTCAGTGCAGATTCTGAATTTATCTTTGTTCCTTTGTGTTAGTTTCCTGCTTCATGACTGTGCCTTACTTTGTTCTGCTCCAACGAAAAGTACTGAACTCTTGCTATACTTTCCGACACAGCAGTCGTGTGTGGTCATTTAAATATAGTAGTCTGTGTATACAGATCCACAGATAATTTTCAGCTGAACTTTAAACTATACTGCATTCATAGCCTCCATTGGGAAAATCTGGGTCAGTGGTTTTTTTTTAAGCCTCCTTATGGGAACTTTGTAAGTTAGTGCTCGACGAGTCTGTCCAATGATGGGAGTGGAATCGGGTGCAAAACGTGCATCACGGTTGTATCTCTAAACTAAACTAAACTAGGCAGGAATGCAAGCCTAACACTTTGGTCAAATCCCTTGAGTACGGCAGGAGTCAGTGTTCTGGATTTCTCACAGATGGGGCAAGCTGTTCATATTCTCCATTCTATCTACCTTGTCCAGATTCAGAAGACTGATGCAATTAACCCAGGTTGCCCTGGAACCAAATGGAAGGTGGTAAACATCACCATGGTTTCCAGCAATGTGATTCAGTCATACGGAATTAAACAGGGGCGGAAATCCCGGGGGGGGGGGGGGGCACGTCCCCCCTCTGTTTTGAGAGGTGGGGGACAGTCCCCCCCCCAAGTTTTTGTAATCCGGATTTTAAAACCCGGTGAAATCTCCGCTTTCCGCGAGACAGTGGGGGTGGGACTGCTGATCGAGGGCGCCGATTGGACGAGAGAGACGTCGGTCAGCAGGCAATGGGGGCGGGACATGATGATTCAGCCGGTGATTAGAGGAGGGAGACGTGCCAAAACACTCTCGGCACAGACCTGCGCTTCATCCGCAGCCAGGATCGATCCCGGCTCTCCGGCGCTGGCCTGTCCCCACCCGAGTGTGCCCACCCCCCCACGGGTGGCCAGAGAGGTCGGGACTCAGACGGGAGCGGTGCCCCCAGGCCCACAGCCAGCGCGGAGAAGCAGCGCTGGTGTCCCGTCAGTCCAAGCAGGGCTGTAGGTTAACCCGGCGAGACAGGCAGAGTTGAGCTCCATTTAGCGCTGGATTGAGCCTCCGAAGTGTCGTGTGTGTGTGTGTGTGTGTGTGTGTGTGTGTGTGAGTGTGTGTGTGTGTGTGTGTGTGAGTGCGCGCATGGCCGCCAAAAAATTGTGTCCCCCGTCCCCTCCATATTTTGATCGCGATTTCCGTGCCTGCGGAATAGCCAGAACAAGCCCCACCTATCTTCTTCGCTGACGTGTGCTGGGGCAGCAGGGCGAAGGCCGCAGACGCCAACAGGATTAACAAGCTCATCAGGAAAGCTGGCTCTGTCCTGGGAGCAGAGTTGGATTCATGGGAGGTGATCTTGGAGGGGAGGATGCTCTTCAAACTGCGGAGCATCTTGGACAATACAGCTGACCCCCTCCATGACACACTGGTCAACCTGAGCAGTACCTTCAGTAACAGATTGGTTCCAACAAGATGCAGTACAGAACGCCACAGGAGATCATTCTTCCCTGTGGCTATCAAACTGTACACTCCTCCCCCTTCTGTTGTGGGGTAGACTGACTTGATTGCCCTCCCACCCCCAGCCCCGCAATCTTTGCAATCCGTTCCACTCGTCACTTTAATTTCACGTTTCATGGATCTTGTTGTGTTTTATGACTGTTGGCAGACCAATTTCCCTCCTTGGATAAACTCCTCGAGAAACCTTTAGCAAATAATAAATGTCAAAGCTGGCAACAAATCTGTCATGTTTCTGAGCATCTCCAAATTTAGAAGCATCTAAATTATTGACAAATGAACTGATTTAAAATATTCTAATTCAAATTTTGAAAAGTTAAAATCAACTAAAGCATTCATAACGCTCAAGTAATTCAAAACACGAAATAAAACAAAAATAACTTAAAACAATGCAACTTAATTTTTTTTCTTCCAGGCTGCTCCATAACACCTTCAAAGGAAAAGATTAAGTAAAGTCAAGCCCGGTGAAGATCTGAGTGCTAATTACCAACCATCAATCATGGAGCATTTCAGCAAACTCCTGTTCACTGCTCATTGAGCTTAGGCAGCAAGATCAAGACTTCTGCTTCTCTCCCAGAAGTTCAAACATTTATTAGCATTTACACTGAGAAATGCTTAGTCTCTTTACTTTCGGGTAGAATCAGAAGTCTCAATGATTGAAGGACTGGTAGAAACTCAGCTGATAAATTAATCCTGGTTTACAGATCAGGTTTATGTTAAACCAGCAGTAAACTGTGCTAATTGGTTCTTTTGAAGAAAATTGAGTCTTTGAAATTCATTACTGGCTGGGGTGTTGACTCCCACTAAAATTGTAAAATGATGCCAGATCAGGGGTGAACTTCACGTGGGGGAAAGCAAAGTAAAAATAGTAACCAAGGGTGGAGGAGATAAATGGAGAAGACAAAGAGTTGCAAGTGGTGAAATCTGATAAGAAAGTGGAATTTCAAACCAGAGGGAGGGATGGCATATGGATAAGGGTAGGGGAAGAAAAATGGGAAACCTGGAATTGGGAAGGGTGATTGTTGAGCTGAGTAGGAAAAAGTAAACTAGGTGACAAAGGGAAGGAGGGAGGGGGAAGGAAAGAAAGGTATATGTGGGGGTGAGGGCTATATTTTACCTGAAGTTGGAGATTTCCATGTTTAAGAAAGAACTGCAGATGCTGGGAAAATCAAAGGTAGACATAAATGCTGGAGTAACTCAGCAGGTGAGGTAGCATCTAGGAAGAAGAGTCTCGACCCGAAACGTAACCTATTCTTTCTCTCCATAGATGCTGCCTCACCCGCTGAGTTCCTCCAGCAATTTTGTCTACCTTCATTGGAGATTTCCGTGTTCATTTCATTATTTTGTATGGGACCCCAGCGGAATACAAGTTACCATTCTTCCCATTTGCACGCAGCCTCACTCTTGCGTTGGAGAAGGCCGAGGACAGTCAGTTCAGTTGGGGAATGGGTAGAGGAACTAAAGTGGCTTGCAACCAGTAGCTCCAGCTGGCTCTGTACAGCATAGTGCAAGCTTTTGGGAAAGGGTTAAAAAAATCTATGGATGGTCTGACTGAGGCGATCACATC
Organism: Malacoraja senta; assembly: GCA_038087875.1. Taxonomy (NCBI): domain Eukaryota; kingdom Metazoa; phylum Chordata; class Chondrichthyes; order Rajiformes; family Rajidae; genus Malacoraja; species Malacoraja senta. Next base: position 223,998,758 of record CM075977.1, on the reverse strand, counting down.
AACAGCATTTAATGCAATAGACGAGCGGAGAAAGTGCATGTATATCTCTATCTCAGCTGGAAGGAATGATTGGGTCCCTGAATGATGAGATATAGAGACAGGAGTCGAACCTCCTGTGGTTACTCGGGAACATATCTGGGTAGTAGTAGTATGGGGAATGATGGTTGAGGGGGGGGGGGGGGGAGGGGGATGAATGGCCAGGAGGGATGAGCAGACCTAGGAGTCACAGAGAGCAGTCTGTGTGGAAAGCAGAAAGGGGTGGAGCAAAATGTGTAATATGCGACTGGTGGTGGGATCACATTGCAGATGGCGGAAAAAACTAAAATCGGACAATGATATGTTGGATGGTGATGGGGTGAAATGCAAGGAACTCTATCCCTGTTCTGTGTGGGCAGAAAATATTGGTGCGGCCTTTAGGTGGGAGGGGAGAGAAAGGGTGTCGAAACCGTGTTTACTGAACAAAGATGTCAGAGAGTGGAAATCCTCAATTTGATGCGGCAGAGATGGAGAAACCACTAAAAAGGAATGGTGCCCTTGAAAGAGACAGGGTCAGAGGATGTGAAGTCAAGACAACTGTGGAAGTCAGTGAGTTTTCAGCAGACGTCTGTGGCTAGACCTTCTCTTGAGATCGAGAGTGAGATCAAGAAAGGGGAGAAAGGCATCAGAGACAGTCCAACTAATTTGAGGACAGGGTTGAAGTTGGTGACAAAGTTAATGAAATTAATAAAATTCATGAATTCTGCACAATGCAGGAGGTAGTCCCAGTACGGTCAAATTTAGTGAAAAAAGAGTTGGATAGTAGTGCCGGGCTAGTTTAGAAAGAGAGTTCAATGTAGGAGGGGGAGCCATCAAAAAGACTGACATAGCTTTGTCTCATGAGGCCCATGGCTATACCTTTGCTTTGAAGAAAGTGAGATGAATGAAAAGAAATGTGGAGGGTGAGGGCAAGTTCTGCCAGTCAGAGGAGATCCATATTTGAAGGGAACTGTTCTCTGTTCTGGGAAGAATGGGAAAATAGAAGTGTAAAAGGATTCGATGCCCAAGGCAAAGATGAAGCGGTGGGAATCGATATCTCGGTAATAATTGATCTAAATGATGACTTGGACCAGTGAATACCCGAAGAAGGCAGAAAATAAACTATCTTCCGCTTATTAGCCATGGGTTTTGTCTCTCTTTTTTGCTTTAGCAAGAGATTACATAATATGGTGAGAGGTACAGAAAGAGCTACTAAACTATAAAAGTTGTCATTGTGATGTGATTAGGCTTGATGGGTCTATTCATAGATGTGTCGGATAGTTAAATGCACAATTTCTTACTTGTTACAGAAAAATGAATGGTGCATTATTTGTGGCAACATGAGACTTCAAAATCAAAGGAACATGAGGAGTACAAAATTATTTCCAAATAGGTAGAAACTTTTTTTTTCTGTCAATGAACCATAAAGAGCAATGTTTACCTGTCCTTTCCTTCGATGTCAAAGCAAAATCTCTTGTCTATGGAATCAGACTTTTTCCTTGTGCAGGATTTAACAATAAATGCATCTTCATCACCCTAAATAAAAATGTACTCAATTTTTAAAACAATCTCAATATTCAAAACAAATGCATTTTACAAAATAAATCAGTGTTTCAAAAATATTTAAGATAAAGTATAGAATGTAGAAACAAGGAACTGCAGATGGTGCATTATATTTGAGATATCTACAGTTTAACCTTTATTTGCATATAGTAGCAATGTTACAAAATTTTGAGATTTTAAAAATAAAGTCTGCAATTTATTCCATCAGATAAAGCATAAAAGGAAGTTTAATTTGACACCTAATTCACTTTCATATCTTCAGTATTAAAGAAGTTATGGCCATTTTCATACTCGGGAATTAGCATCTTGTTCCCTGTTGCTTTTCCATTGACTTAACTCAAAAGCTGTGATCGAGGACAGTTAAAAGCCCATAACTTTCTTAAAAATTAAGATAACTGAAAGAAATTTTCAGTTATTATAGATTGAAGCATTCTGAAACAAATATGAAACAACCTTACTTAGAAGACATGAAAGTAAAGCATATAATTAGTTAGTTACCTCATTGTAGCTAATTACAAAATTCAATTACTAGATCTAAACATCTATCAATTTCTTAAGAATAGATTAACGTTTTTAAATAGCCTAAGTGTCCAAATAACATTCACACAATAATTCACAATATAACATAATTTTTAAATCTCATTTTCATGAATTTACAGGCCAAATGGAAGGTATTGAATGTTTAATACCTGTAAATTAATGGGCATTTAATTCATCTTGTGAGTGAGGATTTCTGGAACGCGATCTTTTGGAACGTTAATTTGCGGTGAATTTAACCCCGTATTGGCATGAAAAATACTGCCGTTAATTCGGGGAATAAAATCACCGTGTCGCATGAAAAAATGTGAATTAAAGGCTTCTTAAGAAGCACTTTTATACATTTAAAGAAACCACTTTCGTTTACCTGTCCCGTGTGTGAAATCCGTCCCCGTTATCGGCGTTGACGCTTCAGAAGCTGATTTTAAAATTACTCCAGCGCTGACATTGACGATTTAATAAAAATAAAAAATACACAAATCGCCACTAGGAACGATTCATCAGCCAACACTTGTACTCCAACAAAATATTAACTAGGACAAGGGAGGAGAAACCCGCGTTTTAACCCCACCCCCCCTTAAAGGCGCCAAAATCGCGCACACGGCCAGTGGCAGAATTACAGCGCGACTGAAGGTAAGTTTTGTAACATACCTACATATAGCCATGTTAATCATAGAATACTTCACATAGAATACAACATCAAATGGATTTACATCTGGCCTTTCTCATTCAATCTCTAGTAATTTGAGGTAGAAACAGTTTGGATGACCTATGACCTAACTCACACCAACTCCTGTTCATACATCAATCCTGGGCCTTCTGACCTATTCTGGTTTCCAGTTAAGTAACCCCGTGGATTAAAAATTCTCACCGTAGCTTCTCAATCCTTACTTTGCTTATTTCCATCCTAACTCTGTGTCCGCCATAGTTCCAGAAAGTTATGAATTTTTAGAGCACCTACCAAGCAGAACCTTATCAGAGGCCTTGCTGAGGTCCATACAGACTACATCACCTGCCTTGCCCTCATCAACCTCCTCAGTTACTTCTTCAGAGACACGATCATGATAGGATCCTCCATACACAAAACCATGCTGACTATGCCCAATCAAAGATTTCAACGGTGTTTTATTGTCACATGTACCAATTAAAGTACAGTGATATGCAAATTACCATACAAAAAAAAGCAACAATATAAAAGTTAACATAAACATCCACCTCAGCAAGGCCTTTTGATAAGGTTCTGCTTGGTAAGTGCTCTAGAAATTCAAGTTAGCAAAAACAGCGGATTCCCCACATGGCGGGACTGTCATATGAGGAAAGATTGAAAAGACTAGGCTTGTATTCACTGGAGTTTAGAAAGATGAGGGGGGATCTTATAGAAACATATAAAATTATAAAAGGACTGGACAAGCTAGATGCAGGAAAAATGTTCCCAATGTTGGGCGAGTCCAGAACCAGGGGCCACAGTCTTAGAATAAAGGGGAGGTCATTTAAGACTGAGGTGAGAAAAACTTTTTCACCCAGAGAGTTGTGAATTTATGGAATTCCCTGCCACAGAGGGCAGTGGAGGCCAAGTCATTGGATGGATTTAAGAGAGTTAGACAGAGCTCTAGGGGCTAGTGGAGTCAAGGGATATGGGGAGAAGGGAGGCACGGGTTATTGATAGGGGACGATCAGCCATGATCACAATGAATGGCGGGTGCCTGGCTCGAAGGGCCGAATGGCCTCCTCTGCACCTATTTTCTATGTTTCTATGTTTCCTCACTGTGATGGAAGACAAAAAGTCCAATCTTCTTCCTCTTCGGGGCAGTCGAACCATCCATGGGGTGATCAAAGCTCCCGCAGCGGCAGCCGAAACTCCCGCATCGGGGCGATCAAAACTCCTGTGGCTTGGAGGTTCCGAAGTCGGTCTCTGACTAAAGACCGTGATGTTAAGTCCGCAAGCACCCATGGCTGGTGCTCTGAGGTCGATCCCTACCAAAGGGGGTCGCGAGCTCCGCGATGGTAAAGTCCCATAGGCTCCCCCGCGGGTGTGGAGCTCTCAAAATCGATCTCCAGCAAAGGCAACTTCTTGATGTTAGGCCGACAGTGCGGACAGAGATACAATACGGAAAAGAAAAAAAGAAAAATCACATCTTCGTCGTGGTAAGAGATTGGTAAAAGTTTCCAACTCCCCCCCCCCCCCCCCCCCCCACATAAAACAAGCTAAAGAACACTGAAAACATACATTTAACACATACAATTAAAACACAAAGAAGGAAAGGACAGACAGACAGTTGGCGAGGCAGCCTGCTGGCTCCACCTGGTGGTCCGATCAACCACTGTCTTTACAAATGCATATATCTCTTATCGTTCAGAATCGTTTCCAGAGTCTTTCCTACCACAGATGTTAGCCTAAAGAACACAAAATATTGCAGTAACTCAGTGGGTCAGGCAGCTTCTCTGGAGAAATTGGATAGGTGATGATTCAGGTTGAGACCCTACTTCATGTTGGGGTGTCTGAGGGACTAGAGAAGTCAAACGGTTGTTGTCCTGTTGGCAGTGAAAATAAAAAGGTTCATAGAGGGCAGAAGGCCAGAACAGGGTGTGTATGAGGTGGGGAATGCTGGAGGCACGAGAAGAGATAATCAGTGGGAGGCGAGGACTCCTTCCCATTGAAAGAAAAGCTTTACATCATGACGGGCCTGAAACTCGTTGAGCTGGAGGTGGCGAAGTACAAAGGTAAGGCCTCTGTTGAGAACAGACAGTTCTGTATCAGAAAAAGAGAGGTCCTGGGGTTGGTGTCAGAGAGGAGCAGAGAGAGGCTTGGGGGAAGGTACTGTGGGAGGGGTGGGAGCTGAGAGGGGAAAGGGGTGGGGGTTAGGAGAAAAAGGTAGTTTGAAGAGAGGGAAGGGCAGCAGGTCCCAATGGTGCTATTACCGAGTTTCATTGTAGAATTGGGGGGGGGGGGGGGGGGGAGCAGGAGGACCTAGGAGAGTCAGACCACATGGTGTTGTAGGGCATCGTGAAGGCCCTCGGCCGGGCAAGTTGACAGCTTCGACCTGCTGGTGGCTGGGGGGTGAACAGAGGATCGGGGAAGTCAATTGTCAAGCCCACGGACAGCCGGAGTTCAAGTAAGGGACAGTGTTGGTGGCAGCAGGTGCGGTCTGGAAACAGCTGAGGAAAGTGTGGGCCGGCGGTGGCCATGGTGTCAGTAGGTCCAGCCTAAAAGCGGCTGGGGAAGCGGTGAGGGCCGGTGGTGACGTCGGCAGGCACGGCCTGGCAATGCGGTTTGGCGGCAGCTTCGGCGGTCCTGGCCTTGGAGAGACCGGGGGTGGCAGTGAACATTGCCGCTGCTTCTTCTGGCGGCGCTGTGGGGTCTAGACTCGTAGTAGTTGGGCACACGGCCAATCCGTGGTGAAGCCACTGGCCTGCGGGCCATCGGGAGTACAGCTGAGTCAAGCAGAGTCGGCAAATACGTCACCTATCCACATTCTCCACAGATGTTGCAAGAACCCCTGTGTCCTTTTGTGTATTAACCAGAATCTTCAGTTCATTGTTTCTACCGATGTTGAGCTTATACAGTGCCCACCATCATGTTTAGCACAAAGACCCATCATTTATTTATTTGCCTCTGTATTCCACAATTTGAGATTTATAATAGAAAAAAAATCACATGTTGTTAAAGTGTACATTGTCAGATTTAATAAAGGCCATTTTTATACATTTTGGTTTCACCATGTAGTTGTCAAGTTTATAGTTCCCAGGTTTTTATTTTGCAGCCTTCTTAAATAGAAGCATAACATTAGCCTCCCACCTGTGGTCTGATACCTCAACCACATCTAATGATTTGTATATCAGTCAATGCTCCTGCAATTTCTTCTCTAATTTTCTTTCTTAAATATATTCAGAAGAAAGAGATGAGAGAAAATTCAAGGCGGGAATTATAAACCTTTAAGGCCTTTGCACCACTTCCATGCAGCTCATCAGTAAGTTAACAGAGATAACAGAGCACCAGTATACATACTTGCCTCACACCCCAGCAAAGGACATGTTACATAGAAACATAGAAAATAGGTGCAGGAGGAGGCCATTCGGCCCTTCGAGCCAGCACCACCATTCATTGTGATCATGGCTGATCGTCCCCAATCAATAACCCGTGCCTGCCTTCTCCCCATATCCCTTGATTCCACTAGCCCCTAGAGCTCTATCTAACTCTCTTAAATCCATCAAGTGATTTGGCCTCCACTCTCCTCTGTGGCAGGGAATTCCACAAATTCAAAACTCTCTGGGTGAAAAACTTTTTTCTCACCTCAGTCTTAAATGACCTCCCCTTTATTCTAAGACTGTGTCCCTGGTTCTGGACACGCCCAACATTGGGAACAATTTTCCTGCATCTAGCTTGTCCAGTCCTTTTATAATTGTATATGTTTCTATAAGATCCCCTCTCATCCTTCTAAACTCCAGTGAATACAAGCCTAGTCTTTTCAATCTTTCCTCATATGACAGTCCCGCCATCCCAGGGATCAATCTCGTGAACCTACGCTGCATTGCCTCAAGATTCTAAAATCAACAGATCAGTCTGAGAGGCAATTGATATTATGGTGGTAATTGGATGGAGGGTGGTTGGGGTTGGAAAGATAATGTAGAATGGATAACAAAATAACACATTACATCCAAAAAAAGTTAAATCAAACGCAAATTTACTGAGAAATTTGCAGTTAGCCGAGTGGCATTCTCTGCTATTAATACGAATTAGAAAAGCAATTTCAGGTGCAGGGCAGATGTGCAATTAAGGTGAATAGCTAACAACGATTGTTCAAGTTAGGATTAGCTTCAGAAAAAATTGTGCTGCCCTGTCTGCCTCAAACATGTGAAGTCATTGCCTTTCTACTGCCTTGGTAAATATGATAAAAAAACACATTAAAGTTAAGTACCATCATCAGAAATGAAAATACAGCTACAATAATCTGATGTGCACATCACTACCAAAGAACAGTGAATTATTAGAATATGAGCCAAAGTCCCCTTCTGAGCGAGCCAGTTACCATTAAGATAGGGAAATATTTCTTCACTTGGTGGATCTTTGGTATTCTCCATCCGCAGAGTACCGTACACACAATCATTATGCTTATGCTTATTCAAGACTGATACTAATATATCTTTAGGCTTGAAGGAATTCACAGGAAGTTGGGATAAGACAGGAAAGTGGTCTTGAGGCACACGTCCCATCAAATTGTACTGAATAATGAAGCAGATCTGAGAAACCAAATAGCCTACTTCTGCTACGGTTTCTTATGTTCATAATTGTTCCTGATACTGTGTCCAATCTAACAACCCCTCAGAAATATTTGATTAGTGGACAGATACAATTAGTAGACAAAACCATAGCTGTGCAAAATAAATTGCTACAATGGCATAAGTTAGAGGACCTCATTATGACAATTTACAAGGGGATAATTCCCCTTAAGCATCAAGAGTCAATATATAGTTTTCCCAGAAACCAAAATAGACACTACACTTTCAGTGTACAGAGCCAGGGGATACAAAGAAAATAACCGACACAGTATTTTAACTCACTACACAATGTAGTATTTAAAACTGGATTTTTTTTTAATTCTAGTGCATGTGGAAAATTCCAACACTAGAGGATGCCTCTATTGTTTGAGATTTTTACAAATCAGTTTAAATACTTACAATTTTCCCACCTGATCTTTGATCAAACTGCAACATGGTAAACCTCTTTGTCTCCTTCTTATAAGTGCAGTAATATTTCACCCAACTTGAGCCAAAGGGACCTGTTCCTAGAACACACAGAGCAATCAGATGTCATTTACCATTCACTTAAATATTTAACACACTGGAGTAATTTACCATCAAATCAGTGGGTTGATATAAATGCTTTCCTTTGGGGAAAAAATCACATAAATTGATTTAGTGATAGAAATAAAGATCCTTTACCAAGAACCAAACGAAGAAACACGTGTACATGCAATTCAAATACTAGATCCCTAACCCAATTTTTAGAAGATAAAAATAGGTGGCATTTCTAAAATTGGCAGTTTAAAGGGAATTTGAGGAGGCATAATTTTTTTAACATTATGGTTGATGACTGGAAATTGCTTCCAGAGGAAATTGCACCGTTGGATACAATCAGTATGTTTAATAGACATTTAAACAAGCACTTAAATAGGCATGGCAAGGGAGGATATCAACCTAATGCAGGCAAATGGAATCAGTGTAGATGGGCAAGATTCAGCGTAAACACAATGGGTTGAATGACCCATTTCTGTGCTGAACAACTCTGACTAAGATTAAGAATGTTAAAAGAAACATCTTGATTTTTAGGTACACTTTATACTGTAGCAAATCTAAAATGAGGAAGAATTGTACTGCGGAAACAGGCCCTTCAGCCCATCGAGTCAGCAGCAACCAGTGATCCCCGCACACTGACACTATCCTACACACACTAGGGACAATTTACACTTATATCAAGCTAATTAACCTACAAACCTTTACATCTTTTGGAGTGTGGGCAGAAATCAAAGATCTCAGAGAAAACCAAAAGCGGTCACGGGGAGAACATACAGACTCCGAACAGACAGCACCCGTAATCAGGATCAAAACTGCGCCTCCGGTGCTGCAAGCACAGTAAGGCAGTAACTCCCCTGTTACGCCACTGTGCCGCCCACCAGGGTTCCTACAGAACTATTGGTTGCAGTCACCATTGTTTCGCCCCTTCAATTTTTCTGTGGTCCAATATTCATCATCATCAATCTGCCCCATTAACTATCTTTTAAAATTCAGCTTTTACAATCCATGACCAAAATAATACAGCCAATTTTAAATAACAACTATTTCCAATTATTGATTTGACTATTTCATCTACTGTGGCAGATAAACTAATGGGTAAATAGCCAAAGAAACAAAGGTATAGGCATATTTAACAGCTTCTACAATGAAAATTAAAATTCTTTTAAATTAAGAAGCATTTTAAGAAACATACTTTTCTCGTGTAGATAAAGGTATCCTTCTGTGGTGAACAGGGTTGTCCGAGTATGTTCGTGAGGATTCTTTTTAATCTTGTTCATTAGGTCCTCCACTTCTGACCTTGCACCCTCAAATCGATTCCTTGCCTATGGAACAAGGTAATAAAAAAGTGTAAATATTCAGTGGCAAGGAGCCAAACACTACCATTTACTGATTATTATCTCATTGATAGATTTAATGTAATTCAAATCTATCATTTTCATCTTTCCAAAGTCTGACAAAGGTTCTTTATCCTGAAATGCTAATTCTATTGCCACTCACAGATGCTGGTTGAACTATTGAATGTTTCTAATATTTCCTGTTTTTACCCCAAAAAACATGCGTTCTTTTGCATTCATTCACAGACTGTGGGCATTAATGGCATTTAATACTCAAGATTCATTGCACTTGATTTTAATGACATACATGACCATTTTGGAGTGCTGCCAAGAGCCAAACATATTCAGGGCTCGAAATTAGAGGTTGCCCGGGTGCCACTGACCACTCAAAGCGCCGCCGGGCAACCTAAACACCGAGTCATTTTGCCCGGCTTGGCAACCAGATACTGGTTTGTACCGAAGATAGACACAAAACACTGGAGTAACTCCGCGGGTCAGGCAGCATCTCTGGAGAAAAGGAACGCAATGTTTTGTGTCAGCGGTGACGGCTGTATTGCAGGGCAAAGATACTAGGTGCGGGGTGAGGAAGGGTCGGAGCGAAAGACGGGCTTCGTACAGCGGCAACAGCGGCCGCGACAGTGGCTCCATCTCCTCCTCCTCCCGCCCGCCCGCCCTGATAAGGGCCTCTGCTTGTAAACCCGCTAACGGCGATAACCGCTTTCAAAACAAACCCTCCCTCCCGCACGCCGAGGCCAGGAGGGAGGGAGGGAGGCGGAGGCGGAGGCCCTTATCAGGGCGGGCGGGGTGTGGGAGGAGGCGGAGATAGAGCCGCTGTTGCCACTGTGCGAAGCCCGTCTTTCGCTCCGACTCGTCTGAAGCAGCTGCACCAAAGATCTTATAGCTATACGATCTTTGAACTGCACCGCTCGGCCCCGCACCTTGCTGTTGGCTGGCGGAGGCGAGGAGTTCCCAACGGCCAAGGCAGCGGGGCGATGTTGTCCGAGGAGCGCTGACCTTCCTTCCTCCCCACCTCGCCCCCCTCTCCCTTGTACGCCCCCTCCACCCCCTTATCCTGGGACCCCTCCACTCCATCCCGCACTGATCCCCATTCCCTCGTCTATTCAGTCCTCACTGACATTCCCGGTGCTCCCCTCCACATCTACCCCCCCCCCCCCCAATCTATTCATCCTGCGCTGATCACCCTATCCATCTCGCATTGATTCTCCTGCCACCCACCCCCTCATCCATCCTACACTGGTTCCCCAATTCACCCTGTACTTACCCCTTTCCCATCCATCCTGCACTTCTCCTCCATCCATCCTGTACTAATCCACGCATTCATCCCGTACTGACCCACCCTCCATTTACCCTGCACCTTCCCCTCATTCATCCTGTAGTGATCCCCCATTCATCCTGCACACCCTCCAATCCACACTGTACTGACCCCCCCCCCCATTCATCCTGCGCTGATATCCCCCCCCATCCATCCTGTACTGATCCTCCCATTCAAGAAGAATGGGGGGAACAGTCTGAAGAAGGGTTTCGACCCGAAACGTTGCCTATTTCCTTCGCTCCATAGATGCTGCCTCACCCGCTGAGTTTCTCCAGCACTTTTGTCTACCCCCATCCATCCCGTACTGAACCCCGCCATTCAACACCACTGACATCCCCGGTGCTCTCCCCTCACAATTTTACCTACTCCAACCAACACGTACTAATTCACCTGCCTCAATCCATCCATTCTGCACCGACTGCCTTCTAATCCCCCACCCCCGCTATCTATCCACCCAGCACTGATACACACACACACCCCTCCCTGACCCTATTGTGCTGGAACTGTCTTCAGAGCGAGCATTGACTATGTTCGATAACGGAATGCAATCAAATGTGTTTTAATTCCCAATGTTATTATTTGTTTTAATCCATAAAGATGGATTAATTAAATTGTGAACACGTGAAACATTAAAACCGGTGTTCGATTGTCACTGCTGCCGTTGACACGTTATTACAGAATTCATTTTAACGGCAAATCAATGCTCTTAATATGGAGTATCAGTACTGTAGTTATTTAATGAGCAACATTCACAACTATACGTACGCATATATGTTACCATGGTCCAGGATTTATTGACACAGGTTGATCATACGCTGAATAATCCAACCACATTTTTGTTTGGAAGTGGAAAGAACTAATAGAAATTGCATTAATTGCAATGTGTAAAAAGAGTTGAGATACTGTCTTATAATTTTGCTGCATGTCATTGTGGGATATATCATGTCTTGATTGGTGAATATGTTTAGTTTGTGACTTTATTTGAAGCAGAAATATGTGAATGCTTCATTGAGTATAATTCCGACTGGTAACTACGCACTTCGTCCGAGCACATTATCGCACGCGTCATGCAAGCCATCTTAAATGACCACCTAAACTGTCATTTGGCAACCTAAAAAGCTGCCTAGATTGCCCGGCTGGCAAGAGGGAAAAAAAAGTTAAGCGAGAGCCCTGATATTGTTTCTCCAGTCAGCAGAAACTCCCTCTGCTTCCATAACATCAAACAAAACCTAGTTCTGCATCCACCTTAGGGTCATAAATTCTACCAGCCTATACTTAGCGAGTAGTAGCTGTAATTTCCCTACCCGTGAAGCACACAAAATAGAAACAGGAGGCAATTCTATGGCTCCACCACTCCAAACCGCGAAATCAAATTTTTTATCTCAGCACCACTTTCCTGCAGTAATTCTTTATTCCTTGATTTCCTTAATGTACTATTAATCTCCGTGCTGAATATTCAATGTAACTAGGTCTCTACAGCTCTCTTGGATGGCAAATTCCAAAGAATCACTACCAAGTGAAGAAATGTATTTTCATCTTAGTGTTGAATTAGCAACCATTTATTGCAAGATTGCAATCCCCTGGCTCTAGCTACCCAGCCAGAGGAAACATCCATGCCTGACTTGTCAAGCCCTCCAAACATTGTGTGTTTCAATGAGATTGCATCCCATTCTTAATGTGGGCTCAACCTAATTAATCTCTCTATTTAATATTACTACCCCGTCTCCCTCACCATCAATCTGAACCTTTGGTGTACTCCCTCTACTGCAAGTACATGCTCATGGCGTGAGACCAGATCTGTACATAATATTCAAAGAGCAATCTAAACCAGATCCCCAGGCCCCATATAATTCCAGGAAGATAGATCAAAATCTTCTGGCAATTAAAGCCAACTTATTTCCTAACTGCCTACTCAAACTGCGTCTTAATTGTCTTGTATTTTGTACAAGGACCCCAGATCTCTTTGGACACCACCACAATTCAATCTCAAATTTTTTAAATACTCTGCTTTTTTAACTGAAGGACACAATTTCACATTTTCCACCTTGTATTCCATCTTTATCCTCCCAAAGCCTCCATGTATCCTCTTCACAACCCACACAGTCACAGCTCCATATCTTCAAAGTTAGATTATTACACTCAGTCCCTTCAATCAAATCACTGATGTGGATTGTTAATAGCTGGAGTCCAAGCACATATTTCTGTTCACTGTGTTCCAACCAGAAAATGATCTGTTTGTTACTAATCTGTTTTCTGTCCATTAACCAATACTTAATCCATGTCAGTACATTATCATCAACCCCATGTGTAAGCCTGGATGGAAGATAAGAGCATCCAGGTACCTGTAGCAATAGTATCTATTTTATTCCAGAACTGAACCAGAACAATCATTCACTTCCACACTGGATCATTAACTGAATTGAAAGTACAAGATCACTGAAAATGGACTAAATGTTTGGTATCCTGTTATAAAAAAATTTCCTTTCCAAATTATAGAATAAAGTTGAACCCGTAGCCTCATACATCATAACCAACACGTTTTTAAAAAAACAATGCATATGAGAAAAAAAAAGCCAGCCAGACACCACAAGGCTGCGTACTCTCCCCTCTCCTTTACTCTCTCCACACCAACGACTGCACCTCCATAGACTCATCTGTCAAGCTTCTCAAGTTTGAGGACGACACAACACTGATTGAACTGATCCAGGATGGGGAGGAATCTGCCTACAGACAGGAAGTGATACAGCTGTCCTGGTGCCATCGCAACAAACTGGAACTCAATGCTCTTAAGACGGTGGAATTGATTGTAGACTTTAGGAGAGCTCCATCTTCCCTCCCCTCCTCTCCACCCACTCACCATCAACAGCACCACAGTCACATCTGTGGAGTCATTTAAGTTCATTGGAACCATCATCTCCAGGGACCTTAAATGGGAGGCCACCATCGACTCCACAGTCAAAAAGGACCAACAGAGGATGTACTTCCTGCGGCAGCTGAGAAAACACAAACTGCCATAGGCAATGATGGTCCAGTTTTATACTGCCATCATAGAGTCTGTCCTCACCTTCTCCATCATGGTCTAGTTTGGCTCAGCCACCAAGCACGACATCCGGAGGCTACAGCGCATCGTTCGTTCAGGCGAGAAGGTTGTTGGCTGCAACCTTCCCCCCATCGACGAACTGTACACTGCAAGGGCCAGGAAGCGAGCGGGTAAGATCATCTCTGACCCCTCTCATCCTGGCCACAAACTCTTTGAAGCACTTCCCTCTGGAAGGCGACTCTGGACTGTCAAAGCCGCTTCAGCCAGACATAAAAACAGCTTTTTTCCCACGAGCAGTAGCTCTACTCAACAGCCAAAAGTCTGTAGCCTCCTTTTGCTCAAGTATTTTATTTCATTCTTCACATGTGTAAATTATGTTTTATTTTTAATTGCCTACTGTGTATTGTGATGTTACTTGCGAGCAAAGCACCAAGGCAAATTCATGTTAGTGTATACATATTTGGCTAATAAAATGTATTCAATTCAATTCACAAATGTTTGAAAGCGGGTATCAAAACCAATTTATATGCAGCTTCTGAAAAAACAAGGCTTACGTTTTGTATGTGGAGGTGTAGGTCAGTTTTGTAGTGATCAAAATCTTTGGCCAGTTCATAACCTTGATGATAAAATGTGAAAAGCATCTGAAAGAAAGACAGCATCTGAAAGAGAAAACAAAAGTTCACTAATTTTTAATACATTGGTTCCAATATATTGAGGAAGGAAAAATAAGGCAGCGAGCTACAGAAGGTAGACATCTTAAATTAACAATTTTAGCTAGCGCAGAGTACAGATTCCCCAGACTTCAGCTTCAACAGTGTGAAAAGCAGAGGTAGGGAGGTTGACAGGGGTGGGAGGTGTTGAGCGGGGGGGGGGGGGGGGGGGGGGGGGAAGAGAGAAGGTGCCTGCTTGATTTTTAAAAAAGTTTAAATTGATGTGGAAACAACAATCATTGAATCAGCCCAGAGTTAAATAAGTGCTGCGTTATTTAAGTTTGATTTTATTTCTTGTTCTGGTCAACATGACATGGCAGGTCTCCCCAATCCCTGCAGAATGAATGCCCTGTGCCATGTGGGAAATCCCAAGGTATGCACACCTTAGGCACCGTGAGAAATCCCGGATGGTTCACCTGTTCTGAACACCCATACTAGCAAGGAAATGTTATCAAATCGAAGATCTAAAGATCTGAGTTTCAGAGCTTGAACAAGGGTCAGAGTCACTCCAATACAATGGCAAGGCAAAGCATTACATTAAAGCATGTCCAAAGAGTTCATCACTTCACAATGCAATGAAGGAATGGGTGACAACTAGGCAGACCAGTTAATACAGGAGTTCACCAAGTGCCATATACCCTACCTGGTAATTTACCTCAGACTATGCCAGAAGGCAACTCTCTGCACGGGAGTATAATCAAAGGCCATGGCAATGGGATTAACACAATGATGTGGATTGAGGGCAGAAAGGACAATAGAGCTGTCGTCATAGGATATTAAATTGTTAGGGGGGGGGGGGGGGGAATAAATAAATCAGTAGCCATGTATTTAATTCCAGGAAGGCATGTGCTTCCTGGTTATCAAGGCAAGGATGTCTTGAAATAGATGCAGAACATTTTGAGCAGATGGGATGTGCAGCCAGAGGGCACCATGGTCTCATTGGCATAAAGGAGGGAGCAAGAAGGTTCTCCAAGCCCACTTTGGGTACTGATAAGAGACTGAAAAGCAGGAGATTGAAGAGAAAGAGGCGTAGGAATTAACATGTGAGCTTTCGAAAAATCAAAATGTCAATGTGAAGGTATAGAATTATGAATGAAACATTTAGAATTATAAATGAACAAAATATATTGATGCGTTTTGCTTTTTTTTTTAAAGTGGAAAGTCAACTGTGCCAGATATTCAAAAAGATATTCCAGGCTCTTAAAAACAAAACTTAAGGGAATATATCACAGAGATTGTGACCATAATTCTGTATCATCTGGCTGCTGGACATGTCCCACAACCTTACCATTAACAACACATTACACAGGCAAAGTAGCATCACTTGCTACTTAACTGCCACATTAAGCCATTTGATCTCACCCCATCAAAGATATTCTCTTTGTTCTTCCCACCACCCTCTCAGCCATTATTGAAAGCTAACATTTTTGTTTCCCAGTGCTGATAATGGGTCCTGGACCTGATATGTTAACTATTTCTCTCTTGACAGATGCAATCTAACGTGCTAAGAATTTCCATCATTTTCTCTCTTTATTTTACTTCAGGTTTTTTTATTTTCATTGCACAAAATGTATCTGCATTGGTGACAACAGTCCCATATCATGGTGCCAATTATCATTTTAAAGGGCCCACCAAATGTAGCTTCATTAGTTCCTCCAACTAATTTTGAAAGTATCAGTTCAACTTTTGGAGGAAATGATTAAAGAGAAAACCATTCAAAAATAATGTAAGAGTTGAAAAAAAGTACAAGAATGATCCCAGGAATGAGTAGGTTAACATGTGAAGAGTGCTTGATGGCGCTGGGCCTATACTCGTTGGGAGTTTAGAAGAATGAGGGGGGGGACCTCAGTGAAATGTACAGAATAGTGAAAGGCTTGGATAGAGTGGATGTGGAGAGGATATTTCTACTAGTGGGACAGTCTTGGACTAGAGGTCACAGCCTCAGAATTAAAGGACGTTCTTTTAGGAAGAAGATGAGGAGGAATGTCTTTAGTTAGAGGGTGGTGAATCTGTGGAATTCTTTGCCACAGAAGGCTGTGGAGGCAAAGTCAGTGGATATATTTAAGGCAGAAATAGAGAGATTCTTGATTAGTATGGGTGTCAGAGGTTATGGGGAGAAGGCAGGAGAATTGGGTTAGGAGGAAAAGATAGATCAGCCATGATTGAATGGCAGAGTAGACTTGAGTAGAATGGCCTAATTCTGCTCCTGGCACTTATGGCCTTAAAGGGAAAAAAAAGAGGTATGGGAAGAAAGTGAAGATTATGAGCAAGGTTGGAGGAACAGAATGACTGAAAATAGTGGGCAGCAAGAAGTGAATCAGGATTCTGAAGCACAGAACTCATCACACTTGCCATCACTTGTTTTGTAGTTGCAATTTTCCATCTTTCAGTTCAGAAAAATACTAATCTTACTTGAATCAGAAATAGAATTGGGATCAAAAGAAAATATATTTCCACACTAAGGTAGATCATGTTGACTGTTTTATAGAACTGGAATAAGTTATGAATTGGTGAGTGGTCACATGGTAGCTTCAAGAAATGTAAATATAATCACGTTTTTCTCCAAATTTGACTTACAGGTTCCACAAATTCAAACTTCTTGCGTTCTTGAATTTCTTGCACTTTGCACACGTATTCCAGTGATAATTCATAGTAGTGTTGCTGAATCTGCTCGAGCTGACTATCTGCCTAGAATGACAAAGATATTCCTTTTTTTTAATGAAATTATGGAATGCAAAGGCAAATTGTTTATAAAAATACTGTTAAATGTTTGTTCAAGCTGGAATACCTTTCAGCTATTCAACATAATTTTACAAAGGCAATCATGGATATGGAACAGAAATGCTACAACCTTTTCAATAAATGAAAAATTATTAGAAACAGAAAAAGGCCAGTTTGTGACTTGGTGTCTCAAAATTGTGTGATGTGTACTGTGCCTTTTAATTTTACAAAACTTAACCAGATACCTCATTAGCTTCTTCTGAATTTACTTGTCCAGCAGACCATTGCATAACTTCACCAAATTGAAAATTAAATCTTAATTCTGTACATTAGTCTTTTCAACATTCATACCATCCTTCCTTGTAAAATTCATGACTGGTTAAGAAAATTTAGTTTAATAATATCTATGCTATAAATACTCTTAAATATTTCAATGTAGCTCCCAAAACTTAATCTGTGAACAAGAGGAATTAGGTGCACAAATCTCAACTAAGGAAATAGAAGAAACAATAAATACATTAAAGAACGGAAAAACTCCAGGGCCAGATGGTTTTAGTAATGAATTTTATAAAAGATTTTATGAGATAATTACACCACGACTACATAAAATGTATACATATGCTTTTAAAGAACATACACTTCCAGAAACACTGGCGGAGTCAACGATTACTCTAATACCTAAAAAAGGTAACGATTTAGAAGATCCGGGCTCTTATAGAGCTATTGCGTTGTTAAATACAGATCAAAAAATATTAGCGAAAACATTAGCTAGAAGGCTAAGTAACTATGTCAGTAAATTAATAAATCCGGATCAAACAGGGTTTATACCCAAGAGGTATTCAAGTAATAACCTGAGACGTCTGTTTAATATAATGCACTCACATAAAACCGAAGAGCAAGATTTATCAATTATCTCACTGGACGCAGAAAAAGCATTTGATCAAGTGGAATGGGATTATATGGTTAAAGTATTGCAAAAATTTCAAGTGGGAGAGAATTTTATCGCTTGGGTAAAATTATTATATGACAGGCCTATGGCCAGAATATTAACTAATAATATCTTGTCCTCGAAATTTCAGTTATCAAGGGGAAATAGACAGGGGTGTTCATTATCACCTCTGCCATTTGCTCTTGTAATAGAACCGTTAGCGGAAAGTATTAGGATACATCCGAATATTTATGGGTACAATACAAAATATTCAAATAATAAGATATCTTTATATGCAGATGATGTACTACTATACATTACAAAATCACAAACTAGTATACCAAATATATTAAATTTAATTGAGGAATTTGGATCCTTTTCAGGATATAGAATAAATTGGAATAAAAGTGAAATTATGCCGATTAAACTTCAGGAATCGTCACACCTGTTAAAATTCCCTTTTAAAATAGCCGTAGAAAAATTTAAATATTTGGGAATTGAAATTACTAGAAAATATAAGTCTCTATTTAATGCAAACTATATGCCCTTACTCAATAAACTAAACACACTGATTAAATTCTGGAAAACCCTCCCGATGTCTCTTATAGGCCGAATAAATGCTATAAAAATGATCTTTTTACCACAAATTTTATATCTATTCCAGTCAATATACTTACCCAAAATTTCAAAAATATGATTCACCTGTTGGCCAATTCGGCCCAGCAGGTGGATTGGATAGTAATGGAGAGAGAGGACTGCTCCCCTTTTAACATAGGAGCGATCCTTCTCTCACCAACAAAAATAAAGAATACAATATATAGTAAAAATCCAATTATTCACAGTACAATTAGAATTTGGAAACAAATAAAATTATCGTTAAAATTAAGAAATCTATCACTTCTTTTACCTATAATGAATAATCCTTCGTTTAAACCTTCTATGATAGATAGAGCTTTTATAAATTGGGAAAGAGCAGGAATTAAAACGTTTGGAGATATGTATGATAATGGAAGTTTTTTAACATTTCACCAATTACAACTTAAGTATAACTTGAATAATAATCAATATTTTAAATATTTCCAACTACGTGACTATTTGAAAAAGTATACACGGGAATATCAAAATATCTCTCCTGACTTATTAGATGGGATAATGAATATAAAAGCGGAATCAGCTAATTTAATATCATAACTATATAATTCCATCTTAAATATAGAAATTCCATCATCGGACGGGATCAGAAGAGAATGGGAACAGGAATTGGCTATAAAAATCTCGAACGAGAGTTGGGATAAACATTATATGTGCATAAATGTTCGATTAACGTAAGACATACTCTGATTCAATTTAAAATTTTACATAGATTATAATATTCAAAAGCTAAATTAAGTAAATTTTACCCAAATACCTCTGCAAATTGTGATAAATGCCTAGTCCAAGAGTCAACTATAGCACATTCTTTTGTTTTTTGTATAAAAATTCAAAAATATTGGAATGAAATTTTTGAAATTTTTACTAAATTATTTAAAATAAAACTGAAACCGAATGCAGAACTGATTATTTTTGGAACAATAGAAGCAACTTTGGAGCTGACTTCGTTTCAAAGGAGTTTTCTTAGTTATGGCTTATTAACGGCAAAAAAATTAATACTGAAATTTTGGGAAAATGCTCCTACGCCAACAATAAAAATGTGGACTTCTAATATGTCGGAATTGTTACATCTAGAAGATATGAGATTCCTCCTAGCAGGTAAACAAGACCAATTCCAAAAGATTTGGTCTCCATATATCGACTTATTACAAACATAGGGTGCAACAAAATGTTGATAATAAATGGTTTTAGGACCTGGCGAGGGGTGAGTAAAGATAAGAAGTAGGTACATCCCTTTCATATTGTCCTATCTTATTTTCTTTTTTCTCTTTTTTTCTTTTCTTCTTTAACTACTTCTTGTGGTTTAGGTTCACATGTGTGTTCCTGGGCCATTTTTCATTCACTCACTGACTGTCCTTGCTAGCTCTTTCTATTCTTCTTTTCTATTAAAGTTGAAAAACAGAAGTGGTACAAGAACTGTATAAATTTACGTTATTGCAGATTACTGTAATGTAAAATACTTCTAAAAAATAAAAAATAAAAAAATAAAAATGTTTCAATGTGAACTCTTGAACTTTCACTTCTCCAGAAAAATGTTCTCAATATTCGGAGCTTTTCTCACGACTTGCATGGCTATTCATAGCTATCAATTAAATATTTTCAAATGTCTGCAGTAGGGCGAACATAAGGACTAACCTGTACAAAATCACCCCATTGTATGATTCGGGCAGTTTCGAAGAACATTTGCACTTTCTACAAGTACAAACAAACCTGGTATTTGTTCTCCATCTCAGTGTATGTCCACGATGAATATCCAGCACTTTTGCAAAGTTTAAATGGGTCACATGTTAACACCATTAACAATCAGAAATTGTCACCCTCTTACTACATTATCCTAAAAAAATAATAATAATGAGCTACTGAACATCCATTGAACCAAATAGCAAAGATTTCTATAAACACATGGTAAAATGTTTTTTTTTTTAATGTATCTTCAGCCCAAAGCGTTCATGAGTGCGAGTTCTCATTTTTTCATATTTCCCAGTTTGAATTTTCCTCAAATGAGATTTAATGCAGGTAAGTGCACACACCCCAGTCCACTTATGCGAAGGGGCCTGAATATGGGAGTTATTTGGCCAGTCTGGACAACTGTGTCCAGACTGGCCAAAGAATTTGGGCAACAGGCCAGATCTGGACAACTGTGTTGTTACTTGTATTTACTATTACTCACGAACCTGACAAATTAAACAAAAGGGCTTCTAATTTATATGGGAATTTAGTACACTTGAAGCCACATGATTATCTGAATCAATGTTTTATTTCTCCTTCTAAATGAAGAAGGGTCCCGACCCAAAACGTTGTCCATCCATTTCCTTCCACAGATGCTGCCTGACCCGCTGTATCCTTCATCACTTTCTTTTTTTTTGCTCAAGATTCCAACATCCACAGCGGTTTGTGTTTCCACTCATTTCTGTGGTACCTTGCTATTTAGTGACTCAAATATCCCTACTTTCCATGTTCT
Organism: Malacoraja senta; assembly: GCA_038087875.1. Lineage (NCBI taxonomy): Eukaryota > Metazoa > Chordata > Chondrichthyes > Rajiformes > Rajidae > Malacoraja > Malacoraja senta. The sequence goes on along the minus strand of CM075977.1, from coordinate 223,977,672 downwards.
GCAACTTACGATTCTCCTTCCAATACCGTACAGGCAGTATATGGGTTATGTACTGTAAAGGGCCTGTCCCACTTGCATGCGATTGCATGCGTTTGGCGTGACCAAACGGAAGCGGAGTTCACGCGAAGTTCGAGGTAAGTACGCGCTAAGTTCGCGCGTGACGTCATTTGCGTCATACTCACCAATCAGCTGGGCAGGAGGCGGGCCGGCTGAATTTAGGCGTCGCACGGCGTCGTCATCACGCAACGCCACTCCGGGCGGTGACGTCATCGCGCAATGCCGTCAAGATGCTGCGTAACGAACGCAATGCGCCTGCGTGCCGACATGCCGTTGGCGTGAGAAATTTTCAGACAGTGCAAGATTTTCGGAGCCCCGCACAATGCCATACGCCTCCGCGATTCTAAGTGGGACCGGCCCCGCACGGCCATACGCCTCAAGCGACCACGTTTGGTCGCGCCAGACGCATTCCAGAACCTTAACGGTTCCTGTTCTGAAAACTGTTTATAAAGCTACTTTTCTGTAAGTCAGAAACATCTGATTTTCATTGCTACCCATTTCATATTGTTCGGCTATAATTCTTTCATTTTATAGAATGTCTTCTATGTTCGCCCTAACACTAACCGTAATTAAAATAATGAAACATACTGTATCCAGCTGATGATGAATACCATGAAACATTTATTATCTTGAAAGGTTCTTTAAAAAATGATGGGAGTACTTTGTAAAGTTGGATTTTCCAGTCAAGACTTCCATTACCAGGGGACCCCATGTATTATTGGCATTCTCAGGCATTCTTATCTTGTGCACTGGTCTTTAATGTAGCACATAATAACATCCATTCTGGAGATTCAAAAGCATTTTTTTCCACAAACTGGTTCTGCTTTATCCATCCTGGTTGTTACACCCTCAAAGAACTCCCACAAATGCTGTCAAAAACGATTTCCATTTCATAAACCAATCTCGACTTCGCTTGACTGTCTAATGATTTTCGAAAGATCCTGCTATTAGCTCCTTTAGACGGAATAAGGGTCCCGACCTGAAACATCGTCTCTCCATTCCCTCCTCTTTTGCTGCCTACCCACCAAGTTCCTCCAACACTTTATTTCTTGCACTTTACTAAGAACTGTTTCCTTTCTCTTTGCACTGCCGGTTTTACACATGTATGTATGGTTTTAATTATAATCATGGGTGATTTTCTTTTTACCTGGATAGCATGCAAAACCTAAATTGCATCTGAGTAAACATGTCGATAAAGCAATATCAAATATCAGGTGAGTTATGAGTCTGAAGAAGGGTACTGAACCAGAAAGTGACCTATCCATATGCTCCTGAGTTGTTGCCTGACTCGCTCAGTTCTTCCAGCACTTTGTGTTGGGTTTTTTAAACCAGCATCTGCAGTTCCTTGCTTCTACAGCATCAAATGGAGCATTCAAAAAAAAGCTTTAGATATATTTATACGGTCATAAGGGATAGGAGTAGAAGTCGGCCCATCAAGTCTACTCCACCATTCAATCGTGGCTGATCAATCTCTCCCTCCTAATCCCATTCTCCTGCCTTCTCCCCATAACCTCTGCCACATATGCTAAATACCTGTACTCATAAAAGGACATAAATGATAGATTTCTCCAATACTATCATAACCTTTATTCAACTAAAACCGTAGGACAATCAAAAGGAATAGCAGATTTTTTACTAAAATGTAATTTAAAAGGTTTAGATTCAAACGATAGAGAATTATTAGAAAGGGAGATTACGATAAAAGATATTGAGGAGTCTATTGGCTCTTTAAAAAATGGTAAAGCAGTAGGACCAGATGGTTTAGGCTCCGAATTTTATTAAAAAATTTATGATTTGCTTTGCCCACGTTTACAAAGACTGTATGAGTATATCTATACTCAACAGAAACTTCCAGACACTTTAAATGAATCTATAATAACACTTATTCCTAAAGCTGATAAAGATCCGGAAGACCCGGGATCATATAGAGCAATTGCACTTTTAAATACAGATCAGAAAATATTAACTAAAATACTAGCGCATAGATTAAGTACAGTGATGAATAAATTAATACACCCTGACCAAACAGGCTTTATTCAGAAACGGTACTCATATTATAATCTAAGAAGATTATTTAATATTATATATTCCAAGAGAATTATTAATGAAGATCTAGCAATAATCTTACTTGACGCTGAAAAAGCATTTGATCAGGTCGAATGGTCTTATTTATTTTCGGTGATGGAAAATATGCAGCTAGGGGAGAAATTCTGTACATGGATAAAACTGTTATATACAAATCCCACGGCTAGAATATTTACAAACCAAAGGTTGTCATCTAAATTTAGCCTATCTAGAGGTTGTAGACAAGGATGCCCGTTATCTCCATTATTATTTGCGCTTGCTATTGAGCCACTTTCAGAAAGAGTCAGGGGGCATCCGGAAATACACGGGTATAACACAAAGGACACAGTGAATAAAATTTCTCTATACGCAGATGATGTATTAATTTACATTACAAAACCAGAAATTAGTATTCCAAACTTATTAAAGCTAATAACCCAATTTGGTTCACTTTCAGGATACAGAATAAATTGGAATAAAAGTGAAATTATGCCAATAAGGGAACATAACAAACAGATAATACAACAATTTCCATTTAAATTAGTAAAGGAAAAATTTAAATATCTAGTTATTTATGTAACTAAGATATATACATCATTATTTAAAGCAAATTTTCCACCATTACTGAATAAACCACATAAGAATATTCAATACTGGAAAACACTTCCTATCTCAATGGTTGGCAAAATTAATGCCATAAAAATGATTTTTTTACCGCAAATATTATACCCTTTTCAGACAATTCCGATATATCTGGCAAAAAACTTTTTTTTTAAACTGGACTCTATTGTTAATGATTTTATCTGGGATTATAAGAATCATAGGATAAACAAAAGACATTTGTGTAAATCAAAAATAAATGGAGGCTTGGTTTTACCCAACTTTTTGTTTTATTTCTGGGCAGTTAATATTAAAAATATGAATTTCTGGTTGGAAGAAATAGATCATCAACCAGACTGGTTAAAAATGGAAAAGGAAGATTGTTTACCTTTTGATATCGGTTCGATATTATTTGCTACGTCTAAATTAAACAAAAAAAATTATAGGGAAAACCCTATAATATTTAGTGCTATACGAATTTGGAAACAATTAAAAAAGACATTAAAATTAGATGATTTATCACTTTTTCTTCCAATTGTGAATAACCCTTTGTTTAAGCCTTCATGGTTGGACGGGGGTTTTACACAATGGAAGAATTATGGAATTAAAAATATGGGACAACTTTACAAGGAAGGCACTTTTCTGACATTTCAGGAGTTGCAACAGACTTATGGACTTCGAGGAAATGATTATTTCAGATATCTTCAACTTAGAGATTATGTAAAATCGAATACTCAAAATTTTCGAATTAGAAATTCAGACATTCTTGATGAATGTTGGAACAAACATCCTAATACAGAAAAATTAATATCTTATATATATAATATCTTATTAGACAGTGACATTCCATCGACGGACTTACACAGACAAACATGGGAAAAAGAATTAAATCAAATAATAACAAAAGATACTTGGGAAGAAAGTTTGCAACACATACATCAATGTTCATTAAACGCCAGACATTCTCTAATACAATTATAAGTAATACATAGGTTACATTATTCAAAAACAAAACTACATAAAATCTTTCAACATATCTCACCTATATGTGATAAATGTCAACATTTAGAAGCTACCTTATCTCATATGTTTGCAAACTGTATAAAAATTAAAAAATTCTGGGTAAATATTTTCAGTATAATATCTAAAGTAACCAGCACACAATTGGACCCAGATCCAAAATTAATAATACTCGGAATATTAGAATTAAATCAAACATTTAGAACAACACAAAGAAACTTTATTGATTATAGTTTAATAACAGGAAAAAAATTAATTCTAAAATTTTGGAAAGGCCCTACGACCCCCACAATCAAAATGTGGATTACAGAAATGACGGAGACCTTAAACGTGGAAAGAATCAGATTCTCCCTGTTGGACAAACAGGAATTATTCGTTGGAACATGGTCTCCTTTTATTGAATACTTAAAGGGTCAGAACAGTTCAGCACAGGAACCTGACTAGCACTCGGGCTAAAGAATGGATGAAATGCTATACTTAGAAATGTACGAATATATCTCGAATGAAGTTTTTTATTTTAATACATTTTTCCATTCTTCTTTAACTATCTTTTTCCTTTTTTTTTCTTTTTTTTTTTTCTTCTCTTTCTTTTCTTTCTTTACTTCATCTATCTCTTTAGTTCTATTTAGTTTATAAAAAAAAAAAAGGCAAAAGGTATTGGAGACAATGTAATAATAATTGACAATATTATCAATTTAAAAATGTAAGACTGTAATGATGTAAATAGGTTGTGTACTTATCTCCAATAAAAAATATTTTCAAAAAAAAAAAAAAAAACCTAAATTGCATCTGAGTAAACATGTCGATAAAGCAATATCAAATATCAGGTGAGTTATGAGTCTGAAGAAGGGTACTGAACCAGAAAGTGACCTATCCATATGCTCCTGAGTTGTTGCCTGACTCGCTCAGTTCTTCCAGCACTTTGTGTTGGGTTTTTTAAACCAGCATCTGCAGTTCCTTGCTTCTACAGCATCAAATGGAGCATTCAAAAAAAAGCTTTAGATATATTTATACGGTCATAAGGGATAGGAGTAGAAGTCGGCCCATCAAGTCTACTCCACCATTCAATCGTGGCTGATCAATCTCTCCCTCCTAATCCCATTCTCCTGCCTTCTCCCCATAACCTCTGCCACATATGCTAAATACCTGTACTCATAAAAGGACATAAATGATAGATTTCTCCAATACTATCATAACCTTTATTCAACTAAAACCGTAGGACAATCAAAAGGAATAGCAGATTTTTTACTAAAATGTAATTTAAAAGGTTTAGATTCAAACGATAGAGAATTATTAGAAAGGGAGATTACGATAAAAGATATTGAGGAGTCTATTGGCTCTTTAAAAAATGGTAAAGCAGTAGGACCAGATGGTTTAGGCTCCGAATTTTATTAAAAAATTTATGATTTGCTTTGCCCACGTTTACAAAGACTGTATGAGTATATCTATACTCAACAGAAACTTCCAGACACTTTAAATGAATCTATAATAACACTTATTCCTAAAGCTGATAAAGATCCGGAAGACCCGGGATCATATAGAGCAATTGCACTTTTAAATACAGATCAGAAAATATTAACTAAAATACTAGCGCATAGATTAAGTACAGTGATGAATAAATTAATACACCCTGACCAAACAGGCTTTATTCAGAAACGGTACTCATATTATAATCTAAGAAGATTATTTAATATTATATATTCCAAGAGAATTATTAATGAAGATCTAGCAATAATCTTACTTGACGCTGAAAAAGCATTTGATCAGGTCGAATGGTCTTATTTATTTTCGGTGATGGAAAATATGCAGCTAGGGGAGAAATTCTGTACATGGATAAAACTGTTATATACAAATCCCACGGCTAGAATATTTACAAACCAAAGGTTGTCATCTAAATTTAGCCTATCTAGAGGTTGTAGACAAGGATGCCCGTTATCTCCATTATTATTTGCGCTTGCTATTGAGCCACTTTCAGAAAGAGTCAGGGGGCATCCGGAAATACACGGGTATAACACAAAGGACACAGTGAATAAAATTTCTCTATACGCAGATGATGTATTAATTTACATTACAAAACCAGAAATTAGTATTCCAAACTTATTAAAGCTAATAACCCAATTTGGTTCACTTTCAGGATACAGAATAAATTGGAATAAAAGTGAAATTATGCCAATAAGGGAACATAACAAACAGATAATACAACAATTTCCATTTAAATTAGTAAAGGAAAAATTTAAATATCTAGTTATTTATGTAACTAAGATATATACATCATTATTTAAAGCAAATTTTCCACCATTACTGAATAAACCACATAAGAATATTCAATACTGGAAAACACTTCCTATCTCAATGGTTGGCAAAATTAATGCCATAAAAATGATTTTTTTACCGCAAATATTATACCCTTTTCAGACAATTCCGATATATCTGGCAAAAAACTTTTTTTTTAAACTGGACTCTATTGTTAATGATTTTATCTGGGATTATAAGAATCATAGGATAAACAAAACAAAAAACAAAAGTGGGACCGGCCCCGCACGGCCATACGCCTCAAGCGACCACGTTTGGTCGCGCCAGACGCATTCCAGAACCTTAACGGTTCCTGTTCTGAAAACTGTTTGTAAAGCTACTTTTCTGTAAGTCAGAAACATCTGATTTTCATTGCTACCCATTTCATATTGTTCGGCTATAATTCTTTCATTTTATAGAATGTCTTCTATGTTCGCCCTAACACTAACCGTAATTAAAATAATGAAACATACTGTATCCAGCTGATGATGAATACCATGAAACATTTATTATCTTGAAAGGTTCTTTAAAAAATGATGGGAGTACTTTGTAAAGTTGGATTTTCCAGTCAAGACTTCCATTACCAGGGGACCCCATGTATTATTGGCATTCTCAGGCATTCTTATCTTGTGCACTGGTCTTTAATGTAGCACATAATAACATCCATTCTGGAGATTCAAAAGCATTTTTTTCCACAAACTGGTTCTGCTTTATCCATCCTGGTTGTTACACCCTCAAAGAACTCCCACAAATGCTGTCAAAAACGATTTCCATTTCATAAACCAATCTCGACTTCGCTTGACTGTCTAATGATTTTCGAAAGATCCTGCTATTAGCTCCTTTAGACGGAATAAGGGTCCCGACCTGAAACATCGTCTCTCCATTCCCTCCTCTTTTGCTGCCTACCCACCAAGTTCCTCCAACACTTTATTTCTTGCACTTTACTAAGAACTGTTTCCTTTCTCTTTGCACTGCCGGTTTTACTCATGTATGTATGGTTTTAATTATAATCATGGGTGATTTTCTTTTTACCTGGATAGCATGCAAAACCTAAATTGCATCTCAGTAAACATGTCGATAAAGCAATATCAAATATCAGGTGAGTTATGAGTCTGAAGAAGGGTACTGAACCAGAAAGTGACCTATCCATATGCTCCTGAGTTGTTGCCTGACTCGCTCAGTTCTTCCAGCACTTTGTGTTGGGTTTTTTAAACCAGCATCTGCAGTTCCTTGCTTCTACAGCATCAAATGGAGCATTCAAAAAAAAGCTTTAGATATATTTATACGGTCATAAGGGATAGGAGTAGAAGTCGGCCCATCAAGTCTACTCCACCATTCAATCGTGGCTGATCAATCTCTCCCTCCTAATCCCATTCTCCTGCCTTCTCCCCATAACCTCTGCCACATATGCTAAATACCTGTACTCATAAAAGGAAAGAAAAATGACAGGGTTATGTGGAGAGTGGAGGCAAGTGGGACTGGTTGGACTGCTCCTATACAGTGACCGTGCAAAATTTGTTGTGACGACCAAATTTCATGTGGTTTCTGAATCGCAGAGGCACCACTACATTTTTATTTCTTAGAATTGCTGTGCAAATAAAACCAACAACACTTCACCCTGGACGTATTTCAGAATTGAAATTAAAATGCTATTTTTTAATAGCAAAATTAATGCAAATTTCACTCAACAATTACTTGAGCTTTTAATGAGGATCGAAATGCATATCACATTAGCAATACCAGGTAAAATTTGACACCGAGACGCATAGAACAATAAAAAGGGGTGAATGAGGTATGTTTTAAAAAATGACATGAAAGATAGAAAGAGAATTAGAGACCTGGGGAAAAAGTTCCAAAGCTTTGGCGGTAGGAGATCTAATTACCAACAAAGGAACAATTTTGGGCAAAGCGTGGATGTGCTTTGAACAATAAGCATACCAAGGCAGAGGACAGGTAGAATGGAGGCCACACTGTTGGATATTGTCAGTCTTACCTCCAATAGTGATGCTTCTTTCTTTTTTGATGACAAATTGACATGTTTCTCCAATGTACTGTAGTATTTCTCAGTTTCTTTGTCATATTTTTTCTTTTCTTCCTGTAAAAAAATGCACAGATCATATCAAAACATTTTAACAATCACTGGCAAGTTTTAAAAAAGGGGGAGACAATTTATTAATTTGTCTTGAGTTATATCCAAATGAGCAAGTTCAAACTGTCTGAATATCAATATTGTAACATAGATAAGAGACATGTTCTTAGGTGCACTAAGTGTAACATTTGGTATGCATGGAAGGCTGCCTTGTCTTCTAGTTAAGAATGTAAACAATTTTTTCCTTCATAACATTTACAAGACAGACAGTGTTCCAATGATTAATGGTTATTACTATTCTTCAAAAAAGAAAATGACCACGACAGCAATTATGTTAAAATTATGTTTTTGGTGCTTATATTAGTGCTGCATTCTTTGTGTGAATATGAAAAATGGACAAAAAAAGTTTGTGAAATAATTCTACATAAAACACAAAAAATATGATTTAGCGCAATAACATTTGTGACACCATAATAAAAAAATGTTTGCTTTTGGTTCTCTCTTCACATACCTGCCAACATTTGAAATGAAAAATCTTACTCTGAGTGCGCGGGTTGACGGAGTGTGAGCGCCGAAGTGGGTGGGGTCCAGGGGGCCGCCTTTGCTCCTGGATTTTAAGTTTTTTTTTAGTAGTTTGCCGATATCGTGATATATTCAGAGCTGCCAAGTTTTGTCAGAGCATTTCAGTATTCTAGTACCTGAAAATCCATATTTTGCTGAGGAAATCAGTATTTTTACGCGGAGCCAATTTGCTGAATTTCTTATTATTTTTTATGTACAGTCATACCCATGTAAGAGTACAAGAATGCATAACTTGTTTATTGTGTATGTGTAATACGGTTTATTGTGTATTATATGTCATAGCTTCTCTCTCTCTCTCTCTCTCTCTCTCTCTCTCTCTCTCTCTCTCTCTCTCTCTCTCTCTCTCTCTCTCTCTCTCTCTCTCTCTCTCATATTAGTGGTACATTCTTTGTGTGAATATGAAAAACATACAAAAAAAGTTTGTGAAATACATTCTATATAAAACACAAAAAATGATTAAGCGCAATAACATTTGTGACACCATAATTAAAAAATGTTTGGTTTTGGTTCTCTCTTTAATAAAACAAATGTCAACTATCATCAGAAATTCATAAAATTGGCAGCTCTCACAATGCAAAGGTCCATCAGTGCCATGCCCCAGTTTTACCTTGGGTCCTGCAACATGTCAGATCCTGGAAGGGGACTGGGAACCACACTACCTAATTCTGAAGCTGATATATTATCATTGACCATTGGCGGACCAGAAGAATTATAGAGGCCTCTTATTTTTTTTTAAATCTGTGAGAAAAGCATTAAAACACATGGTAATTATCTATAACTAATATCGTTGTATTTACAATGGTATAAATTAAACTTGACAGATGTTCTAATTGTTTAAAAATGTAATGCATCAGCACTACGTCATTTAAGACTCCAAGGATGTACAGGTTTGTAGACTAATTGGTTTGGTAAAACTCTAAACTGTAGGATAGTGTTAATGTGCGGGCATCACTGCGGGGTTGGCACAGACTCGGTGGACCGAAGGACCTGTTGCCATGCTGTATCTTTAAATGTGGTGGCGCCATCGAGTGTGGCTGCCTCACCTGCAGCTGTCTGTCCTCTCATCCTTTTTGTTATTTTTAGTCTGTTTTAAAGTTTGTTTTTGGAGGTCTTTAGTCTTTTTTATGTTGGGAAGGGGGTGGGGAGGAGGAGAGGGAAACCGTTTCTCTTAGTCACTTCCTGGTCGAGGATGCGACTATCCTATGAGCCGCATCTTCACCACCTCCTCGCGGCCTACCATCTGGATTGGCGCGGCCTTTCCTGACCGGCCAGAGCTTCGGCTTCAGCAGCGGCACAGCAGGAACATCGCGGAACGAGCGATGCCTTGCCGGGAATCGCCGTGTAGGAGCTCCGGAGTGCTGTGACTGCCGACCGACACCGTGGAGTTGTGGTCTGTGGAGCTTCCGGCCACGGACGGTGGGAGCTTCCAGCCGCTGGCGGCGCTGACTTTTCCAGCCAATGGCGGCACTGACTTTGACATCGCGGAGCCTGGGATCTCTCGCCGAGGTTGCCAGCGTTGAATCTCCACCCAGCTCGGCCTGTGGACCGGGAGCCGCGGTCTCCGGCAGGAAGCGGCCGATTCGGAGGCTCCGGGCTGCTGAGAGCGTTCTTCCGTTCGAGGGCCTGAAAACATTGGGCCGCCGTAGCGGCGACTGCGGAGGCCTCAATAGGCCCCGACCACAGGTGAACAGTGGAAGAGACTGAACATTGGTGCCTTCCTTCAGTGGGAAACGCTGATTCCGCTGCGGGGGGGGATGTTTTTTATGTTTTATGTTAAATTCTAAAGTGTAGTGTTTATCTTATTTGTGTGCTGCATGGTAACTCAAATTTCACTGCACCAATTGGTGTATGTGACAATAAATGTCCTTTGTCCTTTTGTCCTAAACTAAATACAACTAAGCATGTTAACAGAAATTACATTGTAATTGCGCTGCAAATAATGCTTTTTAATTCCAATGCTCTTGGCTAGCCTCTCACTTATTGTCCTCCAAAACTTTCCATTCCACATTCAAATTACTTCACCCATCAGAGGCACGCACGCACGCACACACAGAGTGGTTCATATTCTGGCACCACTATCTGTTTAAAATTCTCATCTTTTATCAATGATCACCCCCAAGAACTGTGCATTCTTTACTTCTAGAACTCCCCCCTCCCCCTCTAAATCAACTGGTCTTCCTCTCTATTTCCTCCAAATTTTATTTGTTAACACTCCTCGTGAAGTTCAACTATTTCAAAGGACACAATTTATGTAAGTTAATTACAAGTTTTGGTTATGCAACATTCATTTTACCAATTTGCATTACTTCATGCTCCTTTATATCCTAAGGCTCACAACTATATATAAATAAACATGAAGCTTTAAGAACAGGACTTAAACAAATTATTTTATGGTATTATTACCTTTGCTGCTCCGATCAGGTCCCTTCGGAACCTATCCAATGGTTTCATAAATGTTTCGTCGATGTTACGAGCCTAAGAGAAAATTAGAACATTAATACAAAATATTTTGTTCCAACTGAAAATTGCAATATAGCGGATGGTGAATTTTTATAATCAGATCACTACTAAGACATCTGACTACATCCCGACAAAGCTCAGCTTTCTTCCAAAGAACTGAGATGAAAAGTTGAATGAGGTAGGTTAATTATTTTTTTATTAATTCATTTTTTGGAGGATCGATATTTCCAGCAAGGCCAACATCTAATGCCCATTCTTAAACGTCATGAGAATATGACAGTGAGACACTTTGTGAAACATCATAGTCCTTCTGCTGAATATAATTCCGCTATGCTGGTGAGAAGAGAGTTCCAAAAATCATACTTCAATGTTTCAAGGTCAGTTTATTGTCACATGTACCAATTAAGGTACAGTGAAATTTGAGTTACCATACAGCCATACTAAGTGAAAAGCAACAAGACACACAACCACCTAAAAGTTAACATAAACATCCATCACAGTGGATTCCACATTCCTCACTGTGTTGGAAGGCAATAAAGTTCAAGTCTGCAGATGATGATGCTCCCTATATTCCTTCAGACCTTGGGCGGCACGGTGGCACAGCGGTAGAGTTGCTGCCTTACAGTGCCAGAGACCCGGGTTTGATCCTGACTACGGGTGCTGTCCATTATGAGTTTGTATGTTCTCCCTGTGGGTTTTCTGCGGGTGCTCTGACTAACATTATCCTAGACACACTCTAGTGACAATTTTCTTTACCAAAGCCAATTAACCTACAAATCTGTTCTTTAGGTAAAGTGTCATCGGGTGGCGCCGCCCGCGGCAGCCTCGCCAGCAGTTTGTCCGTCATTTCACCCTTTTTGTTATTTTTAGTGTGTCAAATGTATGTTTTTGGAGGTTTCTTAGTCTTTTTATGTTGAGGGTGGGAGGGGAACAGGGGAAACCGTTTCCTGGTCAAGGATGCGTCTTTTCTCCGAGTCGCATCTTCGCCCACCCCCCACCCCCCCTCCCCCTCGCAGCCTACCATCTGGATTGGCGCGGCCTTTCCTGCCAGAGACCGGCCAGAGCTTCAGCAGCAGCGCAGCACCCTGAATTCCATCGCGGAGCGGGGATCGCCGTTGGAGCTCCGGAGTGTTGGGCCTGCTGATTAACACCATGGAGCTGTGGTATGCGGAGCTTCTAGCCATGGGCGGTGCTGATTTTAACATCGCGGAGTCCTGGGATCTTTTGCCTAGGGTCGCCAGCATTGAATCTCCGCCCATGTCGGTCTGTGGACTTCGGGAGTTGCGGTCTCCAGTAAGAAGTGGCCGATTCGCAAACTCCAAGCCGCTGAGAGCGTTCTTCCATTCCGATGCCGGAGCTCCAATCATCCTGGCGAGAGGGCCTGAACATCGGGCCACCGTAGCGGCGACTGCGGAGGACTCAAAGGCCCCGACCATGGGTGAACATAGAGGAAGATAACTGAACTTTATTGCCTTCCCTCACAGTAGGTAACGTTGACTCCGCTGTGTGGAATGTCCATGTTAAATTCTATCATGTATTGTGTTATTATTATTCGTATGGCTGTATGGTAACTCAAATCTCACTCTACCAATTGGTGCATGTGACAATAAATGTAACTTGAACTAGAATTGGCTTAGCTATAAAAAAAGATACAAAAAGCTGGAGTAACAGCAGGTCAGGCAGCATCATTGGAAAAAGGAATAGGTGATGTTTCAGGTCGAGACCCAATGGTTCAGTGATGCTTTATTGTCACATGTGCAAATGCACAGTGAGATTATTTTGTTACAAACAGTCCAGTAGAATATTGCCTAAGCACCTAAGCACATTCCAATTAGCTAAGTGAACAGGAATAGTCTACTGATCCCGCATGCATGCAGTAGAGATCGAGGGTTTGTAAGTTGCAATAGCCCATGTGATGAGATTCCGTGTCTGAGAATGATGAACGGGTAATTTGGCTGCATTTTAATATTTTAAATTCTAATACATGTTTCAGGAAAAATTGTTTTGAAAAATTAAATTGGAAACTGTGACCATGCAACTTCTTGTCTTCAAGCATAGCCCATCCCTTCTACCCCGCTGAGTTTGGGCAAGACTCAGTCCCAGGATATTATAATCAACCAGTAACATGACTGGCAGATAGTTTGTCATTTTTTCTTCACATTTTTCACCCACCAACATACGATGCCTGCTATAAAAGTGAAACTGAATTTTAATTTCTGGTGAGCACAATACTAATTACTAATATTACTTTTACCTCAGCATATGAAGTTCATTCTGATTCAGGGCTAAACATAGGGGAAGAAAATAAAGGGAGAACTACCAGTAATTTCATCCAAAATAACTTCTTATTTTCATAATGTAGACAATAATGCTGGAGAAACTCAACGGGTGAGGCAGCATCTATGGAGATCTTATTTTCATAATTCTACATTCATCATTTAACTGTCAAACAAGCTTGTTCACTTACTTTCTATTAAACTGGAAGATCTGATATAACTAACTTGCTATGAACTACTATACAGGCTCTGGAATAAAGGCAGAAAGGAATTCAGTTTGTTCGAGAAATGCTTAGATAAACAAGTTATTTCCCATTGTTTTCATGCTGGAAACTGTTCTGTTCCAACACAAACACTAAATGATAAAAATGACCCCACATTGGGTTACATGACCAAAAAACACATTACTTAATGCTATTTTCACATGGGAACATCTGTGGCACACAAGAGAGATTAAACACACACTGAAGCTAGTTCTCATGTTTGGACAAGGCAGTTATTTTGGTAGTGCAATATTTTATTTCTATATTTGTCCCAAAAGTATTAAAGCACGCCACATTAGTTATGTTCATCCTTTCCCTTTCAGCTCAAAGAAACATTCCTTTGAACTGAAAGAGAGAAAGCAGCAAAGCATCATTTAGTATAAGGTAGTTGACAGAAAATTGTTTCAACCCATTTGTAATGCACTAAAACAAGGTCCCTTTAAGCACCTTAATCACAAAACAGAAACATCTAAAATTCCGCAATCCACCTAGAAATGGCGTGGTTTACATTCAGAAACGAGCTCTAAATTAAGATCTGTTCCTAACCCCATTCTCATGCCTCATCATATTTCGTATTGGCCTCAATACTTTGATAGCCCTTAAAGACACTATGACTATGATAGCCTGACACCATGGAGGGAATGGGACACCGTGATAGTATCTGCAATCACTCAAAGAATCATGCACACCTTGATCAGAGAGGTTACACACTGGAACAGGGGGTCCAGTCCCCACTATGAAAGCCAGGCATGAGGTGACTGGTCATCTCCAGAATGAGTATCCCATGCAGTGAAGCAATGCTAAAGTTCAAGATTTCATAAGATACATCCAAGTGATCTGCACAACTCAGTACCTGGAGACCAGAAACCCCTAAATATATATATTTTTAAATGTAGAGGGCTTAGTTCTTCAAGAAAGGTACCACTCATCAGCAAGCTAGTACTGGTTACTCTCTCTTAGTACTGGTGTTGATTACATTATAATTGCTCTAAACTGCTGAGATAAGTTCATAAGTTAATAAGTCATAGGAGCATAATTAGGCCATTGAGTCCATCGAGTCAATTCCGCCATTCAATCATGGCTGATCTATCTGTCTCTCTCAACTCCATTTTCCTGCCTTTTCCTTATTCAGGAATGCTGGTGCAGGATTCCCAGAAAGTTAACTTGCAAGTCAAATCAGTAGTAAAGAAAGCAAACGCAATGCTAGCATTTATTTAGAGACGGCTTGTATACAAAAACAGGGATGTAATGCTGAGGCTCTATAGGGCGCTGGTCAGGCTGCATTTGAAATATTGTGAGCAATTTTTGTAACCATATCTGAGGAAGGATGTGCTGGTTCTGGAAAGGGTCCAGAGGAGGGTCCAGAATGATCCCAGAAATGACTAGGTAAACATATGAGCATTTGAGAGCACTGGGTCTAAATTTGCTGTAGTTTAGAAGAATGAGGGACCTCATTGAAATGTTCAGAATAGTGAAAGGCTTGGATAGAGTGGATGTGGAGAGGATGTTTCCACTACTGAAAGAAAGTCTAGGATGAGAGGTCATAGCCTCAGAATTAAAGGACGTTCTTTTAGGAAGGAGACGAGGTGGAAGTTCTTTAGTCAGAGGGTAGTGAATCTGTGGAATTCTTTGCCACAGAAGACTGTGGAGGCAAAGTCAATGGATATATTTAAGACAGTGATAGATATATTCTTGATTAGTATGGGTGTCAGAGGTTCTGGGGAGAAGGCATGAGAATGGGGTTAGGACAGAGAGATAGATCAGCCATGATTGAATGGTGGACGAGACTTGATGGGCCGAATGACCTAATTCTACACCTATCACTTATGATCTTATGATCTAACCTTTGACACTTACTAATCAAGAGTCTGTGAATCTCGCCTTAAAAATGTGAAGGATAGCCATTAATCCTCAGCATCTGAAAATGTCTGGAATTGCAAACCACTTTAGGGTGACTGCCATGTTTCCAGGAAACTTGACTTTCCCTATTAAGAAATTCTTCTCAGACTTACAACAACCTGCAGGGTGAGGTAGTGGAAACCTTTCCTGTTCATTAAATAAAATGTAAGAGGAACCCTTTCAAGTGCATGAGAGCAGTCAGTGGGTATCTGCATTGTTGGGAGCCAATAATGCTGCAAATCCCAGTGCCTGATATGTTACTTCCTCCTCAATTAATTCAAATACATTACCTAGTTATCTCTCAGGTGCAATGGAACATAACATGTTGGAAAACATCGCAGAGAACTGCTCTGGCAGCTTGGGAAATATATCTAGATTTACAGCTCAGGTAGCATCTGTGGAGATAGAAAACACAGTTAATATTTCATGCTCATGACCTTTTAGGACTTTGATGAAAGGTCACTGACCTGAAACATTAACTTTATTTCTCTCTCCACCAAGGCTTCCTGATCAGCTGAATATTTCCAACATTACGTTTTTATTTCAATTACATTTAAGGTTGAGAACAAATATCGGCAGTGATTGTTAATGAATGAATTGGAGTCTTTACAGAGAAGAAAATAAAGGCACAAGAAAGACTGCAGAAAAAGAAAGTGGGGAAAAGCAGAAAAAGAAAAATTACTCAAAAAATGTAGTCTTTTCTTTTGACTGTTCACTTTCAATAAGCACAAAAATTCTCATTAAAATGGGTACATATGTCATCAATTACCAGTTCTAAATTATTGTGGCAAGATTAATTGGTAATTAATCCGCAGGAATAACAACAATTAAAAGACGTTTGGACAGGTTAATGGATTGGAAAGGATTAGAGGGATGTGGGCCAAATGTGGGCAGGTGGGTCTAGAGTAGATGGAGCATCTTGGTAGGCTGAAGGGCCCGTTTCCGTGCTGTATGACAATGACGATGTAACTGCACAAACTCGCAACTCACTGGAAAGTTAAAGCAAGCTGTGGCCTTGTTATGGGGCTAACAATAGATTGGTTCAAATTGCTCAGGAAATATTGGTCACTAATTCATTTTGGTGACAAGATCTCATCAGTACTCATTATGTATCATAGTGAATGCTCATTTTATCCAAAAACATGATTAAATCCATGCTCAAATCTTACGATGCAGAAACAAACTCACTGATTCAGTGAGATGCATTAGGTTTTAATGACACAAAAGTTTCAATTACATCATATCACATGCCCCACACAATATCTTGATTGTATGAGGTGCTCTGTAACTGAAACCAGACTACCACTGAAATATAATGAAGATCCCCAAATAAGCACCCATTAGTTTATTGACCAACATAATTCAATCTTTCCTTTCCTGTACACCAGCCAGATTTGTTTAGTTTCACTTTGATAACAAACAAATTGACATCTAGCATAAAATAATGTAAGAACAGTGTTTGTATACAAAACAGTCTTAAAAATTATAGCCATTAAACCAGACTGAAAGCAGCCTTTAGAATCACCAGCTTGTTAAATCATGCATTAGAACATTTTAAAGAAGTTTTGTTTACAAAATTAAAGTTATGGATTAATTAATTCATAAAAGTACTAACCTATAAAGCTAATCTATACAAGCTAATTTATGTTTAAATCTGTAGGTCCTTTAATCTCAGCCAACAAATCAACAGGGGCAGCACCTCAAGGAGATGGCCATGATGGACATGGACAGAAATAGAAATCAGCCAATGTTTTTTTCACAGAAGAACTACAGATAAGATTCATGAAAAGATACCTCTGCTATGTCAATGCTCCCTAGATTAAACAGTCTGAATATACACAACCCGAATAGTAAAGGTGTTATGAGAGAAGTGAAGACAACCCTGCAACAAGAAAGACCCAACATCTCTCTGTTGTCGAAAAAAATCATGCTCCTCCTGATCTCATGAGAAAACCTAAAATTGCCTTCAAAAAAAGACTTGCTTGAGCCTCATCTCATCTTTACAACTCATTTTTAGCATGTAACAGGAAGCCCAACATTGTACAGCCAACTAAACTCCAAACTTGGATGCTGTTAGTATGGAGGCCTCATTTTTTTTGGTCACCTGATGCACTCTGGTTTTCTCCCACATCTCAAATAACTGTAGGTTATTTGGTTAATTAGCCACTGTAAATTGTTCATTTGTGTTGGTGAATTGTAGAATCTGAGGAGTGCTGACAAAATGTAGGGAGAATGGGATTAATTAAGATTAATGGCTGACAGAACAAACTGCCTTTATGTCCTTTTGTGTATTAACCAGCACCTGCAATTTGTGTTTCTACAGGACGAACTGCAGATGTTGGTTTACCAAGAAAGACACTGAATGTTGGAATAACTCGGCGGCTCAGGCAACATCTGTGGAAGACAGACGTTGTTTTGGGTGTGGACCGTTGTGGGTGGGTGGGGGGGGGGGGGGGGTAGGAGGAGAGAGCAGATGGGTGGACAAAGATCAGAAATGGTAAGAAGACAAAGATGACAAAAGGGTGTAAGTGATAAGAGAAGAGGAGTAAACTATGAAATCCGAAGAAGGGATCTAGAAGGGGACCAGGCAGGTGTGGGGCGAGGAATAAAAAGGGGGCAAGGTAGGGCAGAGAGGGAAAAGAGGATATGAGGAACAAAAAGAGGGGGGAAGGGAACACTGGGAAGGGAAAGGTGGGTTTGGGAGGAAAAGGAGACAGGGGAGGGGAAGAGGGCAGGAGGAGACAGGTAAAGGGGAGGGGGGGGGGCCCAGAATAGTGGTAGAAAAGGGTGTGCAAATGCGAGGCAAAAGTGGGGGGAAAAGGGGAGGTGGGGGTGTGTGGGCTGTTACCTATAATTGGAGAATTCAATATGTTTACTGTTGGTTCTTTTCCTCCAGTTTGCGGGTGCCTCAAGCCTCAAGTTCGGTATGGGGGATAGGAATGCATGTTAAAATGGTTAGCAACCAGGAGATCAAGCATGCTTTGGTGGACCAGGCGCAAGTGTTCAGAAAACCAGGCATAAACAAAGCATCCCTTTCACCGAACACTTGCTCTGGGTCAGTCTTGACCTTCTGGATCTCCCTGTTGCTAACTATTTTAACTCTTTCCAATTTGCATTCCGACATTTCTGTCCTGGGCCTCCTCCATTGCCAGAGTGAGGCCGCACGCAATTTACAGGAACAGCACTGCATATTCGGGTTGGGTAGTTTGAACAGTATGAACAATGAATTCGCCAATTTTAAGTACTCCCCCCACCACCTCTCCCCTCTCTCTTCACCGTACCCCCATCGATTGCCCACACGTTCTTCCCAAATTCCTGCTTTTCCCTTCCACCAACATCCCTTCCTCTTGCTGCACAGTTTACTCCTCCTCTTTCGTTATCTTATAGCCTTTTGCCATCTTTTTGTCTTTTCATTTCTGACCTTTGTCCACCTACCTACCTGCCTAATCCCAACCCCCCCCCCCCCCTTCTCACCTGTATCCACCTCCCACTCTTATCCCTCAGTTTTCTCCACCCCACTACAGCCTGTCTGAAGAAGGTTCCCGACTAGAAACATTGCCTATACGGCTCTGAAGAAGGGTTTCGGCCCGAAACGTTGCCTATTTCCTTCGCTCCATAGATGCTGCTGCACCCGCTGAGTTTCTCCAGCATTTTTGTCTGCCTATACATGTCTTCCAGAGATGCTCCCCAACCGGCTGAATTACTCCAGCATTGTGTCTCTTTTAGTGTAAAAGTGTGGTTGTTGCTCAGTGCAGACCTGGGCCATAGAGCCTGTTTCCATGTTGTATTGGAAGGAACTGCAGATGCTGGTTTAAACCAAAGATAGACACAAAAAGCAGGTGTAACTCAGCAGCACCATCAGCGGGACAGGCAGTATCTCGGGAGAGAAAGAATGGATGACATTTCGGGTCGAGACCCTTCTTCAGACTAGTTAGGGAAAAGGGGAACTAGACATATATACGATGATGTAGTGATAAAGAACAATGAATGAAAGATATGTAAACAAAGTAACTATGATAAAGTAAACAGGCCATTGTTAGCTGTTTGTTGGGTGAAAACGAGAAGCTGGTGCAACCTGGGTGGAGGAAGGATAAAGATTGAGGGAATGCTGGGGTTGCTTGAAGTTAGAGAAGTCAATGTTCATACCACTGGGGTGTAAGCTGCCCAATCAAAATATGAGGTGCTGTTCCTCCATTCTCCATTGACAGAGGCCCAGCGTAAATTGGAGAAACAGCACCTTATATTTTGCTTGGGCAGCTTACACCCCAGCGGTATGAACACTGACTTCTCTAACTTCAAGTAACCCTTGCTTTCCCTCCCTCCATCCCTTCCGTTCCCACTTTTCCGACCAGTCTTACTATCTCCGACTACATTTTATGTCCGTTTGCTTTGTTGTTGTTGTTGTTATCTTTTCCCAACTAACAATGATCTATTCTACATTTTCCTTGATCTCTAGTCCCTTTGTCCTATTTTCACACCTTACATTTCCTTATCTATGTATCTCCCTCTCCTGACATCAGTCTGGTCTCGACCTAAAACGTCACCCATTCCTTCTCTCCAGAGATGCTGCCTGTCCCGCTGAGTTACTCCAGCTTTGTCTGTCAATCATGTTGTATCTCTCTGTAGCATTACATGTAACTAATTTCCTGATCTCCTTATCCAACTAGGGTCCCAAAAACATTCCGAGGGGATTGTTCCACCTGTTCAAGAGTCTAAAGGGCCTGTCCCACTTACGTGTCCTTGGCACGCAAATTACGCAACCTCGTGGCATCGTATGGCCGGTTCCACTGAGAATCGTGGAGGGGTATGTAGCTGTGCACGACATCGCGCGGGGCTCCGAAATTTTTGTAGCGAACGAAATCTTCGCGCGCCAACGGCCTGTCGCGGAACTGACGGCTGAAGTGGGACAGGCCCAAGACCCTGGCGCGACGCAACGTCTCACCTCGAACAGCAGCAGAAGCAGGCAAACGATCGTCGAACCCGGTCCGGGGCTCACGGCCGTTGCGGTCCGGATCCGCCCCCACTTCTACTCCCAGAGCGGGGCCAAGAAAATTGAAGATGGACACAAAATGCAGGAGTAACTCAGCGGGACTGGCAGCATCTCTGGAGAGAAGGAATGGGTGACGTTTCGGGTCAAGACCATTCTTTTCAGACTGAAGAAGAGTCTCGACACGAAACGTCACCCATTCCTTCTCTCCAGAGATGCCGCCGGTCCTGCTGAGTTACTCCAGTTTTGTGTCCTTCTTCAAATGACGTCACGCGCTCCAGACGGCTGTGCGTACGCATGAAATCGCGCGCGGCTTTCGCGGGACCGTCGTGGCAATTTGAAAAAAACACCACTAAGGCATTCAGCGAATTTCTAGGTAATGGCCAAAATTTGGTAATATGCTCCGTTATTTAAGAAAGAACTGCAGATGCTGGAAAAATCGAAGGTAGACATAAATGCTGGAGAAACTCAGCGGGTCAGGCAGCATCTATGGAGAGAATGAATAGGTGACGTTTCGGGTCGAGACCCTTCTTCAGACTGATGTGGGGGGGGAAGAAAGGAAGAGGCGGAGACAGTAGGCTTGTCATAAATACCATAATAAAATACCATAATTAAATACCATAATGCTTTTGGAAAAGAACAGTAAATAGCAAGTTAGATTATGGGAATAGTAAAACCACAAACTGAAGCTAGCAACTTGCAATGATCTTTTCCCCTTGGGGATTTAGAGAACATAATATGCTCTAGTGAATTGATCCTCGAAATCCATTTGCTAAATGTTGATTATGCAGGGCATGATGTTACAGATGAACTAAAAAGATATAGCTATCCACAGCAGGCATTCCATGGAAAACTCACAACCAACAATGTTCAGCCAGAAGAATGTTTTCCAGGGTGGGCAATTCTGAGGCAATTCCCAGGGTGCCCAGTGCTACTGATCTCAATTGAAATGCATAGCACCAACTATCCTAGAAATAGCATTGCTGGAGTTGCTGAGAAACACATTTACATTTACCATTTGTACAAAGCATGGAAATACATAACCCATTGCAGGTACAGTAAAATCACTATTCTAAACCTAGCTGAGTGAAGTACTCCCTCTGGACTACACTTCCCATACCAGACATATGTGCCACAAAAACAAAACCGGTTTTGCAGTTAATTATATATTTTTTAACTCAGAATTTGCCTACTGTCCAGAAACTTTTAAATTACCAAGCTATGAAAATTTTAGTCAATAAAAGATACTGATAATTAACTGGAAAAACAACATTGTTACTATTTGCAAGTCTACAACTGTCTTGAAATTCATATGGAAGTCAAAGGATACTAAATTAAAAACTAAGCTGAAATCTTCAGCAGCTGGTTTACCCATAGTGGGAGTAAATGCTGAATTACCGTATTTCCCGGCAATGAAGACACACCCCCATTTTGATTTGCTAAATTTTGAAAAAAAGGCTGGCAGGACATAGAATTTCTCATGCTCAAAAATAAATAAATAGATGCATGAAAATAAAGAAAGTAACAATTCAATTTGCCCAAGGCTTCCAGATCTCCTCCATTCTGAATGATTGAATGGGTGGGGGGTGGAGGGTGATGGCAGGTGGAGAGACGGTGGGAAAAACGGGAGCACACCCGGACAAGTTGAATCAGTTGTGATCTTATGAATGACAATACTAGTTCAAGGAACCAATTGAGGTTACTCGAGCTGACACAGGAGTAAGCTCCACCGCCCGCTATCCTGTTATCCATCGCCAGCTGACCCGCTCCACTCTATGATCTTTGCTCACTTGCACCCAGCAAGTGAGGTCATGTCCTGCTCTCGGCGACAGTCGGAATTTAAGGATTTGCGGGAAACGGCTTACATGAGCAAGGCCGGCGAGCGGCAGGAGAGAGGTGTTCAGACGGAGAGCACTGCCAGAGGTGAGCGGGCCAGCAGAAGGTGCTGCGGTTTCGCTGTCCGGACCCGGTGGCCGCTTGCAGCCACCCGAGCTACTTCCCTCCCCGGCCACAATGCGGTGGCTCTGCGCCCGGAGCGTCACGGCAGTGGTGAGTGAGTTGCTGGCATGATCCCCGACCCCCTCCTTCTCAACGCTCCTGCCCATGCTGACCCGGCCCACCTCCCCACATGTTGTGAAAGGAACTCTTCCCCCCCCAGCGGCGCTGTCCTTTTACAGCCGCTTCCCACTTTATAGCCGCTTTCCATCAGCTGCCAGCAATGAGGGACAGACTTGGCTATCCCTCAGTATAGCAACATCGTTCTCGATGTTGCTGTACTGAGGGATAGCTAAGCCTATCTTTCTTGGCTAACAACCTAACCTTTGGCCTCCAAGACGCAGGTAAATTTTCGTGCCTTATTTTTGGGTAAAAGATAGCGTCTTCATTGCCGGGAAATACGGTAACTACACTTCAGAATGAATTGCATTCTGTTTTAAATCATTAGGCTGAAATGAGCACCAACAGAGGGGGAAAAAAACTAAGCAACAAAGTGGATCTTATGCTGTGGTCAGCCTAAAACAATTAAATACCATAATGCTTTTGGAAAAGAACAGTAAATAGCAAGTTAGATTATGGGAATAGTAAAACCACAGACTGAAGCTAGCAACTTGCAACGATCTTTGCCCCTTGGGGATTTAGAGAACATAGATAAACTACATTTACAACAATCTGTTAAGAGGTGCATTCCAATCAAATTCCTGATGACATGAAAGTAGTTTGTGGTGAATTGATCTCAAAAGACCTATCTATATGTATATAGCAAGCAAGCCAGACAGATCCCAGAATACTTAGTTAAAATATGTAGAGACAATTCCTTCTCCTAGCGCACAGTATTTCTGCTTACCATCATTTCCCTCTGTTCCTCGAGAGTACGTAAAAATGCGGCAAACTCCTGAATGGACTCATCTGGAATACAATGGCAAAGCAATTAACAAATGTTGACACTTTCTAACAATTTTCTAGAATAAGTAGATATTTCCCATCATAAATATAGTTTATAAACATAGTAGGAGTAGGTTGTTCGGTTTCCAAGTCTGTCCTGCAATTTAAGGAGATTAAGGCCCACAGTGATTGCATAAATTGTTAGTTTAGTTCAGGTTAGAGACACAGCATGGAAACAGGCCCTTTGATCCACGCTGACCAGTGATCACCCGTAAACTAGAACTAGGGACAATTTACTGAAACCAATTAACCTACAAACCTGCAAGTCTTTGGATTGTGGGAGGAATATGAAGCGCCAGAGAACACCCACGCTGTCACACGGAGAACGAACAAACTCCATACAAACAGCACCTCGTCAGGATTGAACCCGTGTCTCTGGCACTGTAAGCAAGGTCATCTTAACGCATGGGCATGCTGGGCAGTTACCCGGAGCCCCACGAGCATAGGGGCCCCATGCTAATGTATGTATGTTGTGACTTGCTGTCAATAAATAAATACTGGATTGCAAGCACGGATTCATCAACTGAATGAGTTCGCCATCTATGTCCCCTGTGCTGGACACAGCCTGAACTTGGTGGGTGTAAAAGTGGCAGAGTGTTGTCTATAGTGTAAAATTCTTTGACTGTGTTTAGTGTCTGTATTCCTTTTTCTCTGCTTCTACACATCGATGGAATGTTCTGGCATCATCTTTAGGAAAAAACGTTGTGGTCAAGCATCTGTCTGACACGAGATGGTCGTCACATTTTGATGCTGCTCATGCTCTGTATGGGGGTTTCGAGAAAATTAAATATGCACTGGATTCTGTATCAGCTGACACTGAACAGGAAGTGAACACAAGGCGAGAGGTAGAAGGATTGAGCGAGAAAATGGAGAAATAGGAAACGATCTTTCTCACAATTCTTTGGAATGACATTCTTGAAAGAGTGAACAAAACAAGTAAGGTCCTGCAGTCAGAGGATGTGAACATACTTGTTGCCATGAATCTTCTTGAGTCTCTGTAAACCTATCTTCAGGAAATTAGACAAATTTAATGAATACGAATTGAAAGCCAGGAGTAGGTGTCCAGAATCAGATTATAGCGATGTGAAAAAAGGGAACAAAAACGAAGCGTGCGTCTTACTAGATATGACGGATCAGAAGAAGAGGATCAAAATAATTTTGGACAACTTGAAATCTGTGTTTCCCAATGTTGAAATTGCACTCAGTGTTCATGTGCATGATGGTGACCAACTGTGCAGGAGAATATTCATTTTCAAGACTGAAACTTATTTTTAAAAATCAGCTTCGCAGCACAATGGGGCAGCAGCGTTTGAACTGGCTTTAATTTTATCTACCATTTACATTTTTATTCCTGTGAGTGGTTGTGTAGGTAGGGGCCCCAGTGCACTGCTTTGCCTAGGAGCCTATAATGCTGTTAAGACGGCCCTGACTGTAAGGCAGCCGTTCTATCGCTGCACCACAGTGCTGCCCTCAGTTCCTTCAGATCGTTCAGTTCCTCATAGTCCTTACAACATTTGATTATCGATTCATTTCAGACTTTAAAATAATTTACACATTTTTAATTTCCCTTGTAGATTTTGCAAACTTTTGTCATTCAGTGTATGCAGGGGTCTTTAATGCCTTTCCTCACAACAGCCGACTTAAAACATGTCTATTTAAACTGCGGCTCACCACCAGCAAGGATTTTTGGTTTGAGGAGGAGGCATAGGATGCAATATTATTGTATATCTTTATTGTCATTTCCTGAGTATTCGCATACCCAGAGGAAACAAAAAAACGTTCCTCAACCAGTGTCCATTTCAGTGTGCAGTAAAAAATAAATAGAAGTAAAAATACATATATCATGAACAAATTAACACTCTACTCTACTAAACATCAACAGGCGTTCCGATCGGCAGCGGCACGACAGTGGCTCTGCTGCAGTGTGTCCAGGTTGGTGGTTGGTGCACGATACTTTGGCAGGGGGCAAAGTCCGTTTATCAGTCTTATAACCTGCGGGAAGAAGCTGAGGAGCATCCTGCTGGTTTTGCACCTAATGCTCCTGTACCTCTTCCCAGATGGCAGGATGGAGAATATGTGATGCAATGGGTGGTAGGGGTCTTTGATGATGGAGATGGCTCTGCTGATACATCTCTTCCTGTATATGTCCAGCAGGAAAGGGAGTGGAGCACCAATAATCCTGCTGGTGCTGGTACAATAACTGTATGGTGCAAGAACTGTATAAATTAATAGTTAGGCCTCAGCAAGAAAACAGAGAATTTTGGTCACCACATTTCAGAAACCTGTCTCCACTAAAGGTGGAGTGGGTGGCTTACAAGGATGAGGCCAGCAAGAAAGAGAATGTTAGTTCTAAGATAACTGAATAAGGGATTGTTTTCTTCAGAACAGAAGAGGCAGAGGGGAGATTTAATAGTATAACATTTTAAAGAGGCCAGATAACAGATAGAAAGGGCAGATTTAAAGTAATTAGGATTGGAGGGTCACCCTCTACGATCAGCCCCAATGATAATCCTCAACACCTGTGCCCCGCAATAATAATAATAATAATAATAATAATATCTTTTATTGTCATTGCATGTCAGTGCAACGAGATTTAGTATGCAGCTCCACCGATGTACAAGAAAAGTAAAATAAATAAATAAGCAAGCTGAGTGACGTGACCATCCGAGGGAGACTGTCCAGGAGGGGTGGGTGGGGGGGCACTCAGCAGGGCCGGTTCAGAGCCGCTATAGCTCTTGGAATAAACCTGTTTCTGAGTCTGGAGGTTCGGGCGTAGAAGGCCTTGTAACGTCTGCCGGAGGGAAGTAGTTCAAACAGTCCGTTACAAGGGTGTGATGAGTCCTTATGGATGCTGACGGCCTTCCTGAGGCACCATGTGTGGTAGATGCCCTCCAAGGCTGGTAGCTCTGTCCCAATGATCCTCTGCGCTCTGTGGACGACGCGCTGAAGAGCTCTCCTCTCCGCCTCCGTGCAGCTGAGATACCACACAGAGATGCCATACGTTAATATGCTCTCTGTGGTGCAGCGGTAGAACGTTGTCAGCAGCTGTTGGGGCAGACCAGTCTTTTTTAATGTCCTCAGGAAGAACAGTCGTTGCTGTGCCTTCTTGACCAGCGTAGCGGTGTTGGTGGACCATGTGAGGTCCTCTGAAATGTGAGTGCCCAGAAACTTAAAGCTGGACACTCTCTCCACACTTTCCCCGTAAATGGAGATTGGGGCGTATTCTCCATTATGGGACCTCCTGAAGTCAATAATCAGCTCCTTGGTCTTGGAGGTGTTTAGTGACAAGTTGTTATGAGCGCACCAGTCTGCCAGGTTCTGCACATCCGCTCTGTATTTTGTTTCATCACCGTTGGTGATCAGCCCAATCACTGTTGTGTCGTCTGCAAACTTCACGATCGTGTTGGTGTCGAATGCAGGGACACAGTCGTGAGTGAAGAGGGAGTAGAGCATGGGGCTTAGTACACAGCCCTGTGGTGTGCCGGTGCTCAGGGTGATAGTGGAGGACAGGTGCGGGCCCAGTCTCACTGCCTGCGGTCGCTCCGTCAGAAAGTTCAGGATCCAATCGCATATCGGCGAGCTGAGGCCTAGCTGGTGGAGTTTGGTGGTGAGCTTGGTGGGGATGACCGTATAGAATGCAGAGCTATAGTCAATGAAGAGCATCCTCACATACGTGCCCTGTCTGTCCAGGTGAGTCAGGACAGTGTGAAGAGCCAGAGAGATGGCATCCTCTGTTGATCTATTTGCCCTGTATGCAAATTGATGGGAGTCCAGTGAGGCAGGGATGCTGGATTTGATATGGGAGAGGACCAGCCTTTCGAAGCACTTCATTGGGATTTCAAAGAAGCTTTCTCAGCCCCGTAATGTATTCCTTATTCACTCATGACTGTGCAGCTAAATACCAATCAATGGTGCTTTATTGTCACATGTGCGATGTGCAAACGCACCGTGAAATTATTTTCCTACAAACAGTCCAGTAGAGTATCACCACATCACCCCCAATTAGCAGTTGTGTAGAAATAGTCCACTGAGCCTGCATGCAGGAGGCGTCATGTTTGGCAACATTTTCCACGTCCAGTCCGCACTCTAGTTGTTATGAGCGGTGCCCGATTCAGGCAAGCCCCAGGCTGTCTTCTCGGTCGCTGGTCTTCGGGAGATGAACAGCGGCAGATCATAATGCCTCCCTACGCTAGTTCCATTTGCTTGCATTAGGCACATATCCCTCCGCACCGTTCCTGTCCAAGCTTATCTAAACACAACTTCTCAAGTTGCTTTTAAGAAAACAATCAACAATCAATTCTGAGAACTGTAGCAGTTTGATCAGAATAAAATAGTGTTCATTAGAGTCATTAAATGCACACACAAACATAAAGAATTACAAAATTGAAGAACATTCTGTGGGAAATTGTTAAAAGTTCCAGTATTTTCAATTTTAATACATTTAGCTGCTTAGCAATCCCATCAGAATAGAAAAAACAAACATCTTATCTTGGTTTGCTGTCTCAACAATAAACCGCTGATTCTTGGTCAAGATTTTACCATGAGAACAATTCACAGTGGGCTCTTGAAACTATCTACAAGTTCGCAGACGGCACCACCTTAGTGAGCCGGATATTAAATAATGACGAGACGGAGTATAGGAAGGTGATTGAGAACCCTGTAACCCGATGCCAAGACAACAACCTCTCCCTCAATGTCAGCAAGACAAAGGAGATTGTGATTGGCTTCAGCTTCAGGAAGAAAAGCAGTACACACACATTATATACATTGATCATGCTGAAGTAAAGATGGTTGAAAGCTTCAAGTTCTCAAGATGATTTTCATCTCGGAGGTATTGGTGTTCTAGAACCCACTTCCTAGAAGTAAAAATCCTCATTGGGTTTAAAGCAGCACTGGGATATGTACACTTAAAATGCACCTAGTCCACAACCCATGGATTGAGCCAGCAAGTGGAATTAGGAAGGATAATTCTTTCTTTGGCTAGAGGGGCACAGTGGATGAAATATTCTCCAATCATGCTACATAATCTATCTTTCTAAGAACAATATTCAAAGAGAAAGGACTTCATTTATACAAGATCCTTAAAGATTGAGAAAGTCCTTTTTGAATTAATCATCCATTGTTTCTTAAATGACTGCAGAGTTTTGACTCCCTCGACACCACGTGGAACTCTCAATCTCTCAGTATGCAAAAATAATCACCCTAAAATGATCTTTTACTAACTTGAACCCATGTCCGTTCTCTAAAGGTGTAATATTTCCAAATTAATTTTACATATTATAGTACACTAGGTGTCGTCTAGCCATGACACATACAATCGATCTCAACTACAAATAACCTGCACTCCATTGGCCATGTACTTGAATATTACAGCACTAATATATTTGGCTTTATGTTCTTGTAATGTTTGTAATTTGGTCATTACCAACATTGGTTAATATGTGGAATATCAAGTTCACCAGCTCTTGGAACCTTTATATACTTTGATATGCATCATGTATTGCGAATTTATATATTCATATTTTGCACTTGATTCAATTATACTTTGTCACATAAGTGACAGTAAAGTGAAATCCTTTGTTTTTTGCATACAATCCGATAAAATCATACAGCAGACTTCACCTAGGCAGCACACAAATAGTTACCACGTTTCTGCCGCCGACAAAGTTTCAGAACTGCTTAGTACAGTCTTAACTTCTCACAGTGAACGAGGCCTGCCACCAAACATGGCCACAGGCGGCCCGCCGGGTCCCTCCCTCTTAGCTCTCGGCGAACCTCGCCAGGTTCCTTTGTTGTCAGCAGCCCATCCACCGTTCAGCTCCGCAGCGATTCCCCGGACTTGTCTGCCACTGTGCGGCGCATCCCAAGAGTCTTCTGTCACCACCAGCACATCCCGAGAGTCCTCTGCCACCACCAGCGCATCCCGAGAGTCATCTACCACCACCAGTGCATCCCGAGAGTCATCTACCACTGTGCA
Organism: Malacoraja senta; assembly: GCA_038087875.1. Lineage (NCBI taxonomy): Eukaryota > Metazoa > Chordata > Chondrichthyes > Rajiformes > Rajidae > Malacoraja > Malacoraja senta. The sequence goes on along the minus strand of CM075977.1, from coordinate 223,948,166 downwards.
GTGCATCCCAGGAGTCCTCTTTAAATTTGATTTCCCATCATTCTACCCAAATACTTGTCTTATTTAAGTCATTGTACAATTGTGGTATTCTTCTTCAAACCATAGATTTTGTCCCATCAAATGAATATGCAATGATTTTTTGAAATACAAGCACGAAGCAGATACAATACAAAGCATCAGACTGCCCATGTCAGAGCTTCTTTGCACCTTGAGATTATTCATCTTTCTTGCCTTCAGACAATTTGGTCCTTATTTCCGAATCTCCCACAACTTTAAGCTTAACCAAGAGTCATTAATATGGAATTGAGAAAGCACCAACTCCAGGCAGGTGTCACAGGGTTAAACCAAAGCCATAGCTTATCCCTCAAGTGGGCACAAAAGACCTCATGGCAAAGCCAGGGTCACACACTTGCAACTTAAACCCTTTTCCTTTCCAGGAATGATGGGTGATCTGCTGAGAGCTTCTATTCCAGCATTTTCTGTTCTTATCTAACTATTTTATAAGGCAGAAGAGTTATCTCTGGTGTCTGAACATTAGTCTGCTGCAAATGTACAGATGCCAAAAGTTCCCTGTGCTGCTCAGCATGTCTTGCACTTCATGTGCACACTGAAAAACGAGTCTGAGATGTGTGATACTAATGGGCAATAAGATGTCACATCTTGTGGGAGATTCAGAAACAGGGACCAAATTTTCTGAAAACTGCCCCACCAGCGGTCTGTTTTTTTGTCCTTTAAAAAAAAAATTTAGTGCGTTTTAAAGTCAGTGTAAATGTTCTCAGGTTTGTTTTATGTGGGGGGAGGGGGAGGGGTCGGGGAAACTATTTTTTCAGTTTCTTACCTGTCAGTTTCTATGTTCTATGTTTCTATGTCGGAGATGGTCGGGTCGCATTCCACGGTCACCTGGAGGCCTCCTCGGACTGGATTTGGAGCACCATCGCGGGGCGTGGACTTACATTGGGGCTGATCCCTTGCCTGGGATCGCTCCAACCGCAGTCTGTGGACTTTACATCGGGAGCTCGCAGTCTCGGGAGAGGCCATGGATGTCGGGGGCTCCAACATCACGGAAGGTTTGACCAGCCCCGACGCGGGGTTCGATCGTCTGGCGCGTGGGAGCTGACATCCCCCATTGCAGGAGCTGATCGCCTCGACGGGGAGGGCCCGCTGCCAGCTACGGGAGTCAAAATCGTCCCGTCAACGGAGGGCTCGAGGCCCCCGACCGCGGGAGATCAAAGGGAAGAGATTGAACTTTTGTTTCACCTTCCATCACAGTGAGGAGTGTGGAGGAGTCACTGTGGTGGATGTTTATGTTAACATGTGTTTTGTGCATTGCGTTGCCTTTTATTTGTATGACTGACTTGGCAAAAATGAAATTCCTCGTATGGTGCAAAACATACTTGGCTAATAAAGTATTATTGTGATTGTGATCTGATTATCCACCGCAGCACAGGATTCACGAGGGAGCCCAGAAACATGCTGAAGAGGGAAAAGATGCCATTCACAGGACATCCATAGTTGTACACCAAGTGCTGGTGCACAAATGCCTATCCCTTTCATTTGAATGACCTCGCTAACCCTGCGCAAACAAATTGGAAGCAGCCAAGTGCTTGCGGCATTCTGCTTCATTGTATTTTAATTAATCATGTTTTTTTTTTAATTTTAACTAGTTTTTTAAAAAATATCAATATCCATTGATAAATGTCTCAGTGGATCTGATGTATTTAATAGCAGTTAAAATGCTTCGAACAGTTGGCAAGCTATCAAGGCATTGGGAGGGTGAAGCTGCATGATGTGCCCTGAATCATTAGATCGTTGCCAGTCAACTCATTCACTCCTTCTCATTTGAAAAATGTGCTGACGGAAACAGTGCTACATTTAGAGCCTGAAACTGAAACCTCAAATCTCAAACTGAACCCTGCCCTCACTGAGATCTCTGACGCCCTACAGCCTCGTGTGTACTATGACTGCTTTGCCCATCGAGGTCAGGGTCAGTCACTATTGCCTAGGGAGGCAAGACATTAAGGAGCTTGCGCATTATAGAAGTTACTCAAACTCCATTGTCAAAGAGTGGAAACTTTGATCTAGTTTTCGCAAAGTTAAATAATGAAGATGCTGCAAATCCAAAATAAACAATTACTCTTCAGATCAGGCTGCACCCACGTAGAGAGAAAAAAAGTTAAAAGTTGAGATCAAAGTCCGGTTCTGACGAAAGATCATCGCATTCAAATATTTTTCTCTCTCCCCCCACACAGATGCATTTTAAGCATTTAAGGACAGCCACTTTTTTGCATTGCCAGTCTCCTCACAGTGAAGCCATGTTATTGAAGACCTCTTTGGCAGCCTCTGCCATAAATCCCTTATGTGGATTCCCTGCACAGCTCTTAGGCAGCCGGCCCAAGAACCTCTTACAGCCTGGGAATGTTCTCTCATCAAACCTCCTCCTCCCACTCTTCCCATCATTCATTACATTCAATCATTCAGTAATAGCAGCTTCCTGCAGTCAGAAGATGGTTCTTCCCACAACAGTGCATCCCATTAAGAGCGGTCCGAAAATATCACACCTGCTGTGGTATCAGCTAAAACTATGAGACTAACAGTGTGGCATTGCTACACAGGGAAACGCAACCATGGTGCTCCGAAGTTCTTGGTCTTTTTACAACTTTAACAATGTTGCTGTGATCTATGATGCTTCATTTATGCCTAGAAATGAAGAATATTCTATCATTATCAAACTTGTTTATGGGCACTAACTGTGTGCCACTTGGCTACTTTTGTTCTACAATACCATCATTGATGGTATTTAAGTATCCATTGGCCGTACGGTTATTTTAGGATATCACGCGAGGGACATGAAAGACTCTATTGAAACTTTGGTCATCTTAAACTATATGCAATCAGGTAGCAGAGCCCCATCTTTTTGGAATTCCCAATGTTAAACTGAGGAATCTACCTGTTCAATTTAAAAATGGTTAATTAATCCTGTGGACAGTTTGAAAGAAAAAAAATTGTATTTGCCGAGGAGGGCCACCAAGTCCATGGTTTAACATTAACATTTCAGTTAAAATAGGTTTTCTGTGGTGCTGTTGCCAGCAACCTAGAAGGAATTGAGTGGGTAGATCCAGAGTGTGCACTTGAACTTCTTGAGAAGCAACCTTTAAAAAATTGACACCAAACTTACTACCAGGAGAACAAAAAGGATTCAGGAAAGGCTGCAGTCAGTAGAATAGTTCACAGTTTTCAATAGTTCACTGACATTGTGAGTTCAAAATTGGAAATGACCAAGATGCTTAAAGTACAATTGGGCATAAAAAATCTATTTAATCTAATATTAATGAGATAATTGATTTCATGATATTTCACACAAAAAATACCAGGAAAATGCCTGGAATATGCATTATTGCTCAACTGCAGTTCTTTTGTTGCTTGTTATGCTCTATTTGTATACCTTAACTAAGCCTTGTTTAAAATTGAATTATGACACCTTTGTTTCTCAATAGACATGATGTTTTGAGTGTCAATAAATAGGACAATGAACTAAAACACACAGCGAAGCAAAACTAAATAAACCTAACTTGCTGAACAATGTGCTGTAAAATCTAGCAAAACACAAAACTTAATTTGGAAACATGACTGTCTGGTGAAAATGGCATTTTCTAAAATAGGAAACCTAAACATATACAGTGCATTCAGAACCCTTCACCCTTTCCACATTTTGTTACGTTACAATCTTATTCTAAAATGAATCATATTCTTTTTTTTTATAATCATAAATCTATACATAATACCCCAGAATAAAAAAAGCAAAAACAGGTGTTTAGAAATGTTTGCAAAGTAATTAAAAAGAAATAACTGAAATATCTAATTTACATTACAGCCTCAAGTCTTCTTGGGTATGACGCTACAAGCTTGGCACACCTGTATTTGGGTAATTTCTCGCATTCTTCTCTGCAGACCTTCTCAAGCTCTGTCAGGTTGGATGGGGAGCGTCGATGCACAGCTATTTTCAGGTCCCTCCAGAGATGTTCGATCAGGTTCAAGTCCGGGCTCTGGCTGGGCCACTCAAGGACATTCACAGACTTGTCACGAAACCACTCCTGCGTTGGCTTGGCTGTGTGCTTAGGGTCATTGTCCTGTTGGAAGGTGAACCTCCGCCCCAGTCTGAGGTCCAGAACGCTCTGGAGCAGGTTTTCATCAAGGATCTCTCTGAACTTTGCTCCGTTCATCTTTCCCTCGATCCTGAATAGTCTCCCAGTTCCTGCCGCTGAAAAACATCTCCACAGCATGATGCTGCCACCACCATGCTTCACCGTAGGTATGGTATTGGCCTGGTGATGAGCAGTGCCTGGTTTCCTCCAGACGTGACGCTTGACATTCAGGCCAAAGAGTTCAATCTTGGTTTCATCAGACCAGAGAATCTTGTTTCTCATGGTCTGAGAGTCCTTTAGGTGCCTTTTGGCAAACTCCAAGCGGGCTGTCATGTGCCTTTTGCTGAGGAGTGGCTTCCGTCTTGCCACTCTACCATAAAGGCCTGATTGGTTGAGTGCTGCAGATATAGTTTTCCTTCTGGAAGGTTCTCCCATCTCCTGGAGCTCTGTCAGAGTGACCATCGGGTTCTTGGTCACCTCCCTGACCAAGGCCCTTCTCCCCCAATTGCTCAGTTTGGCCAGGCGGTCAGCTCTATGAAGAGTCCTGGTGGTTCCAAAGTTCTTCCATTTAAGAATGACGGAGGCCACTGTGCTCTTCGGCGCCTGCAATGCCGCAGACATTGTTTTATACCCTTCCCCAGATGTGCGTCCCGACACAATCCTGTCTCGGAGGTCTACAGACAATTCCTTTGTCTTCATGGCTTGGTTTTTGCTCTGACATGCACTGTCAACTGTGGGATCTTATATAGACAGGTGTGTGCCTTTCCAAATCATGTCCAATCAATTGAATTTACCACTGGCGGACTACAATTAAGTTGTAGAAACATCTCAAGGATAATCAATGGAAACAGGATGAATCAAAGCTCAATTTTGAGTGTCATAGCAAAGGGTCTGAATACTTATGTAAATGTGATATTTCAGTTATTTCTTTTAAATTACTTTGCAAAAATTTCTAAACACCTGTTTTCACTTCTTCATTCTGGAGTATTGTGTGTAGATTAATGATTAAAAAAAAATAATTTAATCCATTTTAAAATAAGGCTGTAACGTAACAAAATGTGGGAAAAGTGAAGGGGTCTGAATACTTACTGAATGTACTGTAAATAGACTTTGCAAATCATGCTTTGGCAATGGATCTTTTAGCTCTTCTTGAATTCATTTAATACATTATCAATCAAAGATATTTTGCTACTGGGATCTAATCTTTCTAAATTATTTTACAAATTACAGAAAAATATCAAATAATCAACTTCCATATGATCCTTAGCCTTGCCCCGCACCTGTGTACTCATGATAGGAGTCAATGAATCAGAACAAACTCCCACAGACTTCCCAGGCCTCAGGCTGGGAAAATTGCCTGCTGTGCCTGCGCCAAGGGCAATGGCTCCATTCCAACAACTGCTGAGAGAAAGTATCCGGAGATTTTTCTTTAATCCACTTAAAAGCAACTGAAAAAATAAACACTTTTAAATGTGTGTATATTTTTAATGAATTGGAAATTCAAGTTAGCACGTATTTTCAATTACATTTTCATTTTTGATGACTTCAATGTGTTACTCTACATCTCTAAATATCAGAGACAGTTCTAAACGTTTATTAACAGGGACAGTTTTGACAGCTGGGGAGGCTGGAGAAGCTTCCCCCAGTGCAGTGCCAGTGCAGCATATTGAGGCACGGCCTTGAGATATGCAGCTGGCGATGCCAGGGTGACAGAAGATCTGCCCCTATATTTTGTTATGTCTGCACAGTTGATATAATTCATGAGTATATATATGCTTAAGCAACAGAAACGCATGCCTCCGTTACAAAGACCAACTCGAGAAAAATACAGGTGGACCATTTAAAATTAGTGCAAAAGGTTGGTATTCCAGTTACATATAAGGAAAATGCTATTTAGAACTAAGATGGAACAATTTCTAAATTAAGTAGTGGTGTCCATAGAATATTTTAGCAAAGGTTTCAAGACAATTGCAGACAATTTCATGAATCTTGCATTTTTAGAATTACAGCTGTTTCTGCAGTGATATTAAGCCTGACAAAAAAATCTAAACTCCGCATGTCATTTAGGAATCGAGAACTAAATCACATTATTTTCTTTGCTTCAAGCAACACAAAGTGCAGATCACTTTAGAAATAGCATCTAGTTACCTATAGATCGTTCATCATCTGTCTCAGCATCCCCGATAAACTCAAACGAAAACCCTCCAAGAGACTGAGCAAATTTCTGCTGTGCTTCTGAAAGAACTGCAAGAAAAAGACAAATACATTAGTTAAGCATTTCTAAAATACAAATATAGCATTTCCATCCAAACCTCTGAAGATTCAGCTGCACACATCTATATACTTGTAAAAGTCTTGTCGTGGGTGTGGGTGTGTGTGTGTGTGTGTGTGTGTGGGGGTGTGTGTGTGGGGGGGGGTGCGTGTGGAGGGGGGGTGTGCGTGTGGAGGGGGGGGTAGGGGGGGGTATGTGTGGTGAATGTGTGTGTGTGTGTGTGTGTGTGTGTGTGTGTGTGTGTGTGTGTGTGTGTGTGTGTGTGTGTGTGTGTGTGTGTGTGTGTGTATGTGTGTGTGTGTGTGTGTGTGTGTGTGTGTGTGTGCGTGTGTGTGGGGGGGGTGAAACAGTACACAAAAGCGCAAATAGTTTTGCAGAACCTTACTCAGCTTTTTCCCGTCGTCGATGTAATAAGTTTCCTTCAGATTTGATGTTATATTTCACGTTATTGATAGTTAAAGTTTAAAAAAGCCAATTTTGAGAATAATAACTGAGGGGGAGACTCTTCCAGCAGCGTCCAGTGATTATGTCACAATGGCATCTCACACTTGTCCAATCACAATGGGATCTCATTTACACAAGCTGCCTTGAAGATTCCGAAAACCGAAAATGACATCACAATGTGATCTCTGCTGCCAATACACAAGCTATGAGTGTTTTTACATTGTTGTAAGGAGAGGGACGTAGTAGGGGAGATTAAAAAGTTTAAAAGTAACATTTAAAAGTAGGATTTCTTCAAATCTGCACTGGCAGTTATGACATCACAATGCCCTACCGGCTACAATGTTTCTATCCCAGAACACTGAGTCAGTCACAGTAAATGTCCTTCAGGGAAAGAATCTGTCTGACTAAAGGCTCTGCCCCACGGGTTTGCGGTCATTGGCGGTGAAGCGCGGCGTCGCCGGAAGAGGGGACCGCACGGCAACCACGAGAGCGCCGCACGGATGCTGCGCGGGGGCCGAGTGATCTCCGTACAGCCGGTTCCACGAGCTTGCGGCGTCGGGTGATGACGTCATCGCACAACGCGATGCGCTACACGATGACGTCATCGCGCAACGTGACGCGCTACACGATGACGTCTTTCGGATCGCGGGGCTGTGGCGGCGGCCGTGCCGCACACGTGCCTCACTGGCGGCGGCTGTGGCGGTGAGAGTTCGACTCACGGCGCTCGTGCCTCACTGACGCCGGCTGTGGCGGTGACCGTGCTGCACTCATGCCTCACTGGCGGCGGCTATGCGGTAAGAAATGATTTTTAAACAGTGCTGACTTTTTGTGAGCACCGTGCGGTGTTGGGACCAATGCCGCACGGCCTCGGCGGTGGCCGTTTGACCGAACCCGCGGTCTATGGCGGTCCACGAGCGGTAGATACTTCCTGTATCACCGCCAATGACCGCAGACTCGTGATAGACAGGCCTTTTACCCAGCACAGCAAAGTTTAATGATTAGATTTGGATAACAAAAGATGGTCTTGTCGGTGGCACCTACATCACATTAAAGGGCCTGTCCCACTGCGGGGACCTAATTTGCGAGTTTGGAAGAGTTTAGGAGAGTTTAAAAAAGTGTCATGGTCTTGTTGTATCGCCGAAGTAGAACACCTCCTACGACCTCCTTCGAATATGTAAAAGACCTCCTTCGACTACATAGAAGACCTCCTTCGATCTGCTTCGACTATGTTGAAGACTAGCTTCGACTATCTTCGGGAAGATTGGAGAGTGAAGACGACCACCTTCAACTATACTAACACTATCTTCAACTACCTTCGATTACCTACGAATAACATGCCGACCTACTTCGACTAAACCTACGAGTAAAAAAAAAAAATCAATTTTTTCTATGCCGAACAATTTCTACTCGTGGATTCAGCATGCTAAAAAATACTCCTCGACCAAACTGAGGCCTCGAGTTTGCGGGAAGTTCTGTCGAGCATGAAGGAAAGTTACATAGACCTCCTTGGACCACGTGTCGACCATGCTGTGAGTTTGAGTCGAGCGCAAACTCTTCTGAACTCGCAAATTAGGTCCCTGCAGTGGGACAGGCCCTTAAATCTTAGCGTAATTACATTTTTTAAAGTTTAAAATGACCTGCACAGTTGGGGGCTATGGGTGAGTGGTGGAATATTGTATTGGGGGAATGGGTTGCGTTGGGGGAACGGGTGAGTGGTGGAATCTTACGTTGGGGAACGGGTTGCATTGGGGATCAGGCCTCCCGTGTGACAGGGACCAAACGGGTGAGTGGTGTAATCTTACGTTGGGGAACGGGCTGGGTTGGGGGACCAGGCCTCCTGTGGGGGCTATGGGTGAGTGGTGGATTATTGCATTGGGGGGGAAGTTTATGTTGGGGGAATGGGTGAGTGGTGGAAACGGGTTGCGTTGGGGGATGGGGCCCAATGGGTCTAACTTGGACTAGTATTATATAAATCACACATGAAAAATAATTCTTAAAGATATACATTGGACACATTATAAAATGAAATCCACAATGATGTTCATCTGAGCAAGACAATTTGGGCTGAAGACTTTCCTAGGGGTATACTTTGATGACTTGTCCCATAGACATCCCACAAAATGTCTGCTTACAGTCAATGCCCACAAACATTGAAATACAAACATACAGCACATAAGTTGAAGAAAAACTGAAGTATTAACAAACAATCAAACAAAAATGTGCATACATTCAATTAAAGTTATTACTATTACCATTGGTAATCATCCACTAGCAGCTCTGTTATCTCAAAATAAAGCTGGTTTAAAAGCTTAACCAGGATATGAAACGGTCCTGAAATTATTCATGGATTTAATCTTGCCACAATAGATTTTTTTTAAATCAAGAAATTTAACAGAAAATGTGCTCATTCACTTGCCAATGATTTGGACAAAAAAAAAGGCCTTAAAATCCCTCAGATTTCCCATGGAACTATTTTCTTTGTAATCTGAAACCAAAATCAAGGTACATAGATACGTAGACAATAGGTGCAGGAGTAGGCCATTCGGCCCTTCGAGCCAGCACCGCCATTCACTGTGATCGTGGCTGTTCATCTACAATCAGTACCCCGTTCCTGCCTTCTCCCCATATTCCTTGATTCCGCTAGCCCTAAGAGCTCTATCTAACTCTTTTTAATGCTCTAATTCTCGTTTGAATGTTTTTTTTTTAATTGCCAGGAAGCAAAACAATCCAAAATATTCACACAACTGTCCAAGTAAAAGATTCAGATACATTACTAATCTGGTGTAACAATAGAATGAATTACTATAAATGGTGCTTAATTACCCGACATAAATAAACTATAAAATTATCTTTTGGTTCGTCCTCCATGTTCTTTTTATCCTTCAACAGTTTAGAAAAATAAAATTGACTACAGCAGACATCTGAAGCTATACACAGGAAGTCTGAACACAATGAAAGGCATTTAATCTTGTTACTGCAAGATCAAAACATTGGATTCGAGCCATTTTCTCTCTGAGCAGCACATCATAAGAAATAGTTTCCCTTTGGAAAATATAGACTCGGTATGACCCTGTTGCATTATTTATTAACTGGAAATAAACATGAAATGTGTTAACAGTGTTCTGAGATTATACTTAATTTCCATAATATCAGTAGTGAGATAGGGCAGCACGATGGCGCAGCGGTAGAGCGCCGGAGACCTGGGTTCGATCCCGACTACGGGTGCTGTCTGTACGGAGTTTGTACGTTTTCCCCCGTGACCACGTGGGTTTCCTCCAAGATCTTCGGTTTCCTCCCACCAAAGACGTACAGGTATGTATGTTAATTGGCTTGGTATAAGTTTAAATTGTCCCTAGTGTGTTTAGGATAATGTTAATGTGTGGGGATCACTGGTCGGTGCGGGCTCCGTGGGCCGAAGGGCCTGTTTCCATGCTATATCTCTAAACTAAACTAACAGAGACTATGGAGTAGTGGCAGGTAAATATTTGAGAGTATGGAGATATTCAGCTGAGCAGGGTGGAGGACTGAAATTGAGTGAGATCGGAAGAAAAACAGGGAGAGGAAGGAGGAGAAAGAGTTGGAGGTGGTGGAAAAGAAGAGGAGGCAAAGTGAAGGCAAGAGAGGAGGTGGTGGTGACAAAGTGGACTAGGACAAGCAGATAGAGAAGGGAAGAGCAACATTGGAGTAGAACGCAGCATAAGAAAATGAATTTACGGGGGCAAAGAATTATCTGAAGGAGGATGGGTTGAAGAGGAGACGGACGATGGACAAAGGACATGAGGAAAGGTCATGGTGAGAGATGCCGTCCCATAGCTCCAGGGATCCTAGATTGATCCTAATTATGGGTGTTCCTTGTGCAGTTTACAAATTCTCCATATGGCCACACAAGGATCTGCTAGGTGGCTTAAATTTCCTCTCACGTTCCAAGACATGCTCAGAGGTTAAATTACAACTGTAATCCACACCTTCGAGTACATTAATTAGCAATGTTACAAAATTTTGAGATTTTAAAAATCAAGTCTGCAATTTATCCCATCAGATAAAGCATAAAAAGAAGTTTAATTTGACACCAAATTCACTTTCATATCTTCAGTATTTAAAAGGTTATGGCCATTTTCATACTCGGAAATTAGCATCTTGTTCCCTATTGCTTTTCCATTGACTGAACACAAAAGCTGTGATCGAGGACAGTCAAAAGCCCATAACTTTCTTAAATATTTAAGAGAACTGAAATAAATTTCCAGTTATTATAGATTGAAGCATTCTGAAACAAATATGAAACAATCTTACTTGGATGACCTGAAATTAAAGGCTCTGTCTCACGGTGTTGCGGTCATTGGCAGTGAAGCGTGGCGTCGCCGGAAGAGGGGACCGCACGGCAACCGCGAGAGCGCTGCACGGATGCTGCGTGGGGGCCGAATGATCTCCGTACGGCCGGTTCCACGAGCTTGCGGCGTCGGGTGATGACGACATCGTGCAACGCGACACGTGATGACATCATCGCGCAACACGACGCGCTACGCTATGACGTCATTTCGGATCACGGGGCTGTGGCGGCGGTAGTGCTGATCTCGGTGCTGTGGCGGCGGCTGTGGCGGTGCCCGTGCCGCACACGTGCCTCAATGGCGGCGGCTGTGGCGGCGAAAGTTGCCGTGACGGCGCTCGTGCCGCACTGGCGGCGGCTGTGGCGGTGCCCGTGCCGCACTCGTGCCTCACTGGCGGCGGCTGTGCGGTAGGAACAGATTTTTAGACATTGTTGTTTTTTTGTGAGCACCGTGCGGTGTTGGTCCCAACACCGCACGGCCCCGGCGGTGTGCGTTGGACCGAACCCGCGGTCTCTGGCGGTCCACGAGCGGTAGAAACTTCCTGTTTCACCGCCAATGACCGCAAATCCGTGAGACAGGCCTTTAAAGCATTTAATTAGTTAGTTACCTAATTGTAGCTAATTACAAAATTCAATTACTAGATCTAAACATCTATCCATTTCTAAAGAAAAGGTTAACATTTTTAAATAGCCTGTGTCCAAATAACATTCACACAAGAATTCACAATATAACATGATTTTTAAATCTCATTGTCATGAATTTATAGGCCAAATGGAAGGAATTTAGTGTTTAATTCCCGTAAATTAATGGCCATTTTAATCATCTTGCGAGTGGGATTTTGTGGAACGCGATCGTTTGGAACGTTGCATTTGCGGTGAATTTAAACCCCATATCGGCAGGAAAAATACTGGCAGTTCGTATGGGGCCCAAGTCACCTTTTCACAATGTGAAATTTGGATTAAGGTCATCCTAAGAAGCACTTTTATATGTAAAATAAACGGCTTTCCTTTAGCTGTCCCGTACCTGAAATCCGTCCCCGTTGTCGGCGTTCACGGCATTAGAAGCTGATTTTCAATTTACTCCAGCGCTGAAATTGTCCAGCGATGTTTAAAAAAAATGTCACAGACCGGCAGTCGGAACAATTCTTCAGCATTAGCTGCAGCCCGAGAAAATGAAACTCCGGCAGGCAGGAGAAAACCGCATTTTAACCCCGCCCCCCCCCTCAAAGGCGCCAAAGTCGCGCACACGGCCAGTGACAGAACTGCAGCGCCGCTGAAGTTACGTTTTGTAACATACCTACATTAATAAAGAATAGATTTTTGGTATTACAAACATATCCACCTCCTTCTTAAATATACATAAAGTAACCTAGAAACCCCAAAACTGCAGATGCTGGTGCATACACAAAAATACACAAAGTGCTGGAATAACTCAGCCTGTCAGGAGAACGTGGATAATGACGTTTCAGGTCAAGACCCTTCACCAGACTGAAAGGGGGGGGGGGAGGGTTCGACCCGAAACTTAGCCTATCCATGTTCTCCAAGGATGCTGCCTGACCTGTTGAGTTACTCCAGCACTGCGTCCTTTTGTATAAAATACCCTGACCTTCGTGGACTTCCATGGTAGAGAAACTACAAGTTTACCATCTCCTGGATTGCCTCCAATTTTGTTTCTAAATAGCATTTGTCACCCCTGGTTCTGCTCTTCCCAACTTTCAGGAAATCCAATATTTACCTAGTCTTACTAGTCCCATTATAATTGTATTGGTTACTCTGAGATCTCTTATTCTTCTGCATTCCAATAAACATAACCCCCCACCCTCAGGTTTACGGATGATATTCACTCACTCATCCAATTTAGTATATATATTGTGCGGCTTAAGCACTGATCCTTGCAGCATCCCATTCCTCATTATATTTTAAGTTTGATGGCCTGTCAACTTCTGGCCACAGAAACGAGAAAAGCCAAGAGCTCTGGATTTGTATTGACTTTTGATAAGATCTTAGAAACAGAAGAATGGTTTGCGTCAGATTGTTTCCATAAATGCACCAGGTAGAGAAATTGATGGGATATTGAAATTAAAATAGATGCACCTCAGGTTTACAGTAAAGATCTAAAGAGAGCTATACCCAGCGATAGCAAAATAATGGTGTAGCCTCCCTGTTAGAGCAAAATGAATGGTGTAGCCTCCCCGTTAGAGCAAAATGACAAACAGCAAAAGAAATTGTGCTCACTTTTACACAAATGTGTGACATTAATATTAGCTGTCAACCCTAGAACAAATCTGGGCACTCATAAAAGTGATCTGATTTATTTCACTGGAAGTGGATATCTGAGCTGTTATACCTTGTTATTACTGGGATTTCCACCAGGGGGAAAAACTGACACTGTACACTAACTTCCTCAGATAGCTGCTATATCTCCTGAGCTCTTGCCACACATCCTGTTCTTTGGATTGAGTGTTTATTGTTGGACCTTGGCCATCGGCTATCTGAAAAGCTTATTTGATTCCCTATGAGCATGACGAAGCTTTCCATCCAAGAATGACTTGTATTTGTGTTTAATTAGCTCTTGGATCAACTGGTCATTCTCATCAAACTAGTCTTAGTGTTTCCCAGACGAGGCAAATGGCTTCACAGACGCTAAGTATGTTGGAGTTCAGGGCAATGAAGACATTATGTGGGTCCAATTATTTGCAAGTGGTCAAGTAGAGGTATTGTCTGAGAAGAGCCACATTTGCACAGACTTCAAGAAATTCAGTATCAATTTTCTTCTAGAGGTGTTTCTGTTGTTATCATTACGTTGAAGCTGCAGGAGATGGAACAGTTTAGGTCTACGACAGTTTGGCACTGATTGCCACCTATCGTCCTGAAGTTGATGAAGGTATCTTATGATCTCTTGTTCAAACAGTAACAGTACTTGAAGAGTGCTGGGGTCTGAATCAAAGATGTCACAAGATACTAACTTCTCTCTGATGGGACAGGGTGTAGATTATGACAGGGCGTGCTCCAAGCATTTTGTGAGGCTGGCAACACCACTGGAATAATTCTGCTATACATCTTTCTTGCCAATCACACCGTTGCAAATTTGCTCCCTTCATCAACACCATCTTTGCAAAATCTTTCAAATTCACTGGCAGAGAAACATTGCCTTCCAGATCACCCTTCACAGAGTCATGATTCTAGTTGCATTCATTTTGCTCTAACAGGGAGGCTACACCATTCGCATACCTAACATCATAGGCCAGACAAACAGCAAAAGATTTCTCGGTGGACATAAGAAGTACTTCAAGAATGCCTAACTCCCTATATATACATCCTGCAGGATCTCATCACTTTTTCTGCCCGTGTCAGTTGTGCCACTATCCACACTACTTCTCACTGCTCATCCTCCTCATTGAGAATGTTCTTCAGCCACTCCGATTCATCCTGGACCCTGACACCAGGAAGGCACCACCATACTGGAGTGCCATTTACAGACACAGTATTTCCTGACTGTCTCCCTAACCAATGAGTCTCCTATCACTATAACCCTATCCGACTATGCTGCTGCTGCTGCTGCTCTCCTCTTCACTTTAACAGACTATTATGCAAATTGGTGTATTTTGGGTTTAGGAAGGAGGACTTCAAAAGATTAATTCATATTTACACTTATGAATGCAACTGTCCCATACATCTGCTGAGCCAAGTAGAGATTTCTCACATCACTGCAGGATGGGACAACATTTTGCTGCTGCATATTGATGTTTCATTTCAAAGTATGGGAGTATAAATTAAGATGGACAACAAGCGCAACCTACTAATTAAAAGCAAAGTACAGGCAGTCTGTGCATTATGCAAGGGTTCCATTCCCGACAACAGTCCACAGACTGATTTCTCAGTAAATCAGAAACATCCGTGTTCTGTAGTAACCCACATTATATTGCTCTACATATACCTGCATTGTTTCATTTCACGGGTAATCACCCTAATGCTACCCATAATTAATGAGATATATACTATACCAGTCTAATGAATACCATGAAACATTTTATTGCCATTACTAGCTTGAAAGATGAATTTAAAATCTCAAGAGTATTTTATTGCAATGTGTCCCAGATAGAACAATGAAATTCTTACTTGCAGCAGCACAACAGAATATGTAAACATAGTACACTGTAAACAATATGATAAACGAGAAATAAAAAAAGCTCAGTGTGTGTGTGTGTCTGTGTCTGTGCATACTCGAAAAACAAACAATAGTAGGTTGTAGTGTTTAATAGCCCAGCTGCAGGGAAGAAGCTGTTCCTGAACCTGGACGTTTGAGTATTCAGGCTCCTGTACCCTCTTCCCGATGGCAGGGGTGAAATGAGTGTGTGGCCAGGATGGTGTGGGTCTCTGATGCTGGCGGCTGTCTTTTTGAGGCAGCGACTCGGATAAATCCCTTCGATGGTGGGGACGTCAGAGCCGGCGATGGACTGGGCAGTCTTTTCCACTTCCGGGCATTCAAGTTGATGAACCAGGCCATGATGCAACCAGTCAATGTGCTCTCTACTATACACCTGTAGAAGTTAAAGAGAATCCTCTCTGACATACCGAATCTCCGTAATCTTCTCAGGAAGTAGAGGCGTTGATGTGCTTTATTTATAATTGCATGAGTGTGCTGGGTCCAGGAAAGATCTTTGGAAACATGCACGCCCAGGAATTTGAAGTTTTTGACTCTCTCCACCATCGTCTCGCTGATATAAACAGGATTGTGCGTCCTCATCTTTCCTCTACCAAAGTCCACAATCAGTTCATTGGTTTTACTGATATTGAGAGCCAGGTGGTTGTGTTGGCACCATTTGGCCAAAGTCGATCTCACTTCTCTACTCTGACTCATCACCATCTGCAATTCGTCCAACAACGGTGGTGTCATCGGCGAACTTGAAGATGGAGTTTGCATTATGTCCGGCTACACAGTCATGAGTATAGAGTGAGTAGAGCAGGGGGCTGAGAGCGCAGCCTTGAGGAGCTCCCATACTGATTGTTAGTGAGGAAGACGTATTTCTGCCAATTCGAACAGGCTGTGGATGAGGAAGTCGAGGATCCAATTGCAGAGGAATGCGCAGAGACCCAGCTCCGTGATCGTGCGAACCAGGTTAGGGGGGATGATGGTATTGAACTGCAGTCTATAAACAACAGCCTGACATGTGATTTTATTATCCAAGTGGTCCAGTGCAGAGTGGAGAGCCAGTGAGATCGCATCCTCCGTTGACCTGTTGTGATGGTAGGTGAACTGTAATGGGTCGAGGTTCTTGTTGAGGTAGGAGTTGATATGCACCATAACCAACCTCTCAAAGCACTTCATCACCACGGACGTTAGTGCCACTGGTTGATAGTCGTTGAGGCATGTCACCTTACTCTTCTTGGGCACCAGCATTATTGATGCTTTCTTAAAGGTGGGAACCTCAGACCTCAATAATGAGAGTTTGAAAATGTCCGCAAAGCTCCAGCCAGTTGGTCTGCACAGGTTTTGAGAATTTGACCGGGTATACGATCAGGTCCAGGAGCTTTCCGAGGGTTCACCCCCTGAAGGATCTTCTGACGTCCGCCTCTGTGACTGTGATACCATCAGAGCGTATGGGGGCTCGGGAAAGCACATCAGTGTTCTCCCTATCAAAGCGTGCTTAGAACGAATTGAGCTCGTCAGGGAGTGATGCTTCGCTGTCGCTCGAGCTGCCTCCTGATTTTGCCTTGTAGGAGGTGATGGCATTCAAGCCCTGCCACAGTTGCCGAACATCCGCCCCATCCTCCAGCTTTGAGCGGTAGTCCCTTTTGGCCTTTTTGATGGCATTGTCAAGATCGTATCTGGACTTATAGACCTCTGCATCACCAGACCCGAATGCCCGGGATCTGGTCTTCAGAAGAATGCAGATCTCGTGGTTCATCAATGTATGGGAGAATTTGCATGGAGTTGGATTTCCACAAGTCAGGTCATTCTGTATTGTATATGTGATATAGCTGGGTTTCATTACACCAAAGATTGCAATGAGAGATCAGACCAACAACAATCAACAACAATCAGTTTTATTCGTCACATTGCACATAAAGTGCAAGTGAAATGAATTTGCCAGCAGCAGTACAATGAAAAAGAACACACAAAAACACATCAAAAACTTAACACAAGTGAATGGAAAGAGTGGAACCTCTCCTACTTTATCTCAGGAAGAATTTCAAATCAGGAAGAACTTCCGTTAAAAGATAATTGTAATGTTTGCTGCTGACATTCTTACTTAAATTGCGATATGGATTGTTGAATCTTCATCCTACCTAAAAGTGCAGGGAAGAAGAGTATACATTATTGTATTAAAATATACAATCCTGTGATTAAGTGCATAATCAGAATGCAATGATATGAATCTGTTTCCGTGTCCTTCAAAATGTTATGATATATTTCCTGGGATTCTACCATTGAGGTAGTTGAGGTAGGTACCATCGCAACGTTTCAGAAACATTTACGTGGTACACGGATAGGACAGGTTTAGAGATATAATGGGCCAAATGCAGGCAGATGGGACTAGTGTAGATGGGACATGTTGGTCGGTGTCAGCAAGTTGGGCTGAAGGTCCCGTTTCCTCACTGTATTACTCCATGACTATGACTAATACCAAAGAGGCCATTTGTAAAAGAATCTCAACCAAGACTATTTTTAATCAGAGATTCCACAAGAGGTTGAGACAAAAGGAATGCAGATGCAGATGAGTCTTGACCCAAGTCGCCTTTGTTCTCCAGAGATGCTACCTGACCCACTGAGTTATTTCAGCCCTTTGTCTTTTTTCCCCCCACTAGAGGTTGTCATAAATAGTCGCGAAAACCAGGTGAGGTCCAAATTACTAAAATAAGTAAAAATGATAACTCAGGCTCGGCTTTAAATTTTGTAAACTTCTTTGGATGCGGGGACTGAAAATGGTGCTCACCTGTTCTGAGAAAAGGATAAACCGACAACCACATACTAAGAAGCTTAATGTGGTTGGTGGGATGATTTCCTGAAACAGTCTAACAGAAAACCAATTGCATTTGGAAACACAGCATTGATCATTACAGACAAATTTTGTTTGGCTAATTATTGAAAATTGGGAAGAATGCAGGAGAATGGGGTTGAGAGGGAAAGATAGAACAGCCATAATTGAATGGTGGAGTAGACTTGATGGGCCAAATGGCCTAATTCTGCTCCTCGAACCTGTGAACTTATTTGGCAAGATGACCAGATTCGAGGAGAAAATCCCATTCCATTAAATATATTGTATGAATAGAAATGTCGCACAGATGGTAGAAATACATAACCCTTTTCCATCCATATAGAAAAAAAATCAAAAGCTATTTATTGACAAAGAAATTATTCTTTCACATATCCTACATGTTTGTGTTATTTTCTTCCCTAAAACAGAAAATTGACCAGTTGGTGTCAATAATGAGGTTTCCTGAATGAACATTATAATAACCAACTTCTGTCCTGCAACTGGCCGATATTCAAAGATTTGGATTACAAAAGAAAATTCTTGTGGAAAATCTTATTAAAAAGCGCTGCCACCATAACACAAAATTTTGAATTGCAGCCAAAAAAAATAATCAGATATTGGCCAAATGAGATCATTTCTGAAATTCAGTTGACATGCTGCTGTAATATAATCCAATCTTCCAATAAGTATTTCCAATTATAACACATGAAAACAGTCCCTTAACTTCAAGTACCAAAAAAACAAAATGCTGGAGGAATTCTGAAGAAGGATCCAACACCAAAACATTGTCCGTCCATTCCCTCCACAGATGCTGCCTGACCCGTTGCACTCCTCGAGCATTTTGTTTTTGCTCAGGTTTCCAGCATCTGCAGTTTCCTATCTTTTCTTAACTTCAGATCCGAAATGTTGCCCAATCTAACGCTGTGCTTCACTGAAATTATGCAGCAAGATTATACTTTAGAACGGCTTTGATTTACAAAATATATCTAGTTACACCCTACTGCAGAGAAAATAATTTATTGCACAGCTTCAATTCTTGGATATAACAGACACATAACCCAAAATAGATATAGGGTCTTCTACATTTTCTGCTCCCAAGCAAGAATGCAAAGACCAGCACATAATTAATACATCTGAGTCAGTAATTTTAGTCCTTCATCTTGAAGGACTTAATTAGATAACAAGCAAATACTCCATGGAACACTTTATCAATTCAAATAAGCATTCACTATTCTTCATGTACATAAGGCTGCTAGAATTTACTAATTACTAATTTAATTGAAATTCCCACAGAAATATAAACGAGTCAAATAAGAACAATTTCAGAGATTTGTTATTCTCTGGGGCATTTGTTTGAATTCAATGTGGAATAAAGTGAAACTAGCTTACTTCTGACAGCTGCAAATAAATAAATAGATAAATAGATTTGATTTGGTGTCAATTAAAATGCCTGAATCATAAGCATTTGTAAATCACATCATTTTCAAGATACCAAGTAGAAGTAGATAAGATGCTAACTGTAAACGATTCATTTCTGCATCACCTTGGTCCCACCCAGTTAACAGCTGGTCACATCATTCCACATTCCATAACATGAAATCACTGAACTAAAGCAACTACAGTACCTGCATGAGCACACTGTCACCATATTGTTGGATACTAATTCATCGGCTTCAAAAAAAGAATCTGATTAAATACATAACAAATGCTCCCCAAAATTTTGATTTATTTCACTGTCCCGGTCAAAATTGATCTCTTGGCCAACCTCAATTATCCTTTTCATTATTTGTTTCCATGACCTTGCAGCATGCAATCCAGGTGCCCATTTGTATTGACTTACAATACAAATGACACTTCAAATGTATTAGTTTTAAAATACTTGGGACATCCTAGGGTAAAAAAGAGTGCACATATATGCAAGCCTATTCATGGTACTAAGAAAAGTGGTAGTGTTTTGATATATTCACCTCTTATCCGGAAGTGGCGGCGCTGCCTTAGCAGCTGCGGCTCACCTGCAGTCCGTCTGTTTTTTTTCTTTTTTTCTTGTTTTCTTGTCCTGTTTTAGCTAGTTAATTTTGAGTTATTAGGTTGTGTATGTGTGTGTGTGGGGGGGGGGGGGGAAGAAACTTGTTTTAGTCTCTTCCTTCGGGAGGATGCAACTTTTCTTGTCGTATCCCCCGTCTCCGTCTGCGCTGAGGCCTAATGGCGGAGCTGGGGGCCTCCAACTGGGACCGACCTCGAGACTCCGGAGGCAGAGCCAGCCAGGACTTACCAGCGCGAGGCTGGCCGACTTCGGGGCTGTGGCGGCGTTCCGGCGTTGGCCCAACTTGGGGCTGAGGTGGTGTTCCGGCGGCGGCGGCCCGACTAGGGCTGAGGCGGAGTTCCGGCGGCGGAGTTCCGACTCGGGTCTGTGGCGGCATTCCGACTCGGGGCTGTGGCGGCATTCCGCCGTTGGCCCGACTCGGGGCTGACGCGGTGTTCCGGCGGCGGCGGCCCGACTCGGGCTGAGGCGGTGTTCCAACTCGGGGCTGTGGCGGCATTCCGGCTCGGGGCTGTGGCGGCGTTCCGGCAGCGGCGGCCCGACTCGGGGCTGTGGCGGCGTTCCGGTGGCGGCAATCCGACTTTGGAGGTTCGGCCGCGGGCCCAGTGGACGACATCGTCGGGAGCTCGCATGTCACAGGTTGGTGATCTGGTTTTCCGGAGCTCCCGCGGCAACAGCTTCGTCCGCTGGACTGGAGGGAGGCAGCTTCGACCACCCCGGGCCGCGGAGTTTGAACCGGCCCGTTCGCGGAGCACGGTTGAGCCGCGGGACTTACTTACCATCACCCGGTGGGGTCACAACATCGGAGGCCTGGATCGCCTCAGCGCAGAGGGAGAACAAGGAGGGAAGAGACAAAGACTTAAGACTTTTGCTTTCCATCACAGTGAGGAAGTGCCTGGTGAACTCACTGTGGTGGATGTTAAATTTGTGTTTATTGTGTGTTTTGTTATTTTATTACATGTATGACTGCAAGGCAACGAAATTTCATTCAGACCGAAAGGTCTGAATGACAATAAAGGATACTTACTTTACTTTTTTTTACTTTATTCTACTTTCTCACAACTCTTGCAAATCTGTGTTATCTTGTTCATAAGCCATAGGAGCAGAATTAGGCAATTTGGCCCTTGGGTCTACTCCGCTATTCAATCATGGCTGATCTATTTTTCCCTCGCAACCCCATTCTCCTGCCTTCTCCACAATAATGTTTGTCACCCTTGCTAATCAAGAATCGGTCAATCTGTGCTGTAAAAATACACAATGACAGCCTCCTCAGCTGTTTGCAGCAATGAATTCCACAGATTCCCCACCATCTGACTGAAGAAATTCCTCTTTTTCTCCTTTCTAAAGGTACATCCTTTATTCGGAGGCTGTGCTCCCTGGTCCTCTCCTACTAGCGGAAACATCCTCTACACTAGACTGAGTCACTGCTCGTCCCTGTGTAACTCAATCCTCGTCTTCTTCATTGGCAGATCACAATCGGGATGAATTTGCAACAACATTTTCTCCTCAATAACCATCAACACAGGAGTACTTCAAGGCTGCGTGCTCAGTCCCCTCTCTCCTTAAGCGCCAGACAGTTCCAAAAAACATCTTTAATTTTGTCAACGATACCACTGTTGTTGGACGAATGATGGGTAAGGAGTCAGAATATAGGAGGGAGATTGAAATTCTGATTGAATGGTGCCAGAACAACAATCTTGCTCTCAACGTCAGCAAACCAAGGAGTTGACCTTTGATTTCAGGAGTGGAAGGCCGAGGATCCCGAAACTGGTATTCATTGAAGAGACAGCAGTGGAAAGAGCCACAGCTTCATGTTACTGGGCATGCATATATCAGAAATACGTCCTGGACACTGTACTTTGATGCAATCACAAAGAAAGCTCTTCATTGCATCTCCCTCCCTACAAGATGGAGGAGATCTTCCCTCCCCACCTACCAGAGAAATTCCTTTATGTGACTCCCTGCTCCACTCATCCTCCCCATCTATCCCTCCCTCCCTGACACGTGGCATTTTCTCTGCGAGGCCAGGAGCTGCAACACTTGTTCTCACACCACCTCTCTAACAACCGCATGGGTCCTAAACAGCTCTTTGGTGCTCACCTACGTCAGCAAGAGCAGGCTATGCAACCAGTTTTCAGAGCATCTGCACTATTTCCACAATGGCAATCCAAGGATCCCAGTTGCATGTCATTTTAACTCCCCTTGCCATTCCCACACCAACCTACCTCTGAAACCTTGACAGTAAGAGGAGAGTAAAATTGACGTCAATGGGAATTGAGGAAAATTCTCCAGCGGCTGCTGTCAAATCTAGGACAATGGAAAAATTGCCGTGATTTTGAGGGATTGGTTATTTCAACCCAGGACAAAGGCAGAAGAACCCCATCTACTGCTATTTCATCAATGACCACCCACTATTATAAGACCTGAAGGGGGCCATGTTTGTTGGATTAGCTTTTACTTCTACTTGTCACCTTTCAGATAGCAAAGCAACCGAGTCTCACGTGCACCATTACACGAATAACATTCAGAAATGACCAATAATTAGTAACTAATGATAATGCCTGGTTGTATACAAACCACCAAACAGCAGTAGGGAGGTTGGGGATAGCATCAAGCAGGAAATTAGGGATGCGTGTAGCAAAGGTACAGCGGTTATCATGGGTGACTTTAATCTACATATAGATTGGGCCAACCAAATTGGTAACAGTGCTGAGGAGGATTTTCTGGAATGTATACGGGATGGGTTTTTAAACCAATATATAGAGGAACCGACTAGAGCAGGGGTTCCCAACCTTTTTCGTCCCATTTATCCATGGCAACTTTAATAGTACATAACAATGTTAGTTCACTTATTTATGAACAACTAATGATGAACAGATACCGGTATATCAGAAACAAACAGTCAGTCAATTAGAAAAAATGTACAAATCCAGAATCAACAAATTTACCTCCCTGGGTAGGCGAAATTTACCCCAGGTTGGGAACCCTTGGACTAGAGGGCAGGCCATCCTAGACTGTGTATTGTGCAATGAGGAAGGATTAGTTAACGATCTTGTTGTGCAGAGCACCTTGGGCAACAGTGACCATAATATGGTGGAATTCTACATTGGGATGGAGAGTGACACGGTTAATTCAGAGACAAGGGTCCTGAACATGAATAAAGAAGACTTTGAAGGTATGAGACGGCAATCGGCTAGGATAGACTGTCAAATTATACTTAAAGGTTTTTTTTTAACATTTTTTTATTAGAAGTTAAGTACAATAATGTGGCACCAAGGTGCCTAATATATAATGACGTTACATTTTATGTACAGCTTCATTTTTTTTTTTCTTCAACAATAAAAGCGAGAAAGAAAGAATAGGTAATAAAGAAATAGAAAAGCGTGTGATATCTAGGTGTGTGAAAAGGAAAAAGGGGAAAGAGGGGAAGAAAAAGAAGGAAAAAAAAGTGAGAGAAAGAGAAGTAGTAGAGAGTAAGAGATTGTAGGAGATAGTTATTTATATTCTTGACCATCCTTCACCCAGTCCTGAAACAGTTGGTTTCTACGATTTTGTTGCACCATATGCTTCCAAGAAGTCGATAAATGGAGACCAACTCGCTAAGAATTGGTCTGTTTTATCTGTTAGGAGGAATCGCATTTCTTCAAGATGTGCTGTTTCCAACATGTTTGAAATCCACATTTTAAGCGTTGGTATGGGTGTATTTTTCCAAAATTTAAGTATGTTTTTTTGCCGTTATTAACCCATAATTAAAAAATTAATTTTGAAATGTGTTCAGTTTGCTCCCATCTTCCGTTACTCCAAGTATAATCATTTCAGTGTTAGGTTCCATTTTTATCTTGAATAATTTTGTAAATATTTCAAAGATATCGCTCCAGAATTTATGAAGGTTTATGCAGGAAACAAAAGAGTGTGTTATAGTGGCATTTTGAGATAAACATTTATCACAAATCGGAGAAGTATTTGGATAAAATTTATTCAGTCTAGTTTTTGAATAATATAATCTATGTAGAATTTTGAATTGAATTAAGTTATGTCTTACATTAATCGAACATTTGTGTATATATATCAAATGCTTTTCCCATGTTTCTTTCGTGATTTTTATCATTAATTCTCGTTCCCAATCTTCTCGAAGTGCCTCTGTTGATGGTAGTTCTATGTTTAAAATACTATTATATAAATATGATATTAATTTATGTGAGTCCGCCTTAATATTCATTGCTTCTTCCAGTGGATCTAATGTTAAAGTTTGATATCTTTGTATATATTTCTTCATGGTCGCAGATCTGAAGGTATTTAAAATATTGGTTATTTTTCAGTTTAAATTTTAATTGTAATTGTTGGAATGATAACAGATTTCCCATTTCATACATATCGCCGATGCTTTTAATTCCCATTCTTTCCCTTTGGTTATATGTTTTATCGGTGAGAGATGGTTTAAATGAAGGATTATTCACTATTGGCGTTAACAGTGATAGGTTTCTTAATTTTAAAGTTAATTTTATTTGTTTCCAAATTCTTATTGTATTGTGGATAATTGGATTATTCTTATATATTGTGTTGTTCAATTTTAACGGGGAGAAGAGGATCACTCCTATATTATAAGGAGAACAATCCTCTTTCTCCATTCTTATTCATTCTGTCTGTTGGGTAGGACTGTCCAACCAATAAATTATATTTTTAATATGCACTGCCCAGTAATAATACAAAAAGTTCGGTAGTGAAAGTCCCCCAGCGTCTTTGGGTTTACACAGGTGTTTTCTTTGAATTCTATATGATCTATAGTCCCAAATAAAGTTAGTAATGTTAGAGTCTAGTTTTTTGAAGAAGTTTTTTGGTATATATAATGGTATAGATTGGAATAGGTATAATATTTGTGGTAAAAAGATCATTTTTATAGCGTTTATTCTGCCTATTAATGACAACGGGAGTGTTTTCCAGAATTTAATCAACATGTTCAATTTAATTAATAAGGGCGTAAAATTAGCATTAAATTTACATTGTGGGTGTGGCAATAATTTTTGTCTTGTTAAATGTATGTCTTGAGCTTAGTTTTTATTATTTTTTAGCTGTGTATATGTGGGGGGTGGAGGGGGGGATGTGGGGGAAACCGTTAGTCTCTTCCCTGTACGGGGACCCGACTTTTTCCCTGTCGGGTCTCCGATGTCGTTGGGCCTAACATCGTGGAGCCGGCAGCGGCCTCTGGCCGGGACCAACCTGAGGGCTCCAGTCGCGGAGCCTGCAGCCCTGACATCGTGGAGCTGGCCTTATTCGGAGCGGGGAGAGCTGTGGTGGCGCTCGGCTGCGACCCGACTTTGGAGTTTCGGAAGCTCCGGCTGCAGGCCCGATGGACAGGAACATCGGGAGCTCCAGGTCCTTGATGGGAGACAGCTTTTCGGAGCTCCCGCAACGGCAACTTCTCCCGCTTGAAGGACACGGAGCTGGGGCCTAACATCGCCCGGCGTGGCTAAATGGCCACAGGACTTACCATCATCCGCCGGGGGCTTTAACATCAGGGCCCCAGTTCACCTAGACGCTGCAGTTGGACTGCTGGACCGCGGTTGAAGAACAAAGGGAAGAGATAAGACTTTGCCTTCCATCATAGTGAGGAGGTGCTGGAGACTCACTGTGATGGATGTTTATGTAAACTGTGTTAAGTGTGGGTCTTGGGTTTTTTTGTAATGTAAAAAACTGTAATAAATGAAATTTCCTTCAAACCTAGGTTTGAATGACAATAAATAGCATTCCATTCCATTCCAAATAATGATTTGTATTTTCTAGTAATTTGGATACCCAAATACTTAAATTTTTCTGTTGCAATTTTAAAGGGGAATTTTAATAGGTGTGTCGATTCTTGAGGTTTTAACGTCATGATTTCACTTTTATTCCAGTTTATTCTGTATCCTGAAAAAGAACCGAATTCCTCTATTAAATTTAATACGTTTGGTATGCTCGTTTGCGAATTTGTAATGTATAAAAGTATATCATCTGCGTATAATGAAATTTTATTTTTTGAGTCCTTAGTATTATATCCCCGAATATTCGGATGAATTCTCATACTTTCAGCTAAGGGCTCTATCATAAGGGCAAACAGCAGGGGTGATAATGCACATCCCTGCCTATTGCCCCTCGATAATTGAAATTTTGGAGATAACATGTTATTAGTTAATATTCTTGCTGTCGGTTTGTCATATAATAATTTTACCAATACAATAAAATTCTCTCCCATATTAAATTTTTGCAGTACTTTATATAAATACTGCCACTCTACCTGATCAAATGCTTTCTCTGCGTCCAGAGAAACAATTGATATATCTTCTTCTTCCGTTTTATGCGAGTTCATTATATTAAACAGGCGTCTCAAATTATTAAATGAATGTCTTTTGGGTATAAACCCCGTTTGATCTGGATTTATCAATTTACTAATCTTCTTGCTAAGGTCTTTGCTAAAATTTTCTGATCTGTATTTAAAAGTGATATGGCTCTATATGAGCCTGGTTCTTCTAAATCTTTATCTTTTTTTGGTATAAGCGTAATAGTTGATTCAGCTAATGTATCTGGTAGTTTATTTTCTTTAAAAGCGCGAGTATATAATTTAAGTAAACGTGGAGCCGTTATCTCGTGAAATCATTTGTAAAATTAATTGCTAAAACCATCTGTTCCAGGCGTCTTAAAATTTTTCAGCGATTTTATTGTTTCTCCTATTTCTTCAAGTGTTATCTGAGCTCCTAATTATTTAAATTTTTTATAATTTTGCTATCTTCTGTTTTAGTTTTAGATGTAAATGAATTTTGGTAAAATTGAGCAAATCTTTTGTTAATATCCTTAGGTAATGTTAGTAATTCACCTTTCTCCGATTTAATTTTAGTAATAGTGTTTCCCTTTTCTTGTTTTTTCAATTGACGAGCTAAAAGTTTATGTGGTTTGTCACCAACTTAAAGGGTTGACAGTGGAGATGCAATGGCAAAGATTTAAAGACCGCATAGATGAACTCCAGAAATAGTTCATCCTTGTCTGGTGAAAAAAGTAAAACTGGGAAGGCGGCTCAACTGTGGCTGACGACGGAATTCAAGGATAGTGTTAAATCCACGGAAGAGGCATATAAATTGGCCAGAAGAAGCAGCAAACCAGAGGACTGGGAGAAATTTAGAACTCAGAGGTGGACAAAGGGGTTAATTAAGAGGGGGAAAAAAGAGCATGAAAGAAAGCTTGCAGGGAATATAAAAACTGACTGTAAAAGTTTCTTTAGGTATGTAAAAAGGAAACGATTAGTGATGTCGAATGTAGGTCCCTTACAGTCAGAGACAGGTGAATTTATAATAGGAAACAAGGAAATGGCAGAACAGTTAAACGAGTACTTTGGTTCTGTCTTCACTAAGGAAGACACAAACAATCTCCTGGAAATACCAGGGGACCGAGGATCTAGTGGGAGGGAGGAACTGAAGCTAATCCACATTAGTCAGAAAATGGTGTTAGGTAAACTGTTGGGACTGAAGCCAGATAAATCCCCAGGGCCTGATGGTCTGCATCCCAGAGTACTCAAGGAGGTGGCCCTAGAAATTGTGGATGTATTGGTGATCATTTTCCAATGTTCTCTCAACTCTAGATCAGTTCCTGTGGGCTGTAGGGTAGCCAATGTAACTCCACTTTTTAAGAAAGGAGGGAGGGAGAAAACAGGGAATTATAGACTAGTTAGCCTTACATTGGTAGTGGGGATGATGCTGGAGTCGATTATTAAAGATGTTATAGCAGCGCATTTGGAAAGCAGTGATGGGATCAGTCAAAGTCAACATGGATTTATGAAGTGGAAATCCTGCTTGACTAATCTTTTAGAATTTTGTGAGGATGTAACAAGTAGAATGGATAAGAGAGAGCCAGTGGATGTGGTGTATCTGGACTTTCAAAAATGCCTTTGACAAGGTCCCACAGAAGAGAAGTGCGCAAAATTAGAGCACGTGGTATTGGGGGTAGGGTATTGACATGGATAAAGAACTGGTTGGCAGACAGGAAGCAAAGAGTAGGAATTGACGGGTCCTTTTCAGAATGGCAGACAGTGACTAGTGGGGTGCCGCAAGTTGTTAATAATGTACATTAATGATTTAGACGAGGGAATTAAATGTAACATCTCTAAA
Source organism: Malacoraja senta (assembly GCA_038087875.1). Lineage (NCBI taxonomy): Eukaryota > Metazoa > Chordata > Chondrichthyes > Rajiformes > Rajidae > Malacoraja > Malacoraja senta. The sequence continues at coordinate 223,919,831 of CM075977.1, read as the reverse complement.
TTTGCTGATCACACAAAACTGGGTGGCAGTGTGAGCTGCGAGGATGCTATGAGGCTGCAGGGTGACTTGGATAGGTTAGGTGAGTGGGCAGAAGCATGGCAGATGCGGTATAATATGGATAAATGTGAGGTTATCCACTTTGGTGGCAAGAACAGGAAGGCAGATTATTATCTGAATGGTGTCAGATTAGAAGGGGAAGTGTAACGAGACCTGGGTGTGCTTGTACATCATTCACTGAAAGTAAGCATGCAGGTACAGCAGGTAGTGAAGAAAGCTCATGGCATGTTGGCCTTCATTGCAAGAGGATTTGAGTTTAGGAGCAAGGAGGTCCTACTGCAGTTGTACAGGGCCCTGGTGAGACCGCACCTGGAGTATTGTGTGCAATTTTGGTCTCCTAATTTGAGGAAGGACATTATTGCTATTGAGGGAGTGCACCGTAGGTTCACCAGGTTAACTCCCGAGATGGCGGGACTGACATATGATGAAAGAATGGGTCGACTGGGCTTGTATTCGCTGGAATTTAGAAGGAAGAGAAGGGATCTTATAGAAACATATAAAATTCTTCGAGGATCGGGCAGGGTAGATGCAGGAAAAATATTCCCTGTTGGAGTCCAGAACCAGGGGTCACAGTTTAAGAATAAGGGGTAGGCCATGTAGGACTGAGATGAGGAAAAACTTTTTCACCCAGAGAGTTGTGAATCTGTGGAATTCTCTGCCACAGAAGGCAGAGGAGGCCAATTCACTGGATGTTTTCAAGGGGGAGTTAGATTTAGCTCTTAGCGCTAAGGGAATCAAGGGATATTGGGATAATAGCCGGATGGGGTACTGATCAGCCAAAATCATATTGAATGGTGGTGCTGGCTCGAAGAGCCGAATGACCTACTCCTGCACCTATTTTCTATGTTTCTATGACAACTCTCGGGTAATGATATTCTCCAACAAATGAGGCTAATGCTGCTGGTCTCAGCAATTAACAGCATTACAATTGTCAAATCTTTCCATCATAACAATTTTTTGATAGGAAGGCAGAGACACCACTATTGACCAGAAAATTATTTGGACCTGCGGCATAAAACTGTTGCTACCAGACTCAGGTAAAACAGTTTACCAAATGTGTAATCTGCACACTGCTTTAAATATTCAATGCCTCTAAAACCAGCACATCGGGATGCAGTGTACACATATAAAATGCATACCAGCAACTCATTTTGCCCTTCCTTGCCAACTCTTAAACCCATGACTCCACAAACTAGAAGGACAAAGGCAGCAAACACACGGGAAGATCATTGCCTGCAAATTCCCCAAAGCCAATATTATCCATCCGCACTTGGAAATATGATTGATTCATCATCCTCCTGAAACTACCTGCCTCACACTCCATCGTTCTTTTATGATACTGTCTGTAACTTGACAATTAATTCCTCAAGCATACTTTTGGTTAGGCAATAAATGCTGAACTCAATTCTGCAATGGAGCTAAAAAAAAAAACACAGCTCTGGCCAGCTTTAAACTGTAGTGATTATTTCCTCTTCACCTCACCAAAAGACAAACCTAAAAGCAAAAGTGTTCCACTCATTGTTTTGATAATACCTTCACATCCAACATGGAGGTCCTTTAACAATTTTTAATTTGTCAGCCTTAGCATGTGGACAGTACACTGATGCAGCTGGTTGAGCTGCTCTCAATTTCAGCAACCTGGATTCAATCCTGATCTCTGGTATTTGTAAAAAAAAATTCTGTGACTATGTGGATTCCTCCAGTTTCACTCTATATGCCGAAGACGTGTGTCAGTGGATTCATTTGCTACTGTAAATTTCTCCTCACGTATAGGCAAGTGGTAGAATACGCGCAGAATAAAGTAGGGCGGCACGGTGGCGCAGCGGTAGAGTTGCTGCCTTGCAGCAAATGCAGCGCTGGAGACCCGGGTTTGTTCCCGACTACGGGAGCTGTCAGTGCGGCGTTCTCCCCGTGACTTGCGTGGGTTTTCTCCGAGATCTTCGGTTTCCTCCCACACTTCAAAGACATTCAGGTTTGTAGGTTAATTGGCTTGGTAAAAGTAAAAATTGTCCCTACTGTGTGTGGGATAGTGTTAATATGCAGGGATCGCTGGTCGGCACGGAGCTGGTGGGCCAAAGGGCCTGTTTCCACGCTGTATCTCTAAACTAAACTAAAGAATTGTTAACAGATGCTTGATGGTCAGTCTGGATTTGATAGGTCAAAGGACCCATGTTGTTCTGATGCTGTATAACTCCAAGGTTATCTTTTATTCCCTTATTAGTAAAGCGAGTAGCCAAAGTTGTACACTTATACGATTTTGCTGACGTGCCAAAACATCTTATGACACTGCTGTATGTCAAAATCAGATAGCAAACCAAACACAGTATCATCATGGTAAGTGACCATGACTACAAAATGATTAGTCTTACTGTGGAGAAGTTTAGGTGTAGAAAAGTCAGATAGCCGTAGGCAATGGTGGACAAAGAATACTGGTGATAAGCAGGTTGGCAAAACTGAAGCAGAACAGAGATCTCAAAAAGGTTTTGAGTTGAAAAAAAGAGGCACACCCATGTAGATATTGCACTCACTGAACAATGGGATCTGCACAGATGAAAGAGTGGGAGTGTCAATTGATTCTGCAAATACTAAATGTGAATTTAGGGTTAACCTGACCAGATTTAATGTAAAAGCCTTTTTCACATTTGTTACTTAAGCGGATATTGTTTGAATTGCATCTTTTTTGTATGCTTTTACCACATATCTCTTGCAATGCTTGTAGTTATTGTACACATCCAATTAGTCCAATTATTCCTGAACTGGAGAGGTGGATAAGGACCATAATAGTGGAGGGTCTGGAGTCACAAACGCCACACCTGGCAGATTTCTTCCCATGATGCACAACAGTGAGCTTGATGACCTTTCATGAAAATTTGGTTGTGTCACGTTCAGCATTATTGAGCCAATCTTAAATTTCAGATTTATTTAATATCTTGAATTGAAATTCCCCTGCTGTAAAGAGGAGTCATAACAAACTGTGTCTTTACTACTGTTTATTCATGATACACATACTTTACTGCCCTAGCTGTTCGTGGTCTGTCACCGGAACCAGAGAGAGAGCACTGGGTGGGAAGGTTGTAATTATACTAGTGATGTGAGGAGTGGTTAGTAGTAGTGAGGTCACTATGTTAAAGGTACATGCACATGTCATCTACATCCTTCCCCTTAGAAATAAAAAGCAATACCGTAGTGACAGGGCGACTACGTCTCATACGCTACGAGCAGGTGAGCAAATAGTTAAGCAAAATCACCATAACGGACAGGCGGCCTGACCACCCGCCCGGACCGGGTACGCAGCTCGCCATCTCCCCCCTCTGCAGGAGGAACATGAGTAGGAGCAGGCGCGGGTGAGAGAACCAGGGAATCGGGAGGAGAAAGAGAAAACGGAGACGGAGCAGGGGAAGCAGGAGCAGTAGCGGGAAGACGGGCAGGCGAGGGAGGACTGGCTGGAGGGGCAGGCAATGTGGCAGACTGCGGGGGGGGAAAGGGGTCTGCAGGCGGCGGTGGGGGCTCGTTAACAAGCCGCAGATGTTGGCGGGACCGGCGGTAAATAGTACCGTCATGGTCGACTAGATAAGACCGCGGCGAACCAGCAGTACCGACGACGATGGCAAGCCTGGGGTGACCGGAGGGGGACTGCATCCGGACGACTTGGCCAGGGAACAGAGGCGGGAGGGGACGGCAGGACTTGTCGTGGGAGCACTTCTGGATTTCTTGTTTGAGGGCAAGCGCTCCTGGACAGCAGCGGGCTGGAGAACAGAGGGAACGAGGGACCGCTGGGTCACCGGGATCGGAGGTCTCGTAGTGCGAGACATCAGCCGTTGTGCTGGGGAGCCCAAGGCAGTGTCGCGGCAAATGTTTCGAAGGTTGAGGAGGGCCAGGTAAAAGTCAGAATGGGACAGTCTACAATGTTCCAGAAAGTCCTTAGCACTGCAGACAGCGCGCTCTGCCAAGCCGTTGCTTTGAGGGTACTCTGGGCTGCTGGTATAGTGTCGGAAGTTCCACCTGGCAGCGAAACTCCGAAATTCGGCACTCGAGAACTGGCTGCGGTTGTCCGATTGAAGACTTGCCGGGGTGCCAAAGGTTTCGAAGTGGCGGCGCAGCCTCCCGATAACGGCCGAAGAGGTGAGGGAGTGCAGCTGGTCAACCTCGAACCAGCTGGAGTACGAGTCCACAAGAACCAGAAAATGCTTGCCACGCCACTCAAAAATGTCAGCGGCGACGGTCATCCAGGGCAGCTCGGGGGCAGGCTGTTGCAGAAGCGGCTGCCGTTGCTGATGGGGAGCGAGGCTATTGCATTACATTGGTCACGGCCCCCGTGTCGAGTTTGGCGGTGAAGGTTGAGCCGTTGACAGTAACGCGAACCGAAGGGTCCGTTATCAGTGCAGGTGCATCCAACACCGGAAATATGCTGGTCTCCCCCTGGGAGGAACTTGTATCAGACAAAGGGAGTTCATCAGGCTGGAACTGTGGAACTGTATCCCACTTCTGACACCATGTAAAGAGGAGTCATAACACACTGCGTCTTTACTACTGTTTATTCATGATACACATACTTTACTGCCCTAGCTGTTCGTGGTCTGTCACCGGAACCAGAGAGAGAGCACTGGGTGGGAAGGTTGTAATTATACTAGTGATGTGGGGAGTGGTTAGTAGTGGTGAGGTCACTATGTTAAAGGTACATGCACATGTCATCTACACCTGCCACCATGCTGGGATATGAACTTATGTTTCTGGAACAATGGTCTTTTAGTCTACTGCAAATCCAATTATTTAACCAACTGCATCAGAGTATTCACATTGACACAAATATTTTGTAAAGCCCGCAATCAGCTAACTTGTACAGCTGTCATGTTGCACCTAAAAAGTCCACAGCACCACAGATGTAAAAAAATCTCTACGACTTCCAGTGAATCAAAAACTTTCCTCTTTGCATATAATCCATACTGTATTTCAGGAATATAATCTGTGAGGTGTGTTACAGGATCTACTCCCTGTTAAATCATGTTATCAAATGAGTAGCTGCTTTCTGGCATTGGTCAACACAGCATCCCTACAGCAACTTGCACAATTTGATCTAATAAATCTTTACTCTTCATGCTCCCTGGAGCTAGGACAGTAACAGAGAAAACAGCAATCGTAGCATCCACATGCTCATGATGGCCTTGCACTGGATATAATTAAATCAACATTAACCAGTCTAGCAGCAATTCAACACGCATGAAATATTAATATTTAGCATAGAAATTGTGTGTTGTTTTATACTTTAACAACACCTTTTGACAGAGCAGTAAAAGTACATGACGTCTTGCAACATGCATTGCATACAAGCGAAGCAAGTTATCTTATTCTGTCACTTTGGTTTTCCATTTCTTGACAAAGCAATTAACGTATCACACTACGCCTGGTCAATGTGAGAATTGTGTAATTTTACAATAAAAGTAAACCATCCAACCCACGGCCACTTTGACTACTCTGTGGTTCCCTTTTTTCCCCCACACTATAAATTATTTCTAGAAACCCTTATGTATTCCGCTTCCTTTATCATTTTGATTTGGTCATTCCATGTCATATGAAAATATTGCATTAAAAAAATTGAACTTTAACTACTCCTCCTTTATTTTCCAAAGCTGCAGGAAATACTATGGTCAAACCTGGGCTTGAAATTTAATCAAACAAATTATTATTTTTGATGCAATCTCTGTTCGTTAGCCCGTATTTTAGAATAAATATTTGACTCAAGTGTTTTTTCTAAACTGCAACATCTTTAAATTATGAGACATAAAACGAGAACTTGCCCATAGACTTCCTCATCTGAGTATACGCTGCCCTGCCACTTTGAAAATTATCAAGAGAAGGATCCACCATAATTTCTTTGACCAACATTTTAATTTAAGAAACCTATAAACTGCCTTTTCAACTATTGCAAAATAAAACCAGTGGAAAATATTGACATCCTTTCCCAATGGTGTTGTAGAATGCAACCTAGAGGAGGTACAAGAATGTGCCCACGGGGTATAAAGCACATGCCCAACATCATTGCTTTATAAAGATTTAGATAACCTAAAAGCTGCAGATAATACTAAAAATATCTCGATCTAGACTAGTCATACAGCATGGAAACAGGCCCTTCGGCCTAACTTGCCCACATGGACCAACATGCCACGTCTACACTAGTCCCACCTGCCTGCGTTTGGCCAATATCCCTCTAAAGCTATCCTATCCATGTATCTGTCTAAATGTTTCTTAAACATTGCAACAGCACCTGCCTCAACTACTTCCTCTGGCAGCTTGTTCCAAATATTTACCATATTTTGTGTAAAAAAAAAATTGCCCTTTGTGTTCCTATAAAAAACCCTCTCACCTTAAGCCTACTGGTTCTTGATTTCCCTACTCTGGGTAAAATACTATTTATCCAATTTATTCCTTTGATGATCTTGTACACCTATAAGAATACCCTTCATCCCCATGCTACAAGGAATAAAAACAGGTTCCTAGCCTGCTCAACCTCTCCCGATAGCTCAGGCCCTCGAATCCAGGCAACATCCTCGTAAATCTTCTCTTCACCCTTTCCAGTTTAACAGCATCTTTCCTACAACACTGTGACCAAAACGGAACACAATACTCTAAATGCAACATCACCAATGTATTGTACAATTGTAACATGACCTCCCCACCTTCTATACTCAAAACTCTGACTGATGAATGCCAATCTGCCTCTATTATAAATAGAAACATCCTGTATGGTTTTGTTCTTTAAAAAAGTTGTATTGACGTATCCTACCACAGCACTCTTATTTTGTTTCACAGCTATGTTCCAACCACAATACCACTCCTTCTTTATCCCATTATGTTTCAATATTTTTGACAATCCTTTTCTATGGCATGTTAGGGATTTCCTTCTGCTAGGAAAATTACCCATGATACAAATAACAACCAAGTAAAAACTCTGCAACTGGAAATCTGAAATATTAAGAATAATGCTGGGAACAGAAATTAAGCAACATCTGTGGAGGCAGTAAACTTGATTCAATCAGCTGGAGATAGACAAAAAACACTGGTTTGGCTCTGGAGAAAAGGAATAGGTGACGTTTCGGGTAAACCTTTCTTTTGACCCAAAATGTCACCTATTCCTTTTTCTCCAGAGATGCTGCCTGACCCGCTGAGATACTCCAGCATTTTGTGTCTATCTTCAGTATAAACCAGCATCTGAAGTTCCTTCCTACTTGTTCAGCTTTATCTTTTTTTTTATTTTTTATATAAGAGTGAACGACTAAGTTTTAAAAGTTTACATTTTACTCAAAGCGATCAGACAGATTACTCCTTTTTTTTAAATTCGGAACTACAAATTCTAGGAATCTAGTTCAAATCTCACTTCTCAGTGCACCTTAACCTCAGGAAACCACAGATCCCCAAATTTACAACAATGTTTAGCGGTTACACTGGCAACTGCAAAACTGATACTTCAGCAATGTAGTCGTAAAATCATCATCACCAGTCATTGCATCCAGATGCCATAATGCTAAGAGGCAGACTTCATAATTTAGGCAGAAATTTATGCTGGCAGTCAGTGGATATAAACGAGTTACTAAATGAATACTTTGCATCTGTTTAACCAAAGAGAAGGAGGACAGTGAGATCAGTGTGAGGAATACTAAAATGCTATGGCAGTTTGAAATTAAGGGGTGCAATTAATAGTTCAATAGAACTTTATTGTCCCATCTAACTAGATAGTCAAATTCTTTGCTATGCATACAATTCGCTGAATCAAACTATATATAAGCAAAAATCATACATAACTAGATGTGTAATGACTGTAGTGTAAAAATAGATTTTTTTCTGTGGCAGTACACAAAGTTTCCAGCGTTTACTTTCCAAGTATAAAGCTCATAAAAATAGTCTTATCTTGGCCTAAGAGGCCCGTTATCCTGGTGGCAGTACTGGGTTGGTGATGGTGAGGTCGGGCCTGCCCTGCTGATGCTGTCATTGCCTTTCACCACCACTCCTTGCTGCTGTAGACCTCATCTGAGCTGCACACTCGTCCAAACTCTGAGGGCTCCAGCTGTTGCAGGGCCTCCAGCGGCCCACTCCACTGACACCTTGGCCAGCGAGCACAGAACCCTCTAGTCTCCTGCTGCCATTGCTCGGCTTCTGTCTGTGTGCTGGGGTGCCTCCCATAGCTGATCTCAGAACCCCTGCACCCCTAGAGTATTTATAAGGGGGGGGGGGGGGGGGTGGCAAGCTCCAATATTCTTCTCCATCCGCCGCTGCCTCCACCTTGTCTTATATGAATCAATGAGATGGTGTTGGAACTCTGAAAGAGCATCAGGTGGATAAATCCTCAGAGCCTATTGGGATCTATCCTAGATTATTGAGAGAGGCAAGAGAGGAGATTGCAGAGACCTTGGCGATGATCTTTGCATCTTGTCTAGCCTTGGGTACAGTCCAGGGGGACAGGAGCAGAGAAAACTTTGTTCCTTTGTTGGAGGGAAATCGAGATAATCCACAAAATTATAGTCCAGTGGGTCACACTCAGTGGATGGGAGGCAGTGGATCAGAGAGATTCTTTGGGAAAGGATTTATTCAAGCAGTCAGCATGGCTTTGCCCGCAGTAGGTAATATTTTATTTGAGTTTTTGAGGATGCCACAGAGATGATTGATGGGAGTAGAGCAGTGGATGTTGTCAACTTGGATTTTAATAAAGTATTTCATAAAGTTTATCATGGTAGGCTGATCCAGAAGATTAAGATGCATGGGATCCATAGGGATTTGGTTGTTTGGATTCAAAACTGAATTACTCATAGAAAGCTGAGGGATGTGGTACAAGGATGTTATTTGGCTGGAGGTCTGTGACCAGTGGAGTTCCACAGGGATCAGTGCTGGGAATGCTGTGGTTTGAGATGTAGATGGGTTGCTTATTAAGTTTGCAGATGACATCAGTGAGGAAGGTTGTCAAGTATACAGCAGGATATTGATCAACTACAGAGTGGGTAGAGAAATGGCAGATGGAGTTTAAGCCGAGCAGATGTAATATTCTATACTTTGGGAGGTCGAATGTAATGGGATAGAATATATTGAATGGCAAGACCCTGGTAAGCATTGATGTAATCTAATGGTGTAGCTGATGAAGGGTCTCGACGCAAAACGTCACCCATTCCTTCTCTCCAGATGTTGCCTGCCCTGCCGAGTTACTCAGTATTTTGTGTCGGTCTTCGATGTAATCTGATAAGCTGGCTGTAAATCTGGTCACCTGGCTGTGCTTCTACTCCTTGCGTACAAGCGGAAACTGAAGAGGAAGGAACCACTACAAAAAATCGTAGAGTGCTGGTTTGTGAAAATATATGACACCTTTCACAACTGCTCTGAGTTGGTGGACTGATCCATATTCAAGAGGTCTGTTGCAAACCTAGATGAATATGCCCCAGCTATCACAAACTTTAATCAGCAAATATGTAAAGGAATGAGTACCAAAGGCAATACATATATTCCCCAACCAGAAACTATGGATGAACTGCAATGTTCACTCCCAGGTGATGCCCAGGTTTCAGCATTCAAGTCAACCGATCCCAAGTGGTTCAAGAAATCCTTTGCCGAGTCATTAAGAATGCCAAGGAGGAGTTCTGGAGTCAGCTGGGGGCTCGAAGCAATGACATGGATACGCATAGATTCCGGCCAGGCTTGCATAATATAAACGGGCTACTACGCAAAGGAGAGCAGTAGTACTCACAATGTTCCCTCCCTGATGACGTCAATGCATTCTACGCCTGCTTTGAACAGAAGGTCAGTGGTGGAATGCCACCTGCCCTGCCAGTCTCAGGGGCACCTGTACCAACAATCACCGAGGCAGATGATATATATCAGTAAAACTAATGAACTATTGTTGACTTTGGAAGAGGAAGGTTGAGGATCCACAAACCTGTCTTCATCTAATGCAGGTAGTCAGGGACTCTGCAGAAGGACTTGGACAGGTTGGGAGAGTGGGTAGAGAAGTAGCAGATGGAATACTGCATAGCAAAATGTGGAGTCATGCAATTTGGCAATAGGAATAAAGGCATACACATTTTCTAATTGGAGTGAGAATTCAGAAATCAGAGGTGCAAAAGGATTTGGGAATGCTGGTGCAGGATTCCCAAAAAGTTAATCTGCAAGAAATTGGTAGTGAGGGAGGCAAATGCAATGCTAGCATATATTTTGAGAGGACTAGAATACAAAAAAAACAGGAATGTAATGCTGAGGCTCCATAAGGTGTTGGTCATGCCGTATTTGGAATATTGAGAACAATTTTGGACCCATATCTCAGGAAGGATGTGCTGGAGAGGGTCCAGAGGAGGTTTATGAGAATGATCCCAGGAATGAGTGGGTTAACATATGATGAGCATTTGACGGCACTGGGCCTGTACTCGCTGAAGTTTAGCAGAATAAGGGGGGACTTCATTGAAACGTGCCAAATAGTGAAAGGCCTGGATAGAATGGATGCGGTGAGGATGTTTCCACTAATGGGAGAGTCTAGGACCAGAGGCCTCAGAATTAAAGGGTGTTCTTTTAGGAAGAAGATAAGGAAGAATTTATTTAGTCAGAGGATAGTGAATTTGTGGAATTCATTGCCACAGAAGGCTGTGGAGGCCAAGTCAATGGATATTTAAGAGATAGATAGATTCTTGATTGGTACAGGTGTCGGGGGTGATGGTGAGAAGGCAGGAGAATGGGGTTGAGGGAAAGATAGATCAGCCATGATTGAATGGCAGAGTAGAATGAGCCGAAAGGCCTAATTCTGCTCCTATCACTTATGACTCACTGAAGCTTGGTGCAGCTAACGCCAAGGCTCTGTGGGGGAGACGACAGTCTAGGGTTCTCCCGCTGCAGGACATTGAGGGGCAGAGTCCAGTGGAGACACATCTCAAACATGGGAAGTGATATCACTCCAGAGGCCACGAGTGGCAAGGTGCTTGGTTTAAAGATACATTGCAAACACTACCAACTATGAAACTAATGCAGAGAATATTGGACAAGATTTAGCACAGTTCTTGTTATTTTTTTTTACATTTTGAATCAAGTTTAATTATGGGGGAAAAATTGGAAAAGGAATACACTTGCCTTTCATACACCATTAGTCCAAATAGATGTTTTTTATAGAACCTCTAAGCTAAATAAACAGAAAAGTAACATCACTGATAAAAATACTACAACTCGATTTACAGTGAAAATACAGGACAAATCAAGATGCAAAGTGGCACAATCCAGTGATATACATATCATGAAATAGCTATATTAATACAATCTTTGTATTCCTAATCTCATGTGACTGTCTTGCAGCAATCAGATCATTAATGACTTGATCAATCATAAAACATATCTTGACACAATCCTTACTTACCGTACATGGAACTAATATTACCAGAAATCTTATCAATAATTAATCCTAACTTTTCTAAATATATGCCTGGGTCAACAAATTGTACCTTAGACCCTAGACTGTCGTCTCCCCCACAGAGCCTTGCTTGTCCTTTTAACAAAATATCAAAATTATACTTTGAATCAAGTTAGTTTCCCAGTGCTTTGCAATCCTATTTGATCCTTTGCCTAATCCAGCACTTTAACAAAGGCTTCTTTTCTTCCTTTCACATGACAAGAATCGTAAGTACCAACTATTATTAAATTGAAGCCCTCTTCTGGATCCTTCTTCATTTTCTTTCTGACTCCAGCTCTCCACTTAATATTATCCCTTTTTGGGTTTGATCTCTCACATCTTTATCTGAATGAACATTTCCCAGTTGATAATAGAGCTTTATCCCCTCTCAATAAATTTCAAGCTGAATGTTGAGTTTTACTTGCCTTAGTTCCCACGCCTTTAGCTGGAAAACTTTGGCATGATTTCCAACTTCCCAATTTTTTCCTCCTCTTCACTCATTCATCCTAAAGTTCTCTCTGAACTGGCAGTACTCATCAACCCCAATAAAACTACTAAATCTGCTAATAAGGACAGTGTTGTTGCTTGGCATACCCATTCAAGAGTCAAGAATATTTTATTGTCATATGTCCCAAAACAGAACAATGAAATTCTTACTTGAAGCAGCACAACAAATATGTAAACATAGAGCTCTGTAAACACTATGATGAACAAGGTCAGTATATAAACAATAATATTGCAAAGATACAAATGATAACAGTGCAAAGACAAAAAACAATGCCCCCATCTATGCTCAGAGCTTAGTTAGAGGATGTGCTGTTCAACCGCCTGATTGTTGTAGGGATGAAGCTGCTCCTGAACTTGGACATTACAGTTTTCAGGCTCCAATGCCTTCTTCCCGATGACAGAAGTGAAATGAGAGTATGGCCAGGGGTGGTGTTGGTCTCTGATGATGCTGGCTACCTTTTTGATCCCTTTGATGGTGGGGATGTCAGTAACCATGTTGGACTGGGCCGTGTTCATTACTTTTGCAATCATCTTTGTTCTTGAGCGTTCGAGTTGCCGAGTTATAGAAGGCCATGATGTGCTCTACAGTGCACATGTAGAAGTTCAGTAGCTATTCATTGACATACTGAATCTTCTAAGGAAGTAAAGGCATTAATAGGCTTTATGATTGCATCAATGTGCTGGATCTAGGAGAGATCTTGCGAGATGCACGCAAAGGAATTTGAAGTTTTTGCCTCTCTCCACCACCAACCATTAGATGAAGACAGGTTTGTGGATCCTCGACCCTCCTCTTCCAAAGTCAACAATAGTTCCTTGGTTTTACTGATATTGAGCAAGGTTGTTGTTCTGGCATTATTTGGTCTGTTGATCAATCTCCCCCCCCCTATACTCTGACTCATTAATTTATAATTCGTCCAACAGCATTGGCATCATCAGCAAATTAGAAGATGGTATAGAAGATGAACTTTATCCGACTACACAGTCATGAGTATTGATGAGCAGGAGGCTGAGTACGAAGCCTTGAGGTGCTCCTGTGCTGATGGTTAGAGGAAATGTTGCGGCCAATTCATACAGATTGTTGATGAGGCAGACAAGGATCCAGCTGCAGAGGGATGCACAGAGACCCAGTTTCATGAGCTTGGTAACCAGTTGAGGGGATGATGTTGAATGCCAAGGTGAAATCTAAGAACAGCCTGATGTATGATTTTGTCCAGAGTGGAGAGCCAGTGAGATCGCATCCTCCATTGACCAGTTGTGCAGTAAGCAAATTGGAGTGGGTCCAGGTTCTTGTTGAGGTGGGAGTTAAAATACACCAAAACCAACCTCTCAAAGCACTTCATCAGCATGAAAGTTAGTGCCACCAGTCAGTGGTCTTTGACACATGTCACCTTCCTCTTCCTGGGCACCAGTATTACTGATGCCCTTTTAAAGCAATCCAGCAAAGTCTAGCACATCATTGCATCTCTCTAGATTTTAACACCAACATGAATATTGGGTCAATGTGTGAACAGTCATTAACCTAATCACCTTAGGTGCTCCTCCCTCCACCACTTTTGTTCACCCCACTATATGCAGCCTGTTTTTCTTAACGTCCACTACCAACAAGGAGAAAGATATAACCAGCGGTATGAACGTTAAATTTCCCGCCTACTTGCTCTCTATTTCCTGTGCTCCACACAGCCTGGTGTGCATTCAATTCGCCCGCCATCTCCCACCTGGCAGGTCATGCTGCTCCTTTCCTTTGTACACATCTCCCATTCTCAAGTTCATTTCCTTTTCATCCCCATCCCCTTCCAACTACATCTCTCCTTCTGACTTTACATTTCATCCCTCTCTCTGGCTACATTTCACCCCTTTTTTCCCCTTATCTGACAACCTTTTGCCTTCTTTTCATCTCTTGACTTTGTCACTTACTCCACTCATATTCCAATCAAATCCCCCTCACCTGTGCCCACTTAGTCAGCTTTCTCTCCCCTGCCAAAATCAGTCTGAAGAAGGGTTCTGCTCCAAAACATCACCTGTCCATTCCCTCCACGGATGCTGCTTGACACACTGAACTCCTCCAGTACCATGTTTTGCTCAAGATTCCTGCATGAGCAATCATTTGCATTCCTTGGCAGATACACTGTTTCAGTCTGTTCTTTTCCCATGGAATTGATTTCTGCCCAATTTTACAGGCGAAATCATTTTGACTTGAATGCGTTTCTTTTCCGCTTAGTCCAGTCTGTCACAGAAAGAATGTCACAGCCAAGCCAAATATTAGTCAATCATTCAACTCATTACCTTATATATTTTTATCCTTCAGAAAGTAATAAACAGGAAATGCTAAGTAGATTGCAGAAGGCTGAACTGAAATCTTTAACATCTTTCCTTAACTTTTTGCAAGTAGGAGCTTCCTTCAATCTTTTTTTATTTAAAAAGGGAAACAATTTTCTTGAAGAGTGACGACTTCTGAAATAAATCCTCATGCTCTAAAGGATTTTGTCAATGTCATTTCTAAATAATCCAGGTTTTGAGTGGACAGCAACATGCACATGTTGAATATATTTGTTGCACGCAACCAATACGTACAACAATGCATTCTTGACGATTAATTATCACCAAATTTTACTGAATGGTCAATAGGGAGGTTGCACGGCAGTCGGGTCACGACCCATGACCCGTACTGTTGCTACGCTACAAATGGAGTACACGCGATGAACTGCAGGTAAGCACTTACCATTGTTTCCAGCGTAGCGGGCCCGTTAAAACCCGCCGAAATTGTAAATTTTTGCGCTGTAAATAATTATGGAAATTGGGATAAGCGTGAGAGACATTTAGCCTACTTCAGAATTGCAAAAGTGAGGAGAAATTACAGTAGATAGAAGCGAGAGATGAAGGGACAACAGCCAAAGTACTTGGCGAACATTGGCCGTTTGCTCACTGCATTTCATTAACTAAGGCATTATTTGTGTTTTTTCTTGATTCCTTTGGCATCTAAAAAGTTTCAGAAGTGATAAATCTGGCTGTAAAATTTTAAAATCGCCCATGGTTCTCAAGTGGGTTTTTACATACAAAAAGAAAACGCCTCTGAAACAAAAATTTACAGCCAGATTTATCACTTCTGAGACTTTTTAGATACCAAAGGAATCAAGAAAAAACACAAATAATGCCTTACTGTTGATGAAATGCAGTGAGCAAACGTAATAATTCCCAATATTTTCAATTCCGATATCTGCACGGCCAATGTTCGCCAAGCACTTTAGCTGTTGTTGTCCCTTCAGCTCTCGCTTCTCTTTACCTTCATTTCGCTTCACTTTTGGAATTCTGAAGTTGGGTACATGTCTCTCACGCTTACCCGACTTCCACAATTTTTTACAGCGCAACAATTCAACATTTTGACGGTTTTTAACAGGTAATGAAAGTACGCGTTTCTTGCATTAATAACATATACCGGAAGTTACGGATGTCCTCCAGATGGATTGAGAAGCTCCGTGCGTCAAGCCCTTTGACCCGGTGACCTTGCATGCAACCCCCTTATAAAAGAGTTAATAATAAAATCTTTGTTTAAGAAGGAACTGCAGATGCTGGAAAATTGAAGGTAGACAAAAGTGCTGGAGAAACTCAGCGGGTGCGGCAGCATCTATGGAGCGAAGGAAATAGGCAACATTTCGGGCCGAAACACTTCTTCAGACCAATGTTGGGGGGGAGAGATGGTAAGAAGAAAGGAAGAGGAGGAGCCAGAGGGCTGAGGGAGAGCTGAGAAGGAGAGGAGACAATAAGGGCTACCAGAAATTGGAGAAGTCAATGTTCATGCCGCTAGGGTATAAACTGCCCAAGCAAAATACGAGGTGCTGCTCCTCCAATTTCCGGTGGTGCGCACTTTGGCCAAGGAGGAGGCCCAGGACAGAAAGGTCGGATTCGGAATGGGAGGGGGAGTTGAAGTGCTGAGCCACTTTGAGATCAGGTAAGTTATTGCGGACCGAGCGGAGGTGTTCGGCGAAACGATCGCCAAGCCTACTATTGGGGAGTGCATGGGTAAAGTAATTAGTTTGCAAATCAAGTCATAGGTGGGAAAGAATGTCAGAGGGTGGAGGCAACAGATTGTTGGGTTTGAAAGTCCAAACAGGTCTCAGGAATGGAGGCAATGGGGTTGGAATAGATTACATGAGATACTTTGCATCTGGCTATAATGCATTCTCAGTAATGAATTCTATGAGCAGAAGTAGACCTTGGCAGTTTTATGCGATTGGCTCATGCTGAATTCTTTATAGTACACGTCTCAGATACAATGACCTGGAAAGAAAATCAGACTTGCAATCCTTGCAAGTTCCCAGGTTTCAAAAATATTGCACCATTCAACAATTTTTGAACCCAACAGCAGTTGAGTTGATCATAGTTGATTTGAACATCAAAAGTTACAACATGCCAATAATCATGCAAATATTCTCAAATAAAACAAATATTCAAACATTTGTGCCGTACGAACCAGATAGCTAAAAAACACAATATTACATTAGTCAATAGAATCCCATCAAATTCATTCTTGTTTTGATCTTAAATGTTTGGTCCATTTTGTATAAAAATTACATATTGCAAGCGCAGAAAATGTAGAGAGTTCCAAGACACCTAGGTGAACAATAATTATTGTAAATCTAGACTTCAGACACGAGCTTGCACCTTCCTCAGACCCCAACTTATTTTCCTGTTTTCCAAATGATGTCAATGATAACAAGAACCCAAATGCCTGAAGAGGATGGTGCTGGACCTTCTTATGAACTGTTCCACCCACTCAGGAAATTATGTTTCCACAATGATCTTATATCACAAAAAAATTCCAAGTACAAATGAAGCAGACCATAAAGGCGGCAAAGTCCAGTAGCTGCATTCTTTCCTGCAAGTCAAGTTCTATTGCATTTTCAAGTTTGCATTGATAATTGTTAATGATTATGTGTGATAGAATCTGTGGAATTTGATGGGAATGTGAAGTGAATAAAATGGGTTTGGTGTAGGATTACAGTAAAATTGGTACTTTATGTTTGGCACAGACTTTGTAGGCCAAAGGGCCTATTTTGGTGGTATATGACTTTATGGCCTTTTAGATGCACCAGAGACTGGATAGTATGGGGAAAGTTGTGAATTGATACACGTCTATGTCAGTAATCATTAAAACAGTTATGCCCCAAATTCAGATCTGTAATCTGACATAAATCCTTTATGCACATCACAAGTTAAAAATTAAAACTCAGCTTCTTGATAATATATTCTGCTGTTGTACATGATTACACATGTTGAACCTTCAATCATTTGGAAATGACTTTTTGGCAGAAATGAATTTGAACTTTCGAAAATGTTCATGAAATCCACTTCCATCTTTTCAGGGATGTCTCTGGTGATCTTGTTCTGAATTATTGCCAGACTTGATTTTATTTATTATTATTGTCAGGTATGCCAAGATAGTGAAAAAAATTGATGGCATTCTATTAGCAATGTTACAAAATTTTGAGATTTTAAAAATAAAGTCTGCAATTTATCCCATCAGATAAAGCATAAAAATAAGTTTAATTTGACACTTAATTCACTTTCATATCTTCAGTATTAAAAAAGTTATGGCCATTATCATACTCAGTAATTAGCATCTAGTTCCCTATTGCTTTTCCATTGACTTAACACAAAAGCTGTGATCGAGGACAGTTAAAAGCCCATAACTTTCTTAAAAATTATGATAACTGAAAGAAATTTTCAGGTATTATAGATTGAAGCATTCTGAAACAAATATGAAACAATCTTACTTCGAAGACATGAAAGTAAAGCATATAATTAGTTAGTTACCTAATTGTAGCTAATTACAAAATTCAATTACTAGATCTAAACATCTATCAATTTCTTAAGAATAGATTAACATTTTTAAATAGCCTAAGTGTCCAAATAACATTCACACAATAATTCACAATATAACATAATTTTTAAATCTAATTTTCATGAATTTACAGGCCAAATGGAAGGAATTGAATGTTTAATACCTGTAAATTAATGGGGATTTAATTCATCTTGCGAGTGAGGATTACTGGAACGCGATCTTTTGGAACGTTGATTTGCGGTGAATTTAACCCCGTATTGGCATGAAAAATACTGCCGTTAATTCGGGGAATAAAATCACCGTGTCGCATGACAAAATGTGAATTAAAGGCTTCTTAAGAAGCACTTTTATACATTTAAAGAAAGCACTTTCGTTACCTGTCCCGTGTGTGAAATCCGTCCCCGTTATCGGCGTTGACGCTTCAGGAGCTGCTTTTAAAATTGCTGTTGCGCTGACATTGACGATTTGATAAAAATAAAAAATTCACAAAATGCCGGTTGGAACGATTTTGTCAGCCAAGGCTTGTACTCCAACAAAATATTCCCAGGACAAGGGAGGAGAAACCCGCGTTTTAACCCCGCCCCCCCTTAAAGGCGCCAAAATCGTGCACACGGCCAGTGGCAGAATTACAGCGCGACTGAAGGTAAGTTTTGTAACATACCTAATTCTATGCAGTCAAATCATACCAAAAATGAGCATAGCCAGGCCATACACAGTCCAACAGAGAGTGCGAAGAGAAAAAAAAAAGTGCAGGATATACACAATGTGTAGCTGCAGAATGTTGCAATGTTACAGCTCCTAGGAAAGTGCAGGAGAAATGTGCAAGGGCCACCATGAGGTAGATTGGAAGATCATGACCATACCCATAGCATATGAGAGGTCTGTTTCCCTTCCCTCCCCCAATTATGCACAAAAAACTGCAACTAACCATAACAATGAAATCAATCTGTCATTAAATCCACGTTTACATTCAATTAATAAAAAGACACAAGAGTAACTCAGCTGGTCCAGCAACACCCCCTGGAGAACATGGATAGGTGACATCGTACAGCACTCGACCCTTCTTCAGATCATCTGCCGCACAATGCTCCATCATGTCCAAATTGTTGACATAGATGACAAATAACAATGGGATAAGCACCGATCCCCGAGGCACACCACCAGTCACTGGCATGCACTCCAAAAAACAAACTTTCACCGTCACCTTCCGCTTCCTACCATCAGGCCAATTCTGTATCCATTTAACTAGCCTTCACAAGATCCATGTGATCTAACATTCCAAAGTACCCGGGCATGCGGAACCTTATCAAAGGCCTGAAAGTACAATTAGATTAAGTAATGCCATACCCTCATCAACCCTCGGTTACTTCTTAAAACACAGATTTGTGAGACTCAAGCTCCCACGTACAAAGCCATGGTATCTATCCCCTAACCCATGCCTTTCCAAATGCACGTTTACCTTAATGGCCTCATAGGATTTCTCCCAATATGTTGGGAGTGAATGAGAAAGGGGGACAACATAGAACTAGTGTGAATGGTGGTGATTCAGTGGGCCAATGAGCCTGTTTCTATGCTGTACGTCGGAAAAAACTTACAGCCACAGGTCTTATTCTCAATTTGGATCAAGTAAATACCACAGTATTAGTGAGACCACATTTGGAATACTGTGTACAGTTCTGGGGTCCATACTTAAGAAAGGATGTACTGGCCCTGGAGGCAGTGCAGCGAAGGTTTACAAGATTAATTCCTGCAATGAGGGGATTGACATATGAGGAAAGGTTAAGTAGGCTGGAACTCTACTCTTTGGAGTTTAGAAGAATGAGAGGCGATCTCATTGAAACATATAAGATCGTGAGGGGCCTTGATCGGGTGGATGCACCGAGGATGTTCCCAATGATCGGGGAAACTAGAACTAGGGGACATAGTTGTAGAATAAGAGGGGGCTCTTTTAAAACTGAGATGAGGAAGAACTTCTTCACCCAGAGGGTGGTTAATTTATGGAATTCACTGCCCCAGGGAGCAGTGGAAGCAGAAACATTAAATATATTTAAATCTAAAATAGATGGTTTTTTAGCTGCCAAGGGGATAAGGGGCTACGGGGAGAGGGCAGGGATATGGACCTAGATATGGTTAGTATAGTAAGACCTGAGTGATCTCCTGGACAAGTGTCGATCGCCTGGATTGGGGTCGGAGAGGAATTTCCCGGATTTTTTTCCCGAATTGGACCTGGGTTTTTATCCGTTTTTTTGCCTCCCCCAGGAGATCACGCGGTTCTTGGGGTGGAGAGGGGTGATAGCGATATAAAGGGGAGGGTAGTGTCTTGTGTTCTGTGTCTTGTGTCTACTGTTTGTGGGTAAGGGTGTCTGTTTAGTGTTCAGCCATGAGCGAATGGCGGTGCGGGCTCGATGGGCCTGGTGGTCTACTCTCGCACCTACTTTCTATGTTTCTATGTTTCAAACCATTAAAATAATAAAATCCACAATATTCAATGCCAGAACCCAAAAATATATTCTCTTGGCAATACAAAAACAATGCCAATCAAATATCAAGACTTCAGTAGTTCACAGTATGTAACAACGTGAGCCTTTATTCTCTTTCTGGCAGCTATAAACACACTAAGCATGTGCGGAGCAGATCTTTTGTACTTAACTGTGCTCAAAATAAAACTAAACAAAGACTGCAAGCAACCTCGATCAATTTTATACACCGACACCAGCAACTCTTGCTTGTACTGATTACTCTGAAACAGAGCACATGCTAATTGCAGTGTGAACATGGCCCACCTTTCCTTCCACCCCAAATAAGTCAGGCAAAAATGGATATGAAACAATAGTTTCAAATAAATGTTAAACAAGTGAACAATTGAATATTTTCTCCAACATTCTGCATTATTAACCCTTTACATATGGTACCATGGAAACATATCACATTACTTCAGATTTCATTATTCTAACAGTCAATAACAAATTGTATGCACTGTACATTCAAACATTTCTGACGTTTTTTTATTTATCTTATGTTCCTTTCAAATAAAAGGGAAGAAACATGCATGCAAGGAGTCTAAGATTAATTGATTAAAATCCATTTAATTTTGTTGAATTGTTTTTATTTTAAATATCATCCAAATGAAATTTCTACACTGCTCACCAGAGTTTAATGTTTTTTCGTCTTTTATGATTCTCAGAAAAGTACCAATTGACCTGGTATTAATAACATGAAAATGAAATCATACCAAACTTATAGGCAGAGATAAAAATCACACTAACCTGCAAAAATCTATTTTGTTTCTAGCACAAACAGAATTTTCCTTTTGATTTAGACATGAGGTGCAGGAGTAGGCCATTCGGCCCTTCGAGCCGGCACCGCCATTCAATGTGATCATAGCTGATCATCCACAATCAGTACCCCGTTCGTGCCTTCTCCCCATATCCCCTGATCTTTAAGAGCCCTATCTAGCTCTCTCTTGAAAGTATGCAGAGAACCAGCCTCCGAGGCAGAGAATTCCACAAACTCACAACTCTGTGTGAAAAAGTGATTCCTCATCTCCGTTCTAAATGGCTTACCCCTTATTCTTAAACTGTGGCCCCTGGTTCTGGACTCTCCCAACATCGGGAACATGTTTCCTGCCTCTAATGTGTCCAAACCCTTAATAATCTTATATGTTTCAATAAGATTCCCTCTCATCCTTCTAAATTCCAGATATTTACAAGCCCAGCCGTTCTATTCTCTCAGCATATGACAGTCCCGCCATCCCGGGAATTAACCTTGTGAACCTATGCTGCACTCCCTCAAGAGCAAGAATGTCCTTCCTCAAATTTGGAGACCAAATCTGCACACAATACTCCAGGTGTGGTCTCACTAGGGCCCTGTACAACTGCAGAAGGACCTCTTTCCTCCTATACTCAACTACTCTTGTTATGATGGCCAACATGCCATTCGCTTTCTTCACTGCCCGCTGTACCTGCATGCTTGACACCATTTAGATCATCATCTGCCTTCCTGTTTTTGCTACTAAAGTGGATAACCTCACATTTATCCACATTAAACAGCATCTGCCATGCATCTGCCCACTCACCCAACTTGTCCAAGTCACCCTGCATTCTCATAGCATCCTCCTCACAGCTCACACTGCCACCCAGCTTTGTGTCATCTGCAAATTTGCTAATGTTACTTTGAATCCCTTCATCTAAATCATTGATGTATATTGTAAATAGTTGCGTTCCTTGCGATACCCTAGTTATTGCCTGCCATTCTGAAAGGGACCCGTTAATCCCTACTGTTTCCTGTCTGCCAACCAATTTCCTATCCATGTCAGCACTCTACCCTCAATACCATGTGCCCTAATTTTGCCCACTAATCTCCGATGTGGGACCTTATCAAATGCTTTCTGAAAGTCCAGGTACACTACATATACTGGCTCTCCCATGTCCATTTTCCTAGTTATATCCTCAAAAAATTCCAGAAGATTAGTCAAGCATGATTTCTCCTTCGTAAATCCATGCTGACTGGACCGATCCTGTTACTGCTATCCAAATGTGCCACTATTTCATCTTTTATGATTGACTCCAGCATCTTCCCCACCACCGATGTCAGGTTAACGTCTATTATTCCCTATTTTCTCTCTTCAGCCTTTCTTAAAAAGTGGGATATTAGCTACCCTCCAATCCACAGGAACTGATCCTGAATCTATAGAACATTGGAAAATGATCACCAATGCGTCCACGATTTCTAGACCCACTTCCTTAACTACCCTGGGATGCAGACCATCAGGCCCTGGGGATTCATCAGCCTTCAGTCCCATCAGTCTACCCAACACCATTTCCTGCCTAATGTGGATTTCCTTCAGTTCCTCCGTCACCTCAGATCCTCTGGCCACTAGTACATCAGGAAGATTGTTTGTGTCCTCCTTCGTGAAGACGGATCCAAAGTGCCTGTTCAACTCAGCTGCCATTTCCTTGTTCCCCATAATAAATTCACCTTTTTCAGTCATTAAGGGTGCAACTTTGATGTTACTAAGAAAACAATCAAAATCTGTTCTCATTATGCTTTTAACATTTGAACATCCTCAAGTATCTTCTCTGATCTTCAAATATTATATGCAGTTGAGAGTTCTAGGGTTTTCCAAGTTTCTTCCACCTGATCCCATCGCTTCCAGATTAATTTTCATAGTAATATACTTGTATGGCACTTTCTCAAACACTTGGAAAGTCAAAACGAAAATCCTTTGATTGTACATTCTGTAATTCTATCCAAAAAAAATCATTAAACCCAATTAGGCATGAGAAGATATCCTGTTTACTTTGAGCTGAGACTGCCTCTTGAGTTACAATTTAAAAGTTTTTACCCTGCCCTACCTTGCATCAATCTATTGTACCAATCCTAAATTAGACAGTCGAATAACACATCCAACACCTTAACAGTTCCATAATTTAAAATTACGTGCCTGCAAGTTTGAAGACAAGCTTTCTTTTTGCACATTTTGACAAAATTGAACAGAGTTAAAATGTGTTATTTAAAATGTGAATCTCCATGGCCCTACTATTCTGAAGCCATTCAGCTCTATCCAAATCACCTTTGAAAGTTGAAACAGGGCTGTTGTCTCAACTTTCAAAACTAGAGCATCCTTCAAAATATATATATATTCCTCCAAATTTGCTTCCAAGAAAATAAAATCTTGGTCAAAAACACTCAATAGTTCAGTTTCTGATTCAATAATCTTGCAAGCCAAAGAAGATGGGGCAATCAAACCCTCATTCTTCTAATTGGCTTCCAATTTTCATTGCATCACCTTTGGAGCCAAAGGTTTATCCTATAGCTTGTGTAAACTTGTGTAAAGATTGTTTTTATATTGCATGGTGAGAAGGATAAACAAGGTTCCTGATAGGTGGGGTCTGTCTGTCTCCCACTCTATAAAATTTCAGTTAACCAACAGTTTTTATATCAGTCACAAGAATGTCTAGCCAACTATTTGAGAGGGTTAACAACATTAACCACAATAGAAATTACGTTATTGAGATAACACCCAATTGTCTGGACTATTGATCTGGATGCAAAAAGTTTGAATCCTACCACACAATGTCAGAATTGAAGCCAGATACCTACAGCAGCACTAATTACTGGACCATCATGCCATGGTTTTGTGAATAACATTCTTGACTAATCTCTTTCGATCAATCCTTTTTTAATTTGTATAAGTAGTTATTAAAGGATATGTAACAAAACAAGGCTTTTTCTTCAAGGTGCTGACCAAGTGTTCAGTGTTTCAACCTTTGAGTTTTCTCAACTCTAGCCACTCCCAACAAGCCCTCTGAAATCCTTAATCATTAACAGTAATTGTATCACTCCAGATTCTGTAGCAGAGCGATTATTATATTTGCCCAACATAAAAAAAACATTAATCTAGGCAGGAACTTGAGATACGACTGTCAGGAATGCCTTCAATGCTATGGGCAATTAAATCAATAATCCAGAGGCATAGAATCAGAATCAGTTCAATTGCTACAATAAATTGTACGAATTTTATTGTGGTTAGCCCAATATATCTGAAATTTAAATCCAATCAGTAATGGTGAGCATGAAGCCCGCTGAAGTTCCTTATGGATTGAATACTACAACCATTTGCGTATCAGGAGTATGAACCCTTAAGAATGTAGTTAACTCTTAACTCAATGCAAGCAACACTGTTGTATCAAACTATTGTAAAGAATACAACTAAACAAATGACTCAGCACCAACTCAGATAGGCAGATAGTAAAACAACTCCCACCCTAGTCAACCTTTCAAAGTTCACTGCAAACCAGCTGTGGACCTGTGCTAAAACTGAAAGAGAACTGGTATTAATCAAAAGAAGCACTACAGAGTTTAAATTATGTGAAAATATCAGTCACACTCCAAGACTTTTCCAGCAATCTCTTTTGGTATATTCTGTATAGGTTTGAGCACAATTGTAAATTAGCACTGAGGAAACAATTCATGGTATTTCAAGTCAACAATCTTCACACCCAAAGCCTCAGAGCATATTGATTACTATCAACCCACCCTCAGCCAATACGTTTTCTATATTGGGCACCATCTGGAAGATACACTGAGAAAAATGCATTCAGGGCATAGTTGGGAACCTTCAATACACAAATTAGTCTGGTAATACTAATACCAATCAAACTGCCAGAGGACTGATGGATGAAACGTGCAGCAAATGAGCAGGGTAAATCCACCCAATCCCATCCTCACTATTGTATATGTCGCAGTTGCATTTTGACACAATAATCATGAAAGTGATCACCACAGTCCACACCTCAAAGAGCGGTGTGTAATTGCCATGTTGCAAAAAGAGAAATTTGGAATTGATCTAGACATTCAAAAGATGATGCAGGCCATCAGCAGGAGCATGACTGTGCTTCATCACAATCCAAAACCCCAAGGTTCAACATATTCCTCACTCTACCATTATCTTAAAAATTACAAGACCACCGTGCTTCAATGAGGAATGAAGAGCTGAGTAATCTTGAGTTTTGGTGGATAAAGGCAATGCTATACCAAAATAGTTTTGCTGGAGATTCTTTTTTTTTTTATTTTTTTTTTTTTTATTTTTATTTATTAGAAGTACATTACATCACAGCCACATACATTAATACTCGTCATTTATATCTTCTTACAATTAATGTACTCCCTTTATTTATTTTTTTTACACTAAAGAAAGAAAAGATTGAAAGAGAGAAGAAAGTGAAGGAAAAAGTGCAAGTGTAGAAAAGTGTAGAAAATGTAACAACAAAAAAAAAGGACGAGGACCCTATGAGAGCGAAATTAAAAACAAAAAGAAAAAGAGTTAAGAAATAGGCCCTAAGAAAAGAAAAGAGAGAGAGAAAAAAAGAAAAACAAATGTTTTTTTTTTTGAGCATCACGTAAATAGGACATACCAACTCTTCAACTATCATCCCCCCTTACCCGACCTCAATTTTTTATTTTTTTAAAGTACTTTTGCACCCTTTGCTGGAGATTCTAGATACGTCAGCGTTCAGCTAGTTTTCTGGAGTGTTCAGCCCTGCAACTAGATTTTCATTGGCCACAGCTTTTGCTACATCCACTATATTCAAGCACTACTTGATATAACATGGTGCAAACTAAATCAGTTGAAGACTTGGATCTGTGATTTTGGAGGGGGGGGGGGGGTATGCATTTGTGCACTGTGGAAGCAAAACAGAAAAATTACTTGCTGGGTTGTGGGAGGAAATGGGAGCATCTGGAGGAAACCAACAGCATTCAGGGATCAGCCAGCATCTCTGGAGAAAAGGAATAGGTAACGTTCCGGGTCGAGACCCTTCTTCAGAATGTCCAGGGAGAAAGTACAGACTCCTTACAGGTGGCAACAGAGGTCAGCTTTGAACCCAGATTGTTAGAGCTGTGAACCAGCAGCACTACTTGCTGTGCCACTGTGCTATTCTCTCGCTGTTTCGCGACCTTCACGCCAATGATCACGCTAGTTCAATGAGAGGTACAAAATCACGTTAGCATCAGTACTAGCATAATGCTGAAATGAAAACATCAGCCATGACGTTGAACCGCAGAAGTAGTATGCCTAGGATAAGAGTTAACCAGACCATAACCGATGGTCAGATCAAAGTATCAGTAGGATTTTGCTACAGATCTATTTATCTTTTTTACTCAGATAGCATTATATTAAAAATGTGCAAGCAATTCTTAGCCAACTGAAATGATCTTTAAATGACTTACAGGATGAGGTTATTGCTAGCAGGCCAGCATTTATCACCCATTCCTATTGGCCGTTGAGATCGATGAACCACATTCTTGAAGCACTGCAATCTTTTTAGGCAAGATACTCCCTGATGTGTAGGGGCTCATGTGAAGATAGATCGCGACTTGAAGGAGAACCTGCAGGAGGAGGTATGCCAATGAGCCCTCGTCTCAAATGATGGAAATCACTGACTTGGGGAGTTCTGCCACAGTTGCCTAGCAAAATATCTGCAGCAGATCTTAAAGAAGGTAGATACCGCAATCACAATTAGTCCATGGTGGAAGGAGTGAGTGTTTAAGGAGGTGGGTTATGCTCCTCTGATTAATCAGTTTTTCAAAAAAGGTAATTAATCACCCATGATTAATCAATGAAAATGATTACATTTCTAAACTCCCTCTTCTCTAAAGCTAATACTAGAATAGGATGGTACGAGAGTTCCTTGTTTTGTAAATTAATGCTCGGTATCTTTCAGACAATTTATTCAGTAAAGCTGGACAAAAATGTAAACAATCAGTTAAAAAAAATCAGAATTTTTAAAACAGCAAAATGTCAAATAACTGGATTGATTTTCAATGCAAGAGGTCAGATATTTGGAACAATGTTTTTCTGAATAAAAACGATAATACTTTAGAAAAGTAGAAGCATTGTGAAACAACTTTCAAATATCAGTCATCCCATTCAAATATCATCTGGAACAGAAACATGCCTTCAAATTTGACCCAGTGTCTTCAAACAAGTTAGTTGGCATTCCATCCTGCACAAATCAGGGAACAATTCTTTCGCATTTCAAGATAAATGAACAGAAACACCCAAGTTTGTTATTGCACGTTTGACAGCTTTAGACAGAATTCCATTTGCAACTTTGGCCAAAAGTGTTCACATGGAAAATGGCTGGAAAGCACAGGATCTGAAAATCCCAAGTACAAGAGGGGGAAATTCATGATATCGTCATGAAATTTGAAATAAAAATCCAGGAAGAAATCAAGCCGGAACTGAAGCAAATACTGGAATCTGGGGACAGATTTTCACTCATTTTAGATGAGGACCTCAAAGATAAATCGATACTACACGTCTCAATTTGCATCACACTGACAAGATCTTTTGCCTCTGGATGATAATACGAATCAATGGTTTAATGCCTTCCGAAAGAGGACTAAAACTGATCATTGATAAACTTGAAACTTTTGACATTGATTTGAAGAAACATGTCGTTGGGATGACCACTGATGGAACCAGTGTCATGAAGAAGCTTGGTCAAAAATCAGGAATATTCCAGGATTTGTGTCATCCGCATGGCATTCACTTAGCTGCAATTGATGTGTTGTACAAGCAGTCACCTAACCTGTCTTCTGATGGTGAAGATGAGAACGAAGAGGACGATATCTATGAAAAGGAGAAGATCGAGGAGTCCGATGCCGAGAATGAAGGCAATGATGACTGCATCAGCGATTGGGTTGAAGATCAATCCGTGGATGCTGATGTTCAACTTGCAGACGACATTGCTGAATTGATTAGAAAAATACCCAAAATAGCTGGGTTTTTCCACAAATCACCCATGCGAAATATTTACTGCGAAATCTAGTCAAACGTAAAAATGAAAATGAGATGGGATCCTTGACTGCAAAATAAGTTGGAATTCAATGCTGGCTATGTCGAGGAAGATTTTGAAACTGAAAGATGTCATACCAACAATGCTTAGTGAGCTTTCATCCAGCCATCTTTTCCCATCTAAAATTGAATTGCAGTTGGCATCAGAGTTTGAATTTGATTAAAATGAATGTCCTCAACCTTGGACAACGCGACTGCAACTTAGTCATAGCTGATACAATATTTGATTTCATGCCGTACAATATGGAGCAGCAACCTGGTGATATCAGCAGAAAACACTATGAAGCTGTTTGCACCAAAAGTAGGTATGTTACAAAACTTACCTTCAGCGGCGCTGCAGTTTTGTCACTGCCCGTGTGCGACTGGCGCCTTTGAGAGGGGGGCGGGTTTATAATGCGGTATTTCTCCAGCCTATTCAAATCGATTTTGAACAGGCTGTTTAGATGCTGAAGAAAATTCGCTTCGACATCGGTTTTATTAAATTTATTTTAAACTGCACTGGATAATTTAATAGCCGAAGTAAATTAAAAAGCATCTTCTAAAGCCGTCAACGCCAACAACGGGGACGGATTTCAAGTACGGGATAGGTTAAAAAAAAAGCCGTTTATTTTACATATAAACTTGCTTCTTAGGATGCCTTTAATCAAAAATTTACGTTGCGAAAAGGTGATTATGTAATATACGAACCGGCAGTATTTTTCATGCCGATATGGGGTTTAAATTCACTGCAAATGCAACGTTCCAAACTATCTCGTTCCACAAAATCCCACTCGCAAGATGATTTAAATGGCCATTAATTTACGGGAATTAAACACTAAATTCCTTCCATTTGGCCTACAAATTCATGACTGAGATTTAAAAATCATGTTATATTGTGAATTCTTGTGTGAATGTTATTTCACTAGGCTATTTAAAAAATATTAATCTTTTCTTAAGAAATTGATAGATGTTTAGATCTAGTAATTGAATTTTGTAATTAGCTACAATTAGGTAACTAACTAATTATATGCTTTAATTTCAGGTCATCCAAGTAAGATTGTTTCATATTTGTTTCAGAATGCTTCAATCTATAATAACTGAAACACTCCGAGGCCCTACCATTCACTACGAAAGTCCTGCCCTGATCCAGTCCCAAAATGCAGCAGGTCACACTTATCTGAATTTAACTCACTTTAGCCCACTCGCACACCTGAACAAGATCTGAGATTTCTATTCCTTCTATTACTCTTCGGCTTAAATTCTGCAACTGGAAACGTTTCTTAGTTCAAGAATGCTGATCACAATCTGTACCTTTTGAATGGCAAGTAAGAGAGGGGATTAAATGCTGGTCTTGTGGGCAATCGTTTTAAAATGCAAATAAACAATTAGCTTAAATTATTCATATGATTCTGAAACCTCTTTAACAGACAATCTTTACTTATGCAAGTTTTGAAAGTCAGACAAAAATTCCTTTTCAATGTTCCTTCAAATTTCTCTATTTCGATATAGTGAAATCAAAATTAGATTTTAATGTTGTCCCACAGAATCAAGTACAGATTACAAATAACCTTCCCATTTACTCAAAAAAATTATATAATGCATTGATGGTTTTTACCACACCTATAAATCATCAAAGATCTCACCTGCTCGGATACAATGATTACTTTCCAATTTAGCACAAAGTCTATATCAACCTTCAGTTGCTAAGTGTCATGGCCCAACATTTTCTTATTATTTCTTCACCCATTCATTGTTTGTGCTTGTCAAACTAGTTTGGGTGTCATTTACCATGGCTCTAAATGATGCACCATTAAAACCCACACATTTCCTGTCTATAATACAGGCACTTGTATTTTACGGCTGTTGTACTAACCCATACTTCACTTGATCTGCCAACACAGAACTCAAAATGACTGTATTTGTGCAGCATTCACACCCACTTCTAGTCCATGCTACTAATCTAAAGCAGCTGTTTCCAAATGTGTCAGCAACAGAACACAGCAACTGTAGCAAAACAATTAGAAATTGAGCGCTCTTCCAAAATACACTTGCACACTTTAATCCAAGTAAAAACCTGGGTCTAAAAGTTAAGTGATCAATATTTAAAAAAGGAATAAGATAAAAGTTGTCACAACTCAAAGGTAACTTTGCACGTGCAGTTCAGCTTTTTTTCTTCCTCCCGCCCCCCCACACACATCAGTCTGAAGAAAGATTTCAACCCAAAACGTTGCCTATTTCCTTCACTCCATAGATGCTGCCTCGCCCGCTGAGTTTCTCCAGCATTTTTGTCTATCTCCCAGCTTCATTACAGCTCTGTAGTGTTTCTCCAGGAAGGTGAATATGTTATTGGTTTGGAGATGCAAGAGACTGCAGATGCTGGAATCTTGAACAAAAAAACAAACTGCTGGGGGAACAGTGGTTCAGGCAGCATTTGTGGAAAGAAATGGACAGAACCTTTTGTTTAGGAACCCTTCTACACACTGATGGAATGGAGGGCAGATGACTGAATACCAATACCATAAGCAATGACAATATTCCATAAATTAATAATTTAAACAGCAAAATCATCAAATGGTATTCCATTAAACATAGAGGGAAAATAGGAATTTCCTGGCAATTGTTTAGGACAAAATTTAATTGCCACATCACGAGCCAATATTGAATATTGTCCAAGTCTTGTTCAAAGCGCAGATGCCCAATTTAGATTTTGATTTATTATTTTTGTCATGTGTACCGAGGTACAGTGAAAAGCTTTGTTTTGCATACTATCCAAACAGATCCCATACATCATACTTGAAAACAATCATGTCAAACAAAGTCCAATAGATGGAGCAGAGGGGAAGATACAGAGAGTAGAATATAATTCTCAGCATTGTAGTACATTCGTGCCATACACAAAATCCAATGTCCGCAATGGGGTAAAGATGAATCAGACCCGAGCTTATGAAACCTGATAACACGGGAAGAAACTAGTTTTGGTTTGCTGATGGAAAGCATACTCTACAAAAATGGTACTTTATCTCGACACAGACTGCAGTGACCACTATCACCCAAATGATCATGGATAGATGCATCTGTGGTAAGTATATTGTCATGTTCCCTCGTCACCCGTTACATGGTAGCCATATCAATAAACAATAGGTGCAGGAGTAGGCCATTCGGCCCTTCGAGCCAGCACCGCCATTCAATATGATCATGGCTGATCATCCACAATCAGGGGTGGAAGATTGCAACCTTCACGTGGTCCACCCTGTTTCGACGAATGCAATCAACCCGGCATGCACAATCAAATAAGATCAAATACAACAAGTTGTCCTACAACTTTAGGCTGTGCACGCCATAAGCAAGAAGAAGATCCACAATCAATACGCCGTTCCTGCCTTCTCTCCATATCCCCTGACTCCGATATCTTTAAGAGCTCTATCTAACTTTCTCTTGAAAGCATCCAGAGAATTGGCCTCCACTGCCTTCTGATGCAGAGTATTCCACAGATTCACAACTCTCTGGGTGAAAACGTTTTTCCTCATCTCCGTTCGAAATGGCCTACCCCTACTTCTTAAACTGTGGCCCCAGGTTCTGGATTTCCCCAACATTGGGAACATGTTTCCTGCCTCTAGCGTGTCCAATCCCTTAATAATCTTATATGTTTCAATAAGATTCCCTCTCATCCTTCTAAATTCCAGAGTATACAAGCCCAGCCGCTCCATTCTATCAACAGATGACAGTCCCACCATCCTGGGAATTAATCTTGTGAACCTACGCTGCACTCCCTCAATAGCAAGAATGTCCTTCCTCAAATTTGGAGACCAAAACTGCACACAATACTCTAGGTGTGGTCTCACGAGGGCCCTGTACAAGGAAGTTACATATTGACCATGAGTAACACATCAATTCACTCCTGATAATGAATATCCAGTTCAGAGCATGTTCTGAATCTTGGCTCTTCAACAAAATGGAAAAGTATAATTTATCAGCTGAAAGAGCATGGTAGGTGGCAGTCACCTGGTTTCCTTGATCTGGTGCCATTGAACTTCTACACGCATTATCAGTAAATTCGGTAGCCACCTTTACTACCTTTTATTGCAGAATATTTGATTAACTAAAATTTGACAAACAAAATTTTAAAACCTTCCAACTGGCCTAGTGAGATGTGGGTATCTAGGTTACATGCAGCATCAGAATCAATGCACTATCAATTCCTCCACAAATGAACATTTCAGAATTGCAAAATACTGATGATAATGCTAGTTATTTTCAGTTTGCAAAACAGCATGCTTCAAAATAAACCCTCAATACCTCTATAATTTTGTGTGCGCAATTCCTTGCGCATCTCCCCGTATGCCCAAAACCATGTGGCCAAGTGCAACGCCAACTCTATCTTTAAGTTCACCCTTAATATCACTTGTGTGCTAGATCAACAATAATGAGACAAAGTGCAGGAAAGAGATTGAGCACTTTGTGTCATGGCGTCAGAACAACAATCTAGTCCTCAATGTCAGCAAGACAATAGAATCGAAAACTGACCAAAGGAAGCAGGGGAGTGAACACAAATCTACAATGGATCTGCTGTAGAGATGATGACCAGCTTCAAGTTCCTTGGTATCAAACTAACCTCGTCTCCTCACGCTAATGCGGCGATCAAGAAAGCTCATCAGTGTATTTACTTTCTTTGGTATCCGAGAATATTTCGCAAATACACAGACTTCAATGATGCTATAACAAGTATTTTAACTGGATGCTCCTTGTGATAGTGTGATATGACCATATGTTGGGGCAGATGAGACAGTGTGAGGCTTGCAGAATGTGGGAGCCCAGGGACACAGATGGAGCCTCTGGATGCTGCAACTGTGGCATCCAGCTTCAGCTCCTAAAGGACCGCGTTGGGGCACTGGAGAAGCAGCTGGATGACCTCAGGGCCATCCGGGAAAACGAGTTTTCTGGACTGGACCTACAGGGGAGGGTAGTCACGCCAAGGATACTGGAAGAACCAAGGTGTGTGACGGAGAGAAAGGGTGGAAATCGTGCAGTGCGGAAGACCCAGGTGGCTGTGCCTAATGAAAACAGGTACGCCCTCTTGGGAACTGTCCAGGGAGACGATGTTTCCAGTCCGAGTGGCGGACACGTAGGTGGCTCCAATCCTAGAGATGAAACTCGACCGGCGAGACCCGACATCGGGCAGAGCCCTAGTGGTGGGTGACTCCATTGTCCAAGGAGCGGACAGGAGATTCTGTGGCGGCAGACGAGATGCGAGGATGGTCTGTTGCCTCCCTGGTGCCAGGGTTCAGGATGTCACGAGCCGAATTCGGAACATCCTCGAGAGAGAAGGTGAACAGCCGGCTGTAGTTATGCATGTCGGCACAAACGACATCGGGAAGAAGAGGAAGGAGGTTCTCCAACATGACTTCAGAGAGTTGGGAAGAAGACTGCAATAACAGACTTCTAGGGTGGTTATCTCTGGATTGCTTCCAGTACCTTGTGCTAGTGAGGACAGGAACAGGGAGACAGGGGATCTGAAAGTGTGGCTGAGGGGCTGGAGCAGGGAACAAGGATTTAGATTTCTAGACCATTGGAATCTCTTCTAGGGTAGGGGTGACCTGTACAAAAGGGACAGGTTACACCTTAACTAGAGGGGGGCCGACATTCTGGCAGGCAGGTTTGCTAGGGCTACACGTGTGGGTTTAAACTAAATAGTGGGGGGGAGGGATTGACAAATTGGGAGTATAAAGATGGAGTTGAAGGGGAAGTGGCTACAGGAAATATTTCATAAGATTCCCGAATTAATGGGAAGGAAAGCTCGAGAATGGACAACAGAGTAAGGTCAGGGCCAATTGAGAGAGGTGCAAGGGGGGAAGTGAATACGGAGGTCAAAGTGCTGTATATGAATGCGCCAAGTATAAGGAATAAAGTGGACGAGCTTGAGGCTCAGTTAGAAACTGGCAAGTATGATGTGGGAATTACTGAGACATGGCTGCAAGAGGGCCAGGGCTGGGAACTGAATATTCAAGGGTATACCTCCTATCGAAAAGACAGACAGGTGGGCGGAGGGGGTGGAGTTGCCCTGTTGGTGAGGAATTAAATTCAGTCCATTGCAAAGGGTGACATTGAAACAGGAGATGTGGGGTCAGTATGGATAGAACTAAGGAATTGTCAGGGTAAAAAATACCCTAAGGGGACTAATCTACAGGCCCCTCAAACAGTAGCCTGGACATAGGGCACAAGTTGAATCAGGAGTTAAAATTGGCATGTAGTAAAAGTAATGCTGTGGTTGTTATGGGAGATTTCAACATGCAGGTAGACTGGGAAAATCAGGTTGGTACTGGACCCCAAGATAGGGACTTTGTAGAGTGCCTTCGTGATGGATTCTTTGAACAGCTTGTATTGGAGCCTACCAGGGAGAAGGCAATTCTGGATTTAGTGTTATGTAATGAACCGGATTTGATAAAGGACCTCGGGTTAATGAGCCATTAGGAGGCAGTGACCATAACATGGTCAGGTTTAATCTACAATTGGAAAGAACAGAAGATAACCAAAAAGACAACACGGGGAAAAAAGATGAGGTACGAAGGTAAGCTAGCCAAGAATATAAAGCAGGATAGTAAAAGCTTCTTTAGGTATGTGAAGAGGAAAAAATTTGTTAAGACCAACGTTGGACTCTTGAAGATCGAAAAAGGTGAATTTATTATGGGGAACAAGGAAATGGCAGACGAGTTGAACAGGTACTTTGGATCTTTCACTAAGGAGGACACAAACAATCTTCCTGATATAGTAGTGGCCAGGGGATCTGGGGTGACAGAGGAACTGAAGGAAATGGTGTTGGATAGACTGATGGGACTGAAGGCTGATAAATCCCCAGGGCCTGATGGTCTACTTCCCAGGGTACTTAAGGAAGTGGCTCTAGAAATCGTGGATGCATTGGTGATAATTTTCCAATGTTCTATAGACTCAGGATCAGTTCCTGTGGATTGGAGGGTAGCTAATGTTATCCCACTTTTTAAGAAAACAGGGAATTATAAACCAGTTAGCCTAACATCGGTGGTGGAGAAGATTATAAAAGATGAGATAGCCGAACATTTGGATAGCAGTAACAGGATCGGTCCGGACTAATCTTCTGGAATTTTTTGAAGATGTAACTAGGAAAATGGACAAGGGAGAGCCAGTGGATGTAGTGCACCTGGACTTTCAGAAAGCATTTGATAAGGTCCCACATAGGAGATTAGTGGGCAAAATTAGGGCACATGGTATTGGGGGTAGAGTGTTGACATGGTAGAGAAATGGTTGGCAGACAGGAAACAAAGAGTAGGGATTAACGGGTCCCTTTCAGAATGGCAGGCAGTGACTAGTGGGGTACCGAAAGGCTCGGTGCTGGGACCAGCGGCTATTTACAATATACATCAATGATTTGGATGAAGGGATTCAAAGTAACATTAGCAAATTTGCAGATTACACAAAGCTGGGTGGTAGTGTGAACTGTGAGGAGGATGCTATGAGAATGCAGGGTGACTTGGACAGGTTGGGGGAGTGGGCAGATGCATGGCAGATGAAGTTTAATGCGGATAAATGTGAGGTTATCCGCTTTGGTAGCAAAAACAGGAAGGCAGATTACCATCTAAATGGCATCAAGTTGGGAAAAGGTGAAGTACAACGGGATCTGGGGGTTCTTGTACATCAGTCTATGAAAGTAAGCATGCAGGTACAGCAGGCAGTGAAGAAAGCGAATGGCATGTTGGCCTTTATAACAAGAATCGAATATAGGAGCAAAGAGGTCCTTCTGCAGTTGTACAGAGCCCTAGTGAAACCACACTTGGAAGGTTGTGTGCAGTTTTGGTCCCCTAATTTGAGGAATAACATTCTTACTATTGAGGGAGTGCAGCGTAGGTTTACAAGGTTAATTCCAGGGATGGCGGGACTGTCATATGCTGAGAGAATGGAGCAGCTGGGCTTGTACACTCTGGAGTTTAGAAGGATGAGAGGGTATCTCATTGAAACATATAAGATTGTTAAGGGCTTGGACATGCTAGAGGCAGGAAACATGTTCCCGATGTTGGGGGAGTCCAGAACCAGGGGCTCCCGTTAAACCAGTTTAAGAATAAGGAGTAAGCCATTTAGAACGGAGACGAGGAAACACTTTTTCTCACAGAGAGTGGTGTCTGTGGAATTCTCTGCCTCAGAGGGCGGTGGAGGCAGGTTCTCTGGATGCTTTCAAGAGAGAGCTAGATAGGGCTCTTAAAAATAGCGGTCAGGGGATATGGAGAGAAGGCAAGAAGGGGGTACTGATTGGGGATGATCAGCCATGATCACATTGAATGGTGGTGCTGGCTCGAAGGGCCGAATGGCCTACTCCTGCACCTATTGTCTATGACAACTGTTTTGCTCTTAACTGCCTGAATCTGTAGAGTTGTGAACCATGCCCAGTTCATCCCAGGCTTGTCACTTCCTGTCACCCAGGCCATTCCTTTCCCTCTTTTACCTTTAAAAAGGTCAGGAATTTTAATGCTTAGACATCCATGCTTAAGAACAGCTTCTTCCCCATGGCAACAAGATTCCTGAACCAGTCACTTATTTTACAACCCCTTCCCAGAAATGAATCTTGAATCCAACTGGAGTACGATTTGCAAGGACAATAGGCAGCGCAGACCTCAATGAACTTTGAAGACCTCTGAAGAAGGGTTTCGGCCCGAAACGTTGCCTATTTCCTTCGCTCCATAGATGCTGCTGCACCCGCTGAGTTTCTCCAGCATTTTTGTGTACCCTCAATGAACTTTGTTCCTTTCATAAAACAATTATGTAAATCTGAAATTGATTTGTGATGCTACATTTACGTTAAAAAACTTTTGCTAACCGTGAAGTGTACACTGATTGAGAATAACTAATGTATTTGTTCAATAAATGAGCCAGAAATGAACACATTAACAATTTCAAGACTTTTGAAAATTCAGAAACACTTAAAGATTGATTTGATCCTTTCCCTTTAGTGCTCATTGCAAATAAATGGTGAAAAACAATATTGCAATACGGAGACAACATATCTCAGACACTTCCTCCTACTTATCTTTGGACCATAATCCCTTAGATGAGCACCAGGCAATCTCACAGACCATTTCTGATTTTATCACCGGCTGTCTGCCCTCCATGGCCTCCAACTTTATCATTCCCCAGCCCCGCACGGACCAGTTTTATCTTCACCCTAAAATCCATAAACACAACTGCCCTGGCAGACCTATTGTTTCTGCTTGCTCCTGTCCCACTGAATTAATTTTCTCCAACACTCTCCTCCACTAAAGCTGGTCCTTACTCTTAACAACTTCTCTTTCGACTCCTCCCACTTCCTCCAAATGCAAGGCGTAGCCATGGGCACCCGTATGGGCCCCAGCTATGCCTGCCTCTTTGTAGGGTATGTCAAACAATCCCTGTTCCAATGGCCCTATCTCCAAACTCTATCTCTGCTACATTGACGACTGCATCGGTGCTACCTCCTGCATCCACGCAGAACTCATTTTCATTAACTTTACTACTAATTTCCATCCTGCACTCAAATTTACTTGGACCATCTCTGACATCTCCCTCTCATTTCTTGATCTCACCGTCTCCATCACAGGAGATAGACTCTCAACTGACATTTATTATAAACCCACCAATTCCCACAGCTATCTAGACTAAACAACTTCCCACCCTGCTTCCTGTAGACTCTATCCCTCTAATCCCAATTCCCCCGTCTACACCGCATCTGTGCCAAGATGAGGTGTTCCATACCAGGGATGTCCTCATTCTTTAGGGATCGGGGGTTCCCTTCTTCCATCATAGACGAGGCCCTCACTGGGGTCTCCTTGATACACCGCAGCTCTGCTCTTGCTCCCCCTCCACTCAGTCGCAACAGGGACAGAGTCCCCTAGTCCTCACCTTTCACCCCATCAGCCGTTGCATACAGCACATAATCCTCCGCATTTTCACCACTTCCAACGGGATCCCACCACGAGCCACATCTTCCCATCTCTACCCCTTTCCGGTTTCCACAGAGACTCTTCCCTCTGCAACTCCCTGTTTAACTCATCCCTTCCCACCCAAACCACCCCATCCCTGGGTACTTCCACCTGCAACCATAGGAGATGCAACACTTGTCCCTATACTTCCCCCCTCAACTCCATCCAAGGACCCCGACAGTCTTTTCAGGTGAGGCAGAGGTTCACTTGCACCTCCTCCAACCTCATCTACTGTATCCGCTGTTCCAGATGTGGACTTACATATCAAGAGCAGGCTCGGTGATCGTTTTGCTGAACACCTCTGCTCAGTCTGTCTAAACCTACCTGATCTCCTGGTTGCTAAACACTACTCCCCCTGGGGCCCAGCGCAAATTGTAGGAACACCACCTCATTTTGCTTGGGCAGCTTACACCCCAGCGGCATGAATATTGACCTCTAACTTCAAGTAACCCTAACCTTCCATCTCTCTGCACCCCTCTCCTCTTCCCAGTTTTCCAACTAGTCTAACTGTCCTCGTTTACATTTTGTCTCTGCTTAGTAGTTACCTTCTCCTAGCTAACAATGACCTATTCTATGTGGTCCTTGAACTCTATCCCCTTTGTCTCGTTTTCACACCTTACACTTCCTTATCTCTGTATCTCCCGCACCCGACTCAGTCTGAAGAAGGGTCTCGGCCCAATTCCTTCTATCCAGAGACTGCCTGTCCCGCTGAGTTACTCAAGCATTTTGTGTCTATCTTTGCATTCACTATATCTTATTTAACAGATATAACAATTATCCCAAAGATTCATTGTCAATTAAATATTAGCAACAAATTAAGGAAGATGGCATTATGAGGAATGATCTATAGTTTAGAATTGGGAGAAATAACAAAATGTAACTTTTCACTGGAAATAGGGGGTGGTTAGCAGGAATCATCATGAACAATTGAGTAAAAATTACTTCCGAGAAAAAAAGTTACCCGATTTATAATTTATTGTATATAAATTGACCTGACATCAGTACTATGATTGTAATTGACCAATATTCCTTTGTTGTTTAAAATAATAACGAGCAACATTTATACGAAACATTTTTCAAATATTATAGAATCTGCTTTACAGGGAGAAGAAAATCAAAGTAAATTACGAAATAGTTATTGGAGAATAAAGAAATACAAATGGTCTAAATAAATAAATAAATCCAATTTGGGGACAGGATGATAATGTTGAGAGAGGTATTGGAGGAATCCCAGTGTCCACTGACGACGCCTTTAAAGATTTATTTACCTTTCTATTGTTGTTTCGCATCATTTCACGACCTTAACCGCAACCCTCTTGCTACAGTGGACAGTCCTCGTCCCACCCAAGTTTCCCCGATATTTCACCACAAAATGATATTTTTCCTTGAGATTCACAGTCCCAGTAAGACCGAGTCCCTCCCATCCCTGCGACTAAAGCTACAGAGAGCGCTCGAAATGAACTTTAACGACTTTCTTTCAGCACGGAATCCGGATAGGAAATAAATAAATAGGCTGGAAATTGTTGGGCGGAGGGAGCAGCAACATCTACACCGACGAGTAAGAAACGAACACTGCTTGCAGCCGCGCGAGTTTGATATCGTACTTCTTTCTACCCGCTCAGTTTCAAAATACGTTGACATTCCGCCCTTTAAACTGACGGACTCCACGCCGCTCGGCGAGAGACAGCCGCAGGGTGGCGGCGGGACGAGGGAGAAAACTTCATTCAGTTCACAACATCTTGACATCGCCCCCAATTTGCGGGCGACAGGGCCGGGGTTGAGCAGCCGCCCGCCCGCCGCCGCCTCCTCCCCCCCTCAGACGGACCGCCGCCTCCTCCTCCCCTCAGACGGGCCGCCGCCGCCTCCTCCTCCCCTCAGACGGGCCGCCGTCGCCGCCTCCTCCTCCCTCAGACGGGCCGCCGCCTCCCCTCAGACGGGCCGCCGCCTCCTCCTCAGACGGGCCGCCGCAGGCCGCGGCCACCTCGACACCGCGCCTCACTTACTTTTCGTGGCTGTCACCAGCGCCTTCCCATCCTTCAGCAACTCCTTGATGAACTTGTTGGTCTTTTCCAGCTCGGCTTCGTGCGCCCTCAGCCTCTCTCGAAAATGAGGGCTCTCCACATAACAGTCGCTGAACTCCAACGGCTGCAGCCCATGGTTTCCCGCCTTTCAGGGAGGTGGTGGTCGGAGGTCGGTGAAGGAAGGAGAGAGGAGAGTAAAGGGGGTGGTCGTCCCACCAGGCAAATCTTGAACCTCCGCCTAAATTGATATCACGATAATCTCTCTCCCCCTGGGGAAAAAAAACAACTAAAATCTAGGTGCTCCTCTCTGCAGGAAGGTGCGAACGGGGAGACGGGCAGAAACTAAGATGCAGCTCCGGAGAGAGAGGCAGATCCCGAGCAGAGTAGGCTTTGTGTCCCGGGGATTGCAGCTGCCCGCCGCGAGTGAGAGTGAGCGCAAGAGCCCGGGGGAGGGCGGAGCCTGCACTCTCCGCACCTCCCTTTCTCTCCACACCAACCTTAACTCAAGAAAAAAAACACACCCCAGTGTACACAGCAGAGATACAATCGAACAATATACTGGTGCTGAGTTTTTAAGGGAAAGTGTGTGTGGGTGAGCAGCTAAATACTGGGCAATTCATTTGACATTGAGTGAAGTGCCGATGACTTAAAGCAACAGGTTTGGACTTTTGTTTTCTTTAAATGCACCTCTCGAAGGCTCAGTAAGAAACCATTCTGCTGCGAATGAGATGCAAGTAAAGAATACTACATTAAAATGCTACATTTTCGGCCAAGGGGGCGCTCCCTCACAGAGGGCGGGGTCCGCACACCCTCGCCGAGACGACCAAAGGAGACGTTTTTGCTAATGTGCTATTTATGATGTTAAAAACATCGGCTCTCAGTTGAAAGCGGAACGGCATTTAACACGTCTCAAAATCGCAGGATTATTGAGGTGCTTTCGTTGGGGACCCAAAAGTCGGATTTTCTGCCTGCATCAGGGTCACCAAACACAGTGGCTGTTGAACCGTTGTCGTTATAGTTAATCGTGAGAGTTCGTTTCTTGTTTATTTTGGTGTAGAGAGCCTTGGTGGTACTCTGGTACGTTGTGAAACTGCATCTGATATCTGTGGTGATGGCACTTTCGATAACCCGATGCAGTTGTGTCCACACACCATTTATATAGCTTTGTCACAACTTCCTCACTAAATGGGACATGTCCATCCTAAGTGGATATGGTCACCAGTGTGGAGTACTATTTTCCTCCTCTTTCCATTACCGTCTTGTTGAGCGTCCTCTCTTCGTCGGTGCAATCAATTAAGCACCAAACTAGGAGCCGTTCTGATCACTGGTTGTATTACAAAACGTAGCAAACCTGCACGCAGAGAAAGTGCAGATTAATAGAACAGCATTAAATACCTAAATTTAAATTATACCCAGAAAAGGAAAATTAGCAACTACTTTTTAAGTATTGCCAGGTCCCCCAAATCGGACAGGTCGAGAGGAAAAGTGTTTTCCGACTATTGGTGTAATGGTAACAGTGCATGGTATTCGAGATATGAACGGCATATGTATCTCTCATCTTTTATTTCCTGATCTCTCCAGCATGCAAACCCAACATGTGCAATACCTCCAATACCAAAATGAGAGGTTTTTGAATTTTTGATTAATATTGTGCATGTGTTCAGTAACTTCATAATTCTGGGTTCCAGGGTACCTGCAATGTCCTTAAAAAGCATATGTTAGCCAGCTCAATTTAACTGCAATGGTTTCTTGCTCTTACCTTGTAGGGGCACTGCCTTGAATACAATCATACAATTTTGCAACATGGAAATCGTTCACAAGGCCAGCACCAGAATCCCTAAACACTAGATTCATAAACCCTGTTGTGGGAAATTAGCAGGCGGATGGCAAGAAAGATTCAAGGATGTGTTGAAAACTTTTTTGTAAAAGTGCAACACCCCCGTTTACTCCAGGGAATTCTAGGTACAAGACTGCTCAAAGTATAGAAAGTGCATTCGGATTGGTATTGAGAATCACAAGTCCATGCATCAGGAGCACATAGAAGCAAAGCAAGAGCAGCAGAAGGAGCTTCCACATAACAAACCGACCCAACCAGTAAGCTAACTGGAAGATGCAATTGACACATTGGTCTCATTAGCTATCTCAGAACCCACAAACTAGAGTGGTAGCCATCCTCAATCCCATGGAACCACTTATGAAAAATGAGAGGACAATTATACCACACTAAACAGTCTACTGAGAACTAGATGCCATTGTTTTGATCCAACTTTGGAAAAGGTGTAGAATGATTAATTGGGGCAACTTTTCTGGCTGTTGTTTGGAGTGGTGTCCTGCAAACATCTGAAATTAACAGATGCTTCACAGCTTGGGATAGCAATCACTCTGATCAAGACCGCAAGAAATTGCAAGGAGTTGTAAATACAGCCCAGTCCATCACACAAACTATCTCACTCCAATTGATTCCCTTTACACCTCACACTGCTCTGGAAAACAACAAACATAATCAAGGACACATACCCCAGTCATTCTCTCCCCTTTCCCATCAAGCAGAAGATACAAAAGCTTGAAAGCTCGTAACACCAGATTCAAGAACAGCTGCTTTCCCATTGTTATCGGAATCTTCAATAGACATACCTTCTTGTGGCTTTTTCACTGTTTTTATCTGCATTTTCTCTGCAGCTGTAAATT
The DNA here is from genome assembly GCA_038087875.1 of Malacoraja senta. Classification (NCBI taxonomy): domain Eukaryota; kingdom Metazoa; phylum Chordata; class Chondrichthyes; order Rajiformes; family Rajidae; genus Malacoraja; species Malacoraja senta. The sequence goes on along the minus strand of CM075977.1, from coordinate 223,876,999 downwards.
CTGCAATCTGTACCTTTTCTCGCTTGCACTACCTGGTATGCTTGCTTGGACAGCATGAAAAACAAAGTTTTTCACTGTACACATGACAATAGTAAGCTAATAATTAAGAATGGTAACACCTAGAGTTGGCACAATGAGGCCTTTAGTGACATTTGCAGAAATACTTTTCTTATATTATTTTAATTCTCTGGTCAATCAATCGACTGTTTGTTGATGTTATTATCTTTAATTAGGCAGGCCCTAATTCCGGTGGTAAAAATTATAGCTTTTTAAAAGGAATAAGATAATTCCTTGCTCGGGTTCCTATGAGGTCATTCGTTACATGAGTCCAGATGATTCCAACAAGTCAATGATAACCTTGAATTAAGAAACTATTCACAGTGCACTACGCAGGAAGATTACTTTTCTGGCTGTCATGTAGTTTGCCTTGCAACCATTTTGGGTCCTTCTGTCTAGCAGATGATGTTTCAGGGGAAGGAATTCCAACTAAAAATGTGACCAGAATACTCCAATAGAAGTCAAAATGAATTCCCCATGAGGAGATTTTGAAAATGTAAGACAGGGTTAGTTTCTTCTTTGGGTTTTGATTCAGGATATAAATACCTCAAAGTTTCTCTCATGGCTTAATGAAACTTAGTCCTTGTTACAGGAAAGGCACTTCACTATGAGAATACATTAGATAAATGTTTCAAACATTTATTTCTTCATTGATCTTGCTGATCAAAGCACAAATCAACTCTTACCTTGACAAAAACCTGGACCCACTGCAGTTCGCTTACCGCCACAACAGATCAACGGTGGATGCGATCTCGCTGGCCCTCCACTCCACTCTGGACCACTTGGACAACAAAAACTCATATGTCAGGCTGTTATTCATTGATTACAGCTCGGCATTTAATACAATCATCCCCTCCAAGCTGGTTACCAAACTCGCAGAACTGGGTCTCTGCGCATCCCTCTGCAATTGGATCTTCGACTTCCTCATTCTCAGACCACAGTCTGTTCGTATTGGTGGAAATGTGTCAGACTCGATAACAATCAGCACGGGAGCACCTCAAGGCTGCGTGCTCAGCCCCCTGCTGTACTCACTCTATACTCATGACTGCGTAGCCGGTCATAGTGCGAACTCCATCATCAAGTTCGCTGATGACACCACTGTTGTGGGACGTTTCACTGATGGGGATGAGTCAGAGTATAGAAGAGAGATCGAGCAATTGTCCATATGGTGCCAGCACAATAACCTGGCCCTCAACACCAGCAAAACCAAAGAACTGATTGTGGACTTTGGAAGGAGTAGGATGGGGACCCACAGTCCCGTTTATATAAACGGGTCGATGGTTGAAAGGGTCAAGAGCTTCAAATTCCTGGGCGTGCACATCTCTGAAGATCTTTCCTGGTCCGAAAACACTGATGCAATTATTAAGAAAGCACATCAGCGCCTCTACTTCGTGAGAAGATTACGGAGAGTCGGTTTGTCAAGGAGGACTCTCTCTAACTTCTACAGGTGCACAGTAGAGAGCATGCTGACCGGTTGCATCGTGGCTTGGTTCGACAACTTGAGCGCCCTGGAGAGGAAAAGACTACAAAAAGTAGTAAACACTGCCCAGTCCATCATCGGCTCTGTCCTCCCTTCCATAGAGGGGATCTATCGCAGTCGCTGCCTCAAAAAGGCTGGCAGTATCATCAAGGACCCACACCATCCTGGCCACACACTCATCTCCCTGCTACCTTCAGGTAGAAGGTACAGGAGCCTGAAGACTGCAACGACCAGGTTCAGGAATAGCTACTTCCCCACAGCCATCAGGCTATTAAACTTGGCTCGGACAAAACTCTGAACATTAATAGTCCATTATCTGTTATTTGCACTTTATCAGTTTATTTATTCATGTGTGTATATATTCATATAATGGTATATGGACACACTGATCTGTTTTGTAGTCAATGCCTACTGTGTTCTGTTGTGCTGAAGCAAAGCAAGAATTTCATTGTCCTATCAGGGACACATGACAATAAACTCACTTGAACTTGAACGGATGGGATTTCTTTTATCGAAAAGATTAAGTAACATTTTCTTGTTAGATGTCGGTGAATTTTTAGCAGTAAATGCTATAATAGGTTTTATGGATCAATTTAATTTATGTTGATGTGTTCACAGTGTCATCTGAAGTCATTGTGTCATTGACACCATATGAATTTATTACCTCAACACTGCAACATTTATGTGCACAGTTAAGTCAGGTTATTGATTGATTTTGTTTTACATATTATCTTCTCTGTTAAATTCTGAACAATACAGGAAACAATGCAATAAGTCGACAAATATGTGCTATAACTCAATTTGGAAGCTTAAAAATGTAATATTTAGTTAATTTAATGGGTACATTGGTTTTTTAAAGGAGGAAAGTGCAGTCAATGTAATCAATGGGCATGCAAGCACTCTACTGTAAAAAAAATAATATTGTTTTAAAGATCCTATTAAGAATTTGGATTTATTTGCATGTCATTATTTCCTTAGAACACCCCCATACTCTTTATATTCAATGAATTATTTTAAAAGTAAATGTATTATCATTATATATTTAAAAAACAGCATCCAATGTCCACAGAAAGAGGATGTTTGCCAATAGTCTCATTTGTTTTACTGTTTAAGAAACTGGCATTAATCATTGATGTTGCAATTTGACCCAAAACACAATTTTTCTTTGGAATTAAAATGATAGTGTAATATGGAGATACATGAAACTGAAAATCCTGGAACCTTGAGCAAAACATTGGAGGAACTCAGTGAGTGTTGGAGGGAATCAGCAAGTCAGGCAGCATCTGGGGAGGAAATGGAAAGGCATTTCAGACTAATAAAAGGTGCCGACCCAAAATATCGCCTGTCCATTCCCTCCCCAGATGCTGCCTAACATATCAAGCAGCATCTGATCTGTCAGGCAAATGCTGCCTGATGGGACACCTGGTAATTGCCCGATAGGCACTGAAGTCTGCCAACCTTGAACTTAAAAAAGCAGAACGCATGGTGAGATCAGGGGGAATAATCAGAACAAGAGAATACTTTGTGAAGGGAGTGAAGGAATTACCGTGCAGGCCGGAGTTTGGTGGCATGAACTTACAGAAAGCAAATGGAGAGGCCAAACGTTACTCAGGTGAGAATTTGAAAATTCAGATTTAAGCGAGTTGAGAGAGAGCTTTTTCCAAGGGTAGGCGTAGAAAGAAATACTGTTGTGAAGAGCAAATGAGGTAGATGGACAGCATTTTACATGGAAACATTGTGTCGTACAGCGGCTAGAAGTACCAGTACATAGTTTTAGCAACCTGGATTTGATCCTGACCTCAGATGCTGTCTGGTGTTTGCACATTCACTTTGTGACCATATGAGTTTATCAGTTGCTTCATTTCCTCCAACATCCCAAAGACACACAAAGGTTGATGGCAGGAGAATTGGGAGGACTTGATTGTCATGCTGTGTGAATTAGTTACAGGGAAATATTAGAGAATGAGACTGATGGGAATGCTCAAAGAGCCAACATAGATTTGGTGGTCCAAATTGTCTCCTTCTCTGTCGTAAGAATAATAATTTACAAATAAATGTTAAGAGGAAGTCCTATTTGTAACAGAGGTATAACAATAGTAGGTGAAGCGAATGGCTGTGAATACAGTTTGGGTTGTTTATATGGAGGGACAGACAAAAGGAGAACATGAGAGCAGTGAACTCAAGGTACACAGAATATGGTGGTATGTGACAGACCTTAAAATCACCATGAGTAGTCACAAAAGAGGAAAATAGTGAAGGTATCTCAGTGAGATAACTTTATTGTTCTTTGAGCAAATATTTGAGAACAAGAATATGAAATGAGAGACGGGATGTGAAACAGATGAGTTGCTCATCAAAAGGAAGTTGTCAAATGAACACATGATTAAACCAATCTGTGATTCCATGAGAGGAGTCTCACCACACTGCAATAGTCTGGAGCATGGAGTAGAAGTATGACCGAACGGAAAGGCAGTTTTTGGGGGAAAGTATCAGCACCCCTTAGTCAGATTTCAGTCAAGACCAAACTGTCGATTCCATAAGCTGAGATGGCAAGTTCCTTTCTCAAATGAACAGACATTTTGCAGAGATCTAGCCTACTGGTCAAGTCCACGGGATCAGCAGTGAAGGGGATGAAGTGAATGAGAGGAAATTTGGCAAGATAACTTCCCAGCAATTGCACTATGCTGATTGGCTAGCCAAAGTGTAGAAAGGGACAGTTGAATACTAACCACAAAACATTCAAACATGCCTATCAAAAGATGCACATTTAATTTTATGCTGCTGTTTATGAAAGTGCAGGACATATTCTGTTTTCATTGGGTTGTAAAGGTATTCTTTTAAACTATTCACCATGAGGTATTAGTTAGTGTATGGATCGGATGCATATGTTTAATCTCTAGATCAAGTTACAAACCCAGACCATGGTGGAAGTCTCTATAATTGCTATAATTGACCACATTAAAATAAATCTGGGGAAACTCAGTACAATTCAGATGGGTTTGCACCTAATAAAGTCTGTCCTTTAGCAGTAAATTGCAATCTCACTAAAAATGACAGTCTTTCCCAGATGATACAATAGAAAAGGATCCCCACACTCTTGACAGATTAGAAGCTTCCATTAGATGTTGACTGATACTTAGTCTTAGTTTTAGTTTAGGGATACAGTGCGGAAACAGGCCCTTCGGCCCACCGGGTCCAAGCCGACCAGCAATCACCACACATTAACACAATCCTACATCTTCTAGGGGCAATTTTTACATTTACCAAGCCAATTAACCTACAAACCTGTACGTCTTTGGAGTGTGGGAGGAAACCGAAGATCTCGGAGAAAACCCACGCAGGTCGCGGGGAGAAAGTACAAACTCCGTACAGACAGCACCCGTAGTCGGGATCGAACCCGGGTCACCGGCACGGCAGCAACTCTACCGCTGCGTCACCATGACCGCCCTTATTCCATCCATAATAATAGGCACGTCTAGAAATTGATGTGAATCATAAAAGGGCACTCATGTAAAACTAAATTGGTACTCAAATAAAGTAACTAAATCGGTAGTAAAGAAAGCAAAAGCAATGCTAGCATTTATTTTGAGAGGGCTTGTGTACAAAAACAGGGATATAAGGCTCTATAAGGCACTGGTCAGACCGCATTTGGAATACTGTGAGCAATTTTGGGCACCATATCTGAGGAAGGATGTGCTAGCTCTGGAAAGGGCCCAGGGGAGGTTTACAAGAATTATCCCAGGAATAACATATGATGAGCATTTGACGCCACTGGGCCTGTACTCAATGGAGTTCAGAAGAATGAGGGGAACCTCTTTAGGAAGGAGATGAGGAGGAATTTCTTTAGTCAGAGGGTGGTGAATCTGTGGAATTCTTTGCCACAGAAGGCTGTGGAGGCAAAGTCAGTGGATATATTTAAGGCAGAGATAGATAGATTCTTGATTAGTACATTTGTGGGGTTATGGGGAGAAGGCAGGAGAATGGGATTAGGAGGGAGAGATAGATCAGCCATGATTTAATGGCTGTAGATGGGCCGAATGGCCTAATTCTTCTCCTGTCACATGATCTTATAAATGTGCTTTACATACTTCTATATACACATTGTTGAATGTGCATAAAGAAACAACATCTAGGACCAAGGCCATATCCAATGGGTGAGCCTGTGAGGAAAGGGAGTTAGTCCAATCCCACATTGGTCCCTGGCGTGACATGAAGCATCTGACCCGGTTTGATGGTGGTAGGCTCTGACCTGGGTTGGTGAGGAAAGGTGGGAAGGTGTTGCTTCAGATAGTTCAGCTCCATTTGGGTTTGACTGGAGGAGGGTTCAAATAGAGTTCAGTGGTGTGAAGGTGGAAATCCTAACCTCATTACATGGAAATTGGTGAGTTCAGGGAAGGAGAATGTTAAGTCAGAGCCATGAGTGATCAGGGTGTTCTGGATTGTGGCCTGGGCAGATTAGGAGAGGGGTGGGGTGAATCAAGGGGTGAGATTTGAGGGAAGGAGTCATGGTTCAGAAGGATAGAATGTTATTCCAAGTGCGTATACAGGTGCATCAAAAAAAGGGCACTGATGTAAAACTAAATTGGTACTAAAATAAAGTAACTAAATCGGTAGTAAAGAAAGCAAACGCAATGCTAGCATTTATTTTGAGAGGGCTTGTATACAAAAACAGGGGTGTAAGGCTCTATAAGGCACTGTGGTCAGACCGCATTTGGAATATTGTGAGCAATTTTGGGCACCATATCTGAGGAAGGATGTGCTGGCTCTGGAAAGGGCAATAGACCAATAGGTGCAGGAGTATGCCATTTGGCCCTTCGAGCCAGCACCACCATTTAATCTGATCATCCCCCAATCAGTACCCCATTCCTGCCTTCTCCCCATATCCCCTGATCTGCTATCTTTAAGAACCCTATCTAGCTCTCTCTTGAGAGTATCCAGAGAACTGGCCTCCACCGCCCTCTGAGGCAGAGAATTCCACAGACTCGCAACTCTCTGTGAGAAAAAGTGTTTCCTCGTCTCCGTTCTAAATGGCTTACCCCTTATTCTTAAACTGTGGCCCCTGGTTCTGGACTCCCCCAACATTGGGAACATGTTTCCTGCCTCTAGCGTGTCCAAACCCTTAATAATCTTATATGTTTCAATAAGATACCCTCTCATCCTTCAAAACTCCAGAGTATACAAGCCCAGCCGCTCCATTCCCTCAGCATATGACAGTCCCGCCATCCCAGGAATTAATCTTGTAAACCTACGCTGTACTCCCTCAATAGCAAGAATGTCTTTCCTCAAATTAGGGGACCAAAACTGCACACAATACTCCAGGTGTGGTCTCACTAGGGTCCTATACAACTGCAAAAGAACCCCTTTGCTCCCATACTCAACTCCTCTTGTTATAAAGGCCAACATGCCATCCGCTTTCTTCACTGCCTGCTGTGCCTGCATGCTTACTTTCATTGACTGATGAACAAGGATCCCCAGATCCCGTTGTACTTCTCCTTCTCCCAACTTGACACAAGGCAACATCGTCTCATTGTTCTGCAACACTCCAGAAGGATGTGTATCCAACATGAAATCGCATCAGCAGAGATCATTCCCATAGAAGATTTGAGGTTTGGCCCATGCTGGAAAGTGCACACTTGAATTTCTAGTGTGATGCAAAACAACTGCGAATATCTATTAATATTCTGGGAAAAGTGCTATTTTAATCATAGCATTGAATTTCTCGGCATAGTCTATACTTACTTGCAGCAACTCAACAAATTTGTAAATACAGTACTTGATAAATAACATAACATGACAAACAAAAAAAAGTTGAATAAAAAACGATATAGTACAAAACTAATCAAGAGGGTTCGTAGTTTGGTTTTTAGATGGAGTTTGTAGTGTTCAAAAGCCTGATGGTTATTTGCAAAAAGCTGAACCTGGACGTCACAGTCTTCAGACTCCTATACCTTCATCCCCATGGCGGAAGTGAAATGAGAGCATTGCCAGGGTGGTGTGGATCCTTGATAATGCTGGCTGCCTTTTTGAGGAAGCGCCTTCTATAGATCCCTTCAAAGGTGGGGAGGTCAGTACCCGTGATGGACCAGGCAGTGTCCACCAGTTTTTGTAATCTTCATTCCTGGGTGTTCGAGTTGCTGAACCAGGCCATAATGTAACCAATCAATATGCTCTCTACCTGTTGCCTGTCCATTCCCTCCACAGATGCTGCCTGGCCCACTGAGTTCACCTGCACTTGGTGTTTAGCACATAATTGCAATTGATCACTTTCCTGCTGTCTTTATCATGCAAAGGCAGCAGGAAATAAATTTACAAGAAGGAACTAAGTATTTAATCTCATAGTGATTGCTTAAGTAAATAGTAAAAAGGGGCTGGGTGTATATACTGTATTTGACATTTGTTCGTAAAATTAATTTTCTGAGCAGTTGCTTACAGGAGTATCACAGTGATCAGTCTTGGGCTTAGCTAGTCAAAATATATCAATGATTTGGATGAAAGAATACAATGTCATATTTCAAGGTATGCCAATGACATGAACCTGAGTGGGACTGTGATTTGTGAAAAGGTTACAAAAAGGCTTTAAGATGAATGAGTGGCAGAAGGGCAAAATATTATTTAAATAGTGATAGATTGAGAAATATTATGTGCAAAATGAGCTTGGTATCTATGTATACCTGTCAATAAAAACAATTTAAACTTACAGGTACAACCCGCAGCTAATGGTATGTTGCCCTTCATTGCAAGAGGTTAAGCACAGGAGCAGGAAGCCTTACTGCAGAGATGAGCCTAACTGCAGATGCTGGAATCTGGAGCTAATAACAAACTGCTGGAGGAATTCAATGGATTGAGCAGAAGGGTAAGGAAATGTCAACATTTCAGATCTGGACCTTGCATTTGGACCTGATGTCTTACTCCACTAACCTTACAAGGTCAGGTGAGACCACAGCTGGAGTATGGTGTGCCGTTTGAGAAAATATATACTTGCCATGGAAAGTATTCCACAAAGGTTCACCAGAATGGTTCCAAAGATGGTGAGACTGTTGTCACTCAAGTTTAATGAATACAGGAGATCCCATCAAAACATACAAATGTCTGACAGGACTCGATAGGCTGGATGCTGGGAGGATATTTTCACTGGCAGGGAAATTATAGCAGGACGGATGTCAAGATGTTTCCACCAGTGGGCAAATCTTGATCTAGAGATATTTACAGAGTAGGGGACAGTTATTTAAAACCTGAGGTGCAAGCTTGGCATAGAGATTATTAAATCTCTAGTACTCCCTATCTTGGAGACTAGATCGCTGGAGACATTTAAAGAGGAAGTAAATAAAACGTTGAAAGGTCAAGGAATTGAGAATTATGGGGAACTGGTACAGAAAATGAATTGAGGCCTGGGGCAGATCAGCCTACTCCTGCTCTTATTTCCTCATGTGCTTGGTTTTTAAAAAACATTATTTTTCTGTTCTCTTCTTTCCCCTCACATTACCTCCATCCCCTTCCCATCACATCTCATCCTATTCGCGCCCTTCTCTCTCACTTCACTTTCCTCCCCATTCTTTCCTTCCAATAACAACTCTCATTTTCCTCCTCCTCCCCTGTCTTCTTTTCCCCCCCATCCTCTCATTCTCATCCCCACCTTCTCTCATTCTCATCCCCACCTTCTCTACTCCTCATTTTCTGTCCCTACACCACCCTATCTCTCCCTGTCCCACTCACTCTACCCTCCGCCCTTCCCCTTTCCCCTTCACAACACCCATATTCCATGAATAACTAAGTGCACATTTGCAACATCTGCAGCTTTTAAATGAGCACAGTCATTGTGAGATGAGGGTGATGTAGAATGAAGTAAGGAGGATACTGTTATTTTCCATTACTTCAGCCCTGTCTCCAGCCAATGTCTCAATAACAGATGTGCCTGCCATTCAATAAGGCACCCTTAATAGAATAACAGATAAAGTTAGAGAATGCAAAATTAGGAGTAGGAGAAAATATACTCATTGGCTTCTGAATTAGAAGCAGAGACTGGGAGTAAAATGTCCCCATTTGTAGAGGAAGAAGGTGGATGGTAATGTTTCAAAAATAATACTGTATGGTCCACTGCTGTTCACAATTTACATGAATGGCTTAGATTCTGGAATCAAAAAAATAAACGTCTAAATTTGCAGACTATACTAAATTGGAATGTGGATTTGGGGTGGGAATGGGATTGGTTGTCATTACTGAAGAGGACTACAAAAATCACAACAGAATGTTAATGAATTTATAAAATGGATGAATAATTGGAGAATTATGTTCAACACAGATAATATATACAAGGTAATATTTTTAGGTACATGCACAACTCACCTATTACCTGGAAGATATCAGTCCAAAGGATTTTGCAGTATAAATACACTAATCTTTAACAGTTGCACGACAGATTAGATAAGCTATATATAAAATGGATAAACAAAGAACTTGGCTTTATTTGCTGAGGTAAAGAACTTTAAAGCAGAGAAATTACACTAAACCTGTATGGAGACCTGGTTAGACCATACTTGACATACTGCAGTTATGATCATATTATCTGTAGGACATAAGGGTGTTGAAGGAGTGTGGAGAATATTCACAATGATGGTAGCAGAAATATGATGTTTGGATATGCAGAAAAATATGGACAGTGGGTCTTCTTTCCCTTTGTTAAAGATACCTTTAAAATAATGGAAGGTTTTGTTGGAGTGGATGCAGAGAAGATGTTTCTACTTTTGGGAAGATAACATTTCTCTGCACCTACACCAACCAAATATAGCCAGAGGCCATCAAAGTAAGAAATACAGTGGGGAATTCAGAAGGCCCTTTACTTAATGAGTGGTAAGAAAGTGGGATTTGCCATGATTAAATCTTCCTCCTAATTTATCTCAATTCATCCTGTAAAGCAGGACACATTGTATATATGGTTTATATTGGGGTGGTAAGGTGGCGCAGTGGTAGAGTTGCTGCCTTACAGCGCCGGAGATCCGGGTTCGATCCTGACTACGGGTGCTGTCTGTATGGAGTTTTGTACATTCTCCCCGTGACCTGCTTGTGTTTTCTCCGAGATCTTCGGTTTCCTCCCACATTCCAAAGACGTACAGGTTTGTAGGTAAATTGGCTTGGTAAATGTAAAAAATGTCCCTAGTGGGTGTAGTGGGTATCACCGGTCGGCGCGGACCCAGTGGGCCGAAAAAGGCGTGTTAACTAAACTAAACTAACTTTCAATCCATAATACAGAAACACTGTAAAGTCATAATTACCCTTCATACAATATTCTGTAGTGGATTTTCAATTATCTCAGTAAGAGAAGCCCGTAAACATCTATCTTTTTGACTTCATGTATGCAACAGATCTATTTATATACACGGTGGAACTGAGGTGGCTTGAGGAATGTACTCCCTGCATCTAAAACATGCCGATACTAGTTCATGACTAGATATTGCTTAAACCTCTGTCCTCTGCAGTGTAATTTCACTGGGAGGAGTGTCTCTTTTTGAGACTTCTAACTAGCTTACTTTGTCTGTTGAGAGGTTTTCAACTCTTGAGTAGTCTCAGTTAAGAAATTATGTTATTTATCTTGCAGAAAGCCTTCAACCATTTTTAGCGACTGTCCCCTTGCAATCCAGAACGGAAGCAATAGTTCATAAAATGATTGCTAGTAGCCAGAAATAAGGTGGTTCTCTGTAATTGGCTGGGGAAGAATTGAATGTGATAATAATGAGAAGAGGGTTACCACAGACTGCTCATAGTGTGTGGTTGAAAAGTAGGATCTAGGGGGCAGTTATTGGGGAGATGGAAACAATAAAATGGTATTAGTGTACATACATAGAACAGCACAGACAGGAACAGGCCCTTCAACCCACAATGTCCGTGCCAAACATAATGGCAGGTTAAAGTAATCTTATCTGGCTGTACATGTTCCTTACCCCTTCATTCCCTGTAATCGATGCGCCTACCTAAAAGACTTTTAAATGTCACTATCTTATCTGCCTCTACTACTACCCCTGGCTATGTGTTTCAGGCACCCACTTTTCTTACTCTCTCTGTGTATAGAATTTGCCCCGCACTTTCTAATATTTCTAAGACTAATATTTATTGTCTCTTCTCTTTCTTCCTCATAAAATGTTACTTTTTGCACTTCCCAGTAATAAAATTTAATTTGCCACATTGACCCTTGATACCCGTATTAATCAAGAATCTCTCAAACTCTGCTTTAAATATATCCAATGACTTGGCCACCATCATCCTTGGTAATGAATTCCACAGATTCACCACCCTCTGACTAAAGAAATTCCTCATCTCCTTTGCAAGGGTATATCCTTTTATTCTGAGGCTGTGCCGTCTGGTCCTAGATTCTCCCACTAGTGGAAACATTCTCTCCACATTAACTCTATCCAAGCCTTTCACTATTTGGTAAGTTTCCTTTAGGTCCCCTCTCATCCTTCTAATCCAGTGAGTACCGGCCCAGCACCATCAAATGCTCATCATATCTTAACCCAATCATCCCCAAGATTATTCTCATAAACCTCCTCTGGACCCTCTCTAACACCAGCATATCTTTCCTCAGATAGGGAGCCCAAAACTGCTCACAATACTCCAAATGCAGTCTGACCAATGCCTTATTACTGCCTCAGCACTACATCCCTGTTTTTATTTTCTAGCCCTCTCAAAATAAATGTTAACATTGCATTTGCCGTCCTTACAACGATTCAACTTGCAAATGAACCTTTTGGGAATCCTGCACCAGCACACGCAAAACGTCACCCATTCATTCTATCCAGAGATGCTGCCTGTCCCACTGAGTTACTCCAGCATTTTGTGTCTATCACCAGCACTCCCAAGAACCTTTGCATTTCCGATTTCTGAATCCTCTCCCCATTTAGAAAATAGTCTACACCTTTATTCCAACTATCGAAATGCATGATCGCACACTACCAACTACTGAAGTCAGGCTAATCGGCCTATAGTTTCCCTTCTTTTGCTTCGCCCTCTTCTTGAACAGCAGAGTAACATTTGCAACTTTCCAGCCCTCTGGGACCACTCCTGACACTCGTGATTCGTGAAAGGTCTCCACAATCTCTAAAGTTACCTCTTTCAGAACCCTGGGGTATGGTCCATCTGGTTCAGGTGACTTATCCACCTTCAGGCTTCCCAGACACCTCTCCTCAGTAATAGCAACTCCACTATCTTCTTGTGTGGTGTGGCGGCGCCTAGCGGCAGCGGCTCGACTGCGATCCATTTGTCTTTTTTTAATTTTTGTCTCGTTAAATGTATGTTTTGACTCTAGTTTTATTTTTTTTTTAGCTGTGTATATGTGGGGGGTGGGGGGAAACCGTTTAATCTCTTCCCTGTACGGGGACCCGACTTTTTCCCTGTCGGGTATCCGATGTCGTTGGGCCTAACATCATGGAGCCGGTGGCGGCCTCCGGCCGGAACCAACTTGAAGGCTCCAGTCGCGGAGCCTGCGGACCTGCCATCGCGGAGCTGGTCGTCTTCGGAACGGGAAGCGCTGTGGTGGTGCGCGGCTGTGACCCGACTTCGGAGGGTCCGGCCGCAGGCCCGGTGGACGGTAACATCGGGAGCTCGCAGGTCCCTGGTGGGAGACCGCTTTTCAGAGCTCCCGCAACGGCAACTTCTCCCGCCGGAATCGCGGGGTTAAATGACTTGGAGCGGGGCCTAACATCGTCCGGCGCAGATTAATGGCCGCGGGACTTACCATCGCCGCCGGGGGCTTTAACAGCGGGAGCCCCAGTCGCCTCGACGCTGCAGTTGGACTGCTGGACCGCGGGAGAAGAACAAAGGGAAGAGATAAGACTTTTGCCTTCCATCACAGTGAGGAGGTGTTGGAGATTCACTTTGATGGATTTGTGTAAACTGTGTTAAGTGTGGGTCTTAGTTTTTTTTGTAATGTTAAGACTGTAGAAAATGCAATTTCGTTCAAACCAAGCTGTTTGAATGACAATAAAAGGCATTCTATTCTATTCTGCCCCCTGACTCTCTTCATACTTTTTCCTGGTGCCATTTCTTTATTCCCCATTACTTCTCCAGCATAATTTTCCAGTAGTCCAATGTCCATCTGTGCCAATGAGTATCCTCTTTTCCTTTGAGAATATTGAGTAACTGCTCAAAGACATCCTTGACACTAGCATCTGGAAGGCAACATACGATCTTGGAGTCTCATTCATAACTGTAAATAAGCAGACTGTACAATCTGGAGTTCAAGATCATGTTTAATCAGTACCCATAGTATAGCGGTACAGCATGTTGTTAGTTGTTAGTTGTTAGTTCATCGTTACCGCTTCCAAGACTGACCAGTATAGGAAGTGGGTGTTTGTATGAATCATACAGTAAGGTGGGGTTAGTGATGCTATTTCTACTATGATTGGTTCACATGCAATAACCAATCTACAATAACCATAGAATATAATATGCCAAACCATCAAAGCATAGTTAGGAGCTGACCTGGTGCAAAATTGGCAGAGGAGCTTCCTCTGTCTGCTCAGCATACACTTTCATATAGTAGTAATGGGGAAATACAAGCAACTTTTTATTTGAACAATGAATATACAGAAATCCTTTAATCTTGACATGAAACTGCTTGTAAACCAGAGATAGAAAAACCAAATTTTCAAGCTGTTTAAAAAAACATTGATTTTTACGTTGTTCTCATTTCATTATTTGCAAGATGACGGACAAGATAAGGCAAATAAATTGGTTTGCAATAAGTGCAGGATATTACTCTGTCGCACCTCACCCGACTGGATTTTGCCTCAGATCAGTTGTTTGGACTGTATTCAGAAATCTTCGCTAGAGGGGAACGGCTTGACTCATCAAGACTTTAAGCTTAAACATGTTATATTTGCATCAGTTTCATTGCACAAGGGAGGGTGTGTATACCCATATACCTAGTCAGTGTGACGGAGGAGAGCCAGGGAACTTAATTATTATTCAGAACTGCTGAAATGTTTACAATCTCAAATAGGTGTGTCTAACAAGCTTTATATTGTCAGTGCAAGAATACAGAAGACATAAACTGCGAGTGAGGGAGAAGTGCAAGGACTTAAGGGCCTGCCCCACTTTCACGACCTAATTCACGACCTCTGCCGAGTTTGCCCTTGACTCATACTCGCAGCATGGTCGTCACGAGGTCGTAGGTAGGTCGTGATGCTAGTCGTAGGTACTCGTGGCATCAAGTAGGTCCGGGCGTTTTTCTAGCTTGGTGAAAAATGTCCACGAGTAAAAAAGGTTGTGAATTAGGTCGTGAAAGTGAGACAGGCCCTTTAGTAGATAGCACAATGTGTCAATGAGAGGGCATAGTGAGAGGAAAGTGGACCCAGTGCAGTACGAAAGGTGGGATTATTAGGGTCATAAGGTCATGTGATAGGAGTAGAATTAGGCCATTCGGCCCATCAAGTCGTCTACACCATTCAATCACGGCTGATCTATCTCTCGCTCCGAACCCCATTCTCCTGCCTTCTCTCCATAACCTCTGACACCTGTACTAATCAAGAATCTATCTATCTCGGCCTTAAGAATTTCCACTGACTTGGCCTCCACAGCCTATGGCAAAGAATTCCACAGATTCACCACCCTCTGACTAAAGAAATGTCTCCTCATCTCCTTCCTAAAAGAACGTCCTTTAATTCTAAGAGAAGTGGACAGCTTGCTGAAGAAGGATCCCCACCCGAAATGTCACCTATCCATGTTGTCCAGAAATCCTGCTTGAACCACTGAGTTGCTCCAGCACTTTGTCCCTTTTTGTGTGAACCCGCATCTGCAGTTCCTTGTTTCTACTCTGAAACACTTGAAGGGTCTATTGTTCAAAGAAGCCATTTGAATGTAAATATAATTTATTGGTGTAATGACAATGAATAAAATGATGATACTATGAATGAAAAGAATATTTATTGATGGCAGCACATTTCTTGTATATATTATGACAAATAAAGTTTATTTTTGAAATAGAAATATAATCAGTGAAGGAAAAACAAAAGGACAAAATGAAAGGCAGTTTGTAGATGTTGGGTATGTCCTTCCCTTATACACATAGAAGAATTATCCATCGTTAATAAGCGAGTTCGGTATTCCGACTGCACATGTCATAGGTCACAAGTGAAAAACAATCTTGGCAACGGTGGTGCTGCATTGTGTGCAGGCTTGTGTTTCGTCCGTGGTTGGGGTCGGGCCTAACTCTCCGTTGCAGCGGGCGTTGTTGAGTTGCGGCTGGGCCGTCCCCTCCCCAATGTCCCGTCCTTGTCCGGGGTGGCCCTGGGCTGGTGGGGCGGCCCTGGACTTGTAGCTGGCACTGCAGCCGCTGGCTCCAGCTCAGCTCTGCCTGTCACGCCGGGTTGGCCAGCAGCCCTCCACCTCCACCCCCCTCCCCTCAGTCCGACACCGAGATCCTGCTGAAGATGGGCAGCCGCCGGCCCTGCTCGAAGAAGTGCGACTCGGAGCCGCTGCTGCTGGAGTCGTCCTGGTCGGAGAGAGAATCTGCGGATGGGCTCCAGCTGGCCATGGGCAGGCCGGGTGCCCGCTGGAATTGCTGGTACTGTTGGTGGTGCTGGAGGCAGCAGCAACCTCCTCCCCCTCCCTTGCTCAGCCCCATGCACTGAGTCCATGCCAGCTCCAACTCCAGGTCGGGGCTGAAGGTCGCCCGGTCGAGTGCCGGGTCGGAGGAGACTGAGCCCAGGCTGGCGCAGGCAAGGCCGGACCCCTCGCTCCTCTTCAGGGTTGTGGTTGAAGTGGCAGCGGGTACCGTAGGGGCAGAAGCTGGTGGTGTGCAAGGTACGGCTTGTACTTGGGGTGGCATCTGAGGGAGCGCAGCTCGGCCAGGCCGTGGGCGAACTGGCACGTCGCCTTAGCGGCCCATTGGGGAGCGGGTTCCTCTGGAGTTGGAGCAGGGTTGGGCTGGAGTTGACGCTGGCTGTGAGCCTGTGGGTTCTCCATGCTTGCTGTGGGCCTGGGGCCGCTGGTGTTGTTGGTCTGGGCTGGCGGTTGGCCCGGCAGGAGAGGCGGAGGTGAGCTGGGGTTGGCACCTCTCCGTGCTGGCTGTGGGCCTGGGGGCAGGTGTCCTGTCGGTCCGGATATCTCCGGCCGCCCTCCCGGGGCAGGGATGGGTCACTCGAATGGGGGGTGGGGGCGGACCGGGGACGGTCCAGTAGCGCTTGCGGCACCGGGAACACGGGTTTGATCCTGGCTGCGGATGAGGCGAGGTTCTGTGTGCGTGCAGCTGCCGAGAGCCTGTCCAGTCTCCACCTCTCCACTCGCATCTGCCCCCTGACAAATACAAACTTTTAAAAAAGACAAAAAAAAATCGGACCCAAACTATACTCACTGAATCTACAGCGCTTCGTCGATTTTTATTCATAGTGTTTGACCTTTGATAAATCCCATGATTCTTTGCATTTTTCGGAATACTGAACTCGCTTATTAACCTCAGAGAATAACAAAGAGAGAAGCATACTATCAACTGAACATCAGAATACAAAACAAGGAACCTCTGCAGCCAGAGTAAATAAACTGCTGGTTAGAAAACTGCAAATGCACATGAGCAGAGGGCAGATGGGGCAAGGGAGTTTGATTATGTGAGGGAGAGGGAGAAAGTGTGGGGATGGGAAGGAGGGTGCACGGGGACAGGAGGGAGGGAGGATGCGTGGGGACAGGAGGGGTGCAAAAAGAAGGGTTGAGGGGGGCATTGAGAAGGATTCCAAGGGGTGTCGAGACGTTGAGGGCAGGAAATTAACAGGAGGGGCCTTGAGGGGATAGTTGAAAAGGGGTTATTGTGAGGGGGTTGAGATCAGGGTGGTGGGGGTGAGTATTGTGGGGGGATGTTGAGGGAGGGGGGCCCATTGGAAGGGAGTGCTGGGGGAGGGGAGGCATTGATGGGGGGTGGGGCCAATGGAGGGGGATGTTGGGAACAGACATTGAGAGGTGGGTGTTGGGTATGGAGTTGAGGGAATGTGGAGCGACGGTGTTGAGAAGGACGGAGGCAGAGCGGGGAATTGAGGGGTGTAGGGGGGTTAAGGGTGTTTTGCTGAGAGGGATGGAGGATGGGGTTAAGAGTGTTTTGCTGACTGGTGGTGGGAACGAGGGTGTTGCGAAGTTTAGGTGGGGGGTGAGGGTGTGTGTGGAGGGGGGAAGGGAGTGTGCAGGGGGGAAAGGGGTGTGGAGGGGAGCGTTGAGAGGGGGTTAAGAGTTGCTGACTAGCGGTGGGAATAGGGGTGTTGAGGTTGAGGAGGTAGGGGAAGGGGGTTTGGTGCGGGGGAGGGGTAAGGGCGGGTGTGTGTGGAGGGGGGAGGAGGAGGAGGTGGAGGGGGTTAAGAGTGTTATGCCGCCGGGCGGTGGGAACTGTTGTGCAGAGCCACGTTTTCCGCGGCGCGGTGTGGAGGCAGCGCTTCCGTTGCTGCTGCCCGGGAGCCGGAGCCGCCGTTTTTGGTTGTAGTTGTTGCTGCTGTTGTCCGTTTCTCCGTCCGTCCGTCCTCATGTCGGCCCAGAGGCCCGGCCGTCGAGGCCGCAGCGGCAGCGGGTGCCGCGGGCGGGTGCGGCTGGTTTATCGCTCGTTGCAGAGCGCCCAGGATTACCTTGAGAGCGGGGATCACGGCACGGCCTTCGCCCACTACCTGCTGTTGCTCAACCTGGCGCCGGAGCTGAAGGAAATCATCAGGGTGAGTGTGGAGGGAGGAAGGCGAGGATAGACACAACATGCTGGAGACAGTAACTCAGCGGATCAGGCAGCAGTATCTGCGGGGTTGGGTTCTTGTTGTCGCCCCGAAGCCGCTTCGGACATTAGTTTGTTTGTGGGGGAGAGTGGACACAAAATGTTGGAGTCAATGCACGGCCGCAGCATCCTGGGCGCCGAAAATTAAACAGCACCTGAAACTTGGCAGAGTAAGGGAACCTAGGGTGGGCAAAAGTGCTGGAGAAACTCGGTGTGTGAGGCAGCATCTATGGAGCGAAGGAAATAGGCAATGTTTCGGGCCGAAACCCTTCTTCAGACTGATGTGGGGGAGGAGAAAGGAAGAGGTGGAGCCAGAGAGCTGAGAAGGGGAGGATAAAGTATGGACTACCTGAAATTAGAGAAGTCAATGTTCATACCGCTGGGGTGCAGACTGCCCAAGTGAAATATGAGGTGCTGCTCCAATTTACGGTGGTCCTCACTCTGGCCATGGAGGAGGCCCAGGACAGAAAGCGCTGAGCCACCGTGAGATCAGGTTGGTTATTGCAAACCGAGCTGTGTTCAGCGAAGCGATCGCCAAGCCTACGCTTGGTTTCACCGATGTAGAGCAGCTGACATCTAGCGCAGCGGATGCAATAAATGAGGTTGGAGGATGTGCGGGTGAACCTCTGCCGGAACCTGGAAAGACTGCTTGGGTCCTTGAATGGAGTCAAGGGGGGAGGTAAATTGACAAGTGTAGCATTTCCTGCGGTTGCAAGGGAAAGTGCCCGTTGAGGGGGTGGTTTGGGTGGGAAGGGATGAATTGACCAGGGAGTTACGGAGGGAGCGGTCTCTGTGGAAAGCAGACAGGGGAGGAGATGGGAAGATGTGGCAAGTGGTGGGGTCACGTTGGAGGTGGCGAAGATGACGGAGGATTATTTGTTGTACGTGACGGCTAGTGGGGTGGAAGGTGAGGACAAGGGGGACTCTGCCCTTGTTACGAGTGGGGGGATGGGGAGTGAGAGTAGAGTCGCGGGGTATAGAGGAGACCCTGGTGAGAGCCTCATCTATGGTAGAGGAGGGAAACCCCCGTTCCCTGAAGAATGAGGACATCTTCGATGCCCTGGTGTGGAAAACCTCATCCTGGGTGCAGTTGCGGCATAGACGGAGGAATTGGGAGTAGCGGATGGAGTCCTTACAGGAAGCAGGGTGGGAAGAAGTGTAGTCCAGATAGCCATGGGAGTCAGTGGGTTTATAGTGGATATCGATCAGGAGTCTATCACCTGCGATGGAGATAGTGAGGTCAAGAAATGGTAGGGAAGTGTCGGAAATGGTCTAGGTGTATTTGAGTGCCGGATGGAAGTTCGTGGTGAAATGGATGAAGTCCGTGAATTGTGTGTGGGTGCAGGAGGTAGCACCAATGTAGTCGTCGATGTAGCGGTGGTGTAGGGCCCATGCGCGTGCCCATAGCTACGCCTTGTATTTGGAGGAAATGGGAGGAGTCAAACGAAAAGTTATTAAGGTAGACAAAAGTGCTGGAGAAACTCAGCGGGTGAGGCAGCATCTATGGAGCGAAGGAAATAGGCAACGTTTCAGCCCAAAACGTTGCCTGTTTCCTTGGCTCCATAGATGCTGCCTCACCCGCTGAGTTTCACCAGCACTTTTGTCTACCTTTGATTTTCCAGCATCTGCAGTTCCTTCTTAAAAACAAAAAGTTATTAAGGGTAAGGACCAGCTCCGCTAGGTGGAAGAGAGTATCAGTAGACGGGGATTGGTTGCTTCTATCCCCGAACTCTACCTCCTTTTAGGGAAGCTTCAAGAGAACATCACTGGGGTCAGAATGAAATTCAAGCTATCCAAATCAAGAAGCATTTCTATAATTCAAGTTCAAGTTCAAGTGAGTTTATTGTCATGTGTCCCTGATAGGACAATGAAATTCTTGCTTTGCTTCAGCACAATGAATGAATGATGAATGAATACTTTATTGTCATTATAACATGTAAACATGTACAACGAAATTAGAAATGCCAACCAGTCAGTGCACCATTCACACATTTTCTAAAAGCAAAAGTCTAAAATAAACAACTAAAATAAATAACATGAAAAAAAACATTCTTCTGTCGATTTCACAGTCCCTTTGGTGTGTAGCACACCTGCACTCATTTGGTGGCTACATTAAGTGTAGTTATTGCTGTGGGATAAAAACTGTTTTTGAGTCTGTTTGTCCTTGTCCTCATTGATCTGTACCGTCTGCCTGACGGCAGCAGTTCAAACAGGGAGTGACCGGGGTGGAAAATGTCCTTTATGATGTTCTGGGATTTTTTGAGACAGTGGGAACTGTGTAGGTCCTCCTGTGTAGGTGAGGAGAGGGCTGCCGATAATCTTCTGGGCGTTGTCAATAGCCCTCTGGAGCGCTTTCCTCTTAGCCGCTGTGCAGCTGGTGTACCACACGCATACACAGTACATAGTAGGCATTGACTACAAAACAGATCAGTGTGTCCATATACCCTTCTATAAATATATACACACATGAATAAATAAACTGATAAAGTGCAAATAACAGTTAATGGGGTATTAAAGTTCAGAGTTTTGTCCGAGCCAGGTTTAATAGCCTGATGGCTGTGGGGAAGTAGCTATTCCTGAACCTGGTCGTTGCAGTCTTCAGGCACCTGTACCTTCTATCTGAAGGTAGTAGGGAGATGAGTGTGTGGCCAGGATGGTGTGGGTCCTTGATGCTACTGCCAGCCTTTTTGAGGCAGCGACTGTGATAGATCCCCTCGATGGAATGGAGGTCAGAGCCGATGATGGACTGGGCAGTGTTTACTACTTTTTGTAGCCTTTTCCTCTCCAGGGCGCTCAAGTTGCCGAACCAAGCCATGATGCAACCGGTCAGCATGCTCTCTACTGTGCACTTGTAGAAGTTAGAAAGAGTCCTCCTTGACAAACCGACTTAATCAAAGGCAAACTGACAGATCAAAGGTTGTTCATTGATCAAGAACCTATCCCAACTGTGTCAGAGAAGCCAATCAAAAGTCTGGGAAGATGGTATAACTTTAAACTGAAGGACACTGATCAGGCTAACGAGTTTAGGCAAGAAGTCATCAAAGGTCTGGCGAACATCAACCGATCCATGCTGCCTGGAAAGCTGAAAATCTGGTGCCTGCAGTTTGGGTTACTACCTCACGTTATGTGGCCACTAACCATGTATGACATCACCCTCACAAGAGTCGAGAAGATGGAAAGAACAATCAGCTCTTTTGTGAGAAAGTGGTTAGGTGTTCCTCAATGCCTGTGCAGCATAGGCCTATACCTGGGGTGGGGAACCTTTTCATGTTGGAATGCCACATTAAGTTAGCTGTAATCTAATAATGCTGCATCCATGAAACTTCAATTAGATATACTTCAAAATGTACTTTATTTCGTAAAAATCTAACTACTATGTACTAACTTCAAGAAAATGAAAAAAGATTGTTAATTCTAAAGTTAACTAACCTTTTAATGACTTTGTTGTGACTGCTTTTTGTGAGAAAGCATTTGAATATTTGTTTGCAACATTTAAAGATTAAAATAAAAATAATAAAAGACGAACAAAAACATATTAATTCAAATAAAAGGATTTGTTCTACAAAATTTGGATTCATTCAAAAGCCGCACTTAATGGCCTAGAATGGCCTTAAGGCCGCAGGTTTCCCACCCCTGGCCTTTACGGTCAGGGGGTACTCCAGCTGCCTCTCTCTAGCCTCACAGAGGAGTTCAAGTGCACTAAAGTCAGACTAGAGATGACGCTGGCAGAATCAAGGGACACTGTCATCCGAGCTGCTGCTCCAACCCTGGCAACAGGAAAGAAGCGGACGGCTAAGAATGCGACAGCAGGCAAAATCTGCTCTCCACCAAGGCGACATGGTAGGGCAAATCCAACACGGAAGAAGTGGCTTGGGGCTTGGCGGAAAGCGACCTTGCTGGAACAAGGCATCATCACTGGAGTGCCGGACGTTGGTCGCGGCCGAAGTCCACCGACAGGAGGAGTCGAGTAGGTGTGCCATCGCTATGTCGCAAGCTATACGGTGCCAGTGGATGAGATGGGAGAGTGTGGAAAAGAGGAAGATCAGCTGGAAGGACATGTGGGAGATGGAGGCGAGCAGGATAAGTTTCCTCATTCGGGCAACCTACGATGACCCTCCTAGCCCAGAAAATCTCAACCAATGGCTTGGCGAAGATCCATCTTGCCCCCCTATGTTCAACACCAGCCACACTTAAGCACATCCTCACTGGGTGTAAAGTAAGCCTCTCCCAAGGACGGTACACCTGGAGACATAATCAAGTGCTCAAATGCCTGGCAGCGACTCTGGAAAGCAGGAGAACAACCAACAATGCCTCGCCGCCCAGAACAACTACCCCAGTTAAGACAATTGCCTTTGTTCGGGGGGGGGGGGGGGAACGGGAACAAAGGCAATGGAAAATTCCACCAAGGACCAGGTTTGGACAGCTGGAGGCAGCCCGGGATTGGCCGATGCTGGTGGATGTGGACCAACGGCTTACAGTTCCATCAGAGATAGCCATCACCAACGAGCCCTGATCTTGTGCTCTGGTCGAACTCTCAGCGCATGGTGTATCTTGTGGAGCTCACAGTCCCTTGGGAGGATGCTGTGCAGGAAGCCTTCGGGAAAAAAAAACCCTGCGATATACAGAGCTTGCAGCGGAGGCAGAACAGCGGGGCTGGAGAGCTAAGATCTGTCCGGTAGAAGTTGGATGTCGAGGATTCATGGCAACATCAACCGTGAGACTGATGAAGGACCTGGGGATAAGCGGACAAGCCCTATGCCAGGCCATCAAAGAAACATCACAGGTGGCAGAGCGTAGCCAGTGGCTCTGGCTGAAGAGGAAAGACCCCATTTGGTCTCCCAAATAACCGACTAGACAGATGCAGAGGGGGGTGGTTCTGGGATGCCAGACTGCACCGCTGAGCCTACTGGAGACGTTGTGGGTCCAATCAGCGAAACATCGATGAAAGTAGGTGCTACTTGATAACCCCAATGACGTGTCTGCCTAGCCTTTCTCAACATGGGAGGAGCATAGGTGAGTGCATAAGGCTCCCATCACCACCGGGAGCAAGTTGATATTTGGCCATTTGGATATTTTAACATCTTGTCCTGTGTATTTGGAAACATCAGATAAAGCTAATGGGGTCTAGATGTTCATAATCCAATAAATGGTCAGAGTATATGATTTGATTCTCTTCAACTTCTGATCTTAAGATGGAAGAATGTTCATTGATGTGGCAGTTTGTAGGTATGGTGGCTTGATAGGGTAGCCTGGATGTCAGGAACTTCTGCTCTTGTGCCTTAATGGAAGCTACTGTTGAATCCGATTCCATCCGCACTTTTTAACAGTATTCAAGATGATGATACCTTTATGACTAGAGTTTTTGAATACTAAACCTACCATTTGTTTTTAAAAAACATTTACATTTTTCAACTTGTTGCTGGTATCTTTAGAAATGCTTGAACGTACTTCCCCATGTTTTTGAGCTTCAGTTTCCCCTTTATAGTTGGGTCATTGATTAGTATTGTGTCTCTGTTCTTCTTATCAAAATATTAATTTCACACTTGTCTTAAAATATTAACTTTGTCTAATATGGGTCACCAGTCTACTTATGTCCAGCAGTCCTATATCAACGCAAGTTATTTAAATGGGAAACACTCACTGATCATATGTATGGACAATATACTCTCTATGCCTTTACCATTTACTATTTTATTTAGTCAGTCTCAGTTTGCTTGCCAATATTTTAATTTACCATCATAAACTTTTGGAGATGCATAAACATTTTAAAAACTGTACCATCTAATCTATTGTTTCACCCTCAAAGAATACAAACCAAGTTATTCACACATAATTTATCTTTAACAAACCCATGCTGACTTTCCCATATCTTTTCCAAGTTTAGTTTTTGTTTTCTGGAATTAATGTCCATGTTAGGATAATATGTTTGTTTATTTCCCTCTTATTTGAATTGGAGATGTAATGCCCACAGGTAACTTGCTTCGTGATCAGGATGCATTCCTGGCAGCAAGTGTACAAATAAACTGATGTTGCAGCTTGGGTGTGAACATGGTGTGAACTCATGCTCCTCCTGTTTCTATGCCCTGCTGTGCTGGGGATCAGGATGCAGGAACCTGGTGAGGATTCCTGCCCTCTGCTACTGTTCTTGCATCAATACATCAGCGCCAGTTTTAATATGGAGAGATGCCTGTGCAGTTAGGTGTTGCACAAGCCTGGGCAACTGGTGTGGTTGTGCACTGCTGAGATGTAGAGCTCCATGCTGTTTCCTGGCCAGCACAATGACGCTGGACTTTAGTTTGGGCAGGTGTTTGACAAGATGTAATAGAAGTTGTTGTTTCCTTTTCTTTGCACAACTTTCTACAGACCAAAGGTCTCTCCAAGGAACAAACTGAGTGGCAGTGATCACCATGGGCTTGTTACCATTAGAGAAATCTCAAAGCTGGGGAGATCATCAGAGCGATCCTAAGTTCTATCTGGCCTGTCAATGTATAGAGCAGCTGCTTCTAGGTCCCAACAATACACATGCACTATTGCCAGCCAGGTCGCAGCCTTGGGCTCAATGAGGCAGTTCTGAATAGTCAGACTGCCTTCTCTAACCAAAGCCTGTAATCGGGTTAAGTCTAATCAGGGCACCAGACCTGTCCATATGCAGTAGAGACTGCAGTTCTCACGTCAGCTTTATCAGCCTCTTTGGAGTCCACAAAAGTAAGTCATCCTTGATCCTGAGTGCCTCAGAAGAGGAAAAGGAGTCCTTTGAGATATTAGCAAACTGGCCAAAGCATCTGTATCATTCTATTTATTCCATTGTTAAAGACAGGCAACATTTCTACTTTTGAATCAACCTTTAATTGCCTCCTTTTAAAAGCCTTTAACCTTTAACTCAATCTTTAAGTGCCTTATCTATTTATATTCCATCAAATGTTATGCTTTCTCCATTTATCAAGCTGCATTTAATTTTGGTTTTCCATTTATTTTACTTTGAAACATCTGTTTTCATGCTCTTATTTCGCTCACTCATTTTTCCTGTTTAGAGCTGTGTGCTCTTTATTTCAAACTCTTTATGGAATAGAACTCCAATGTATGAAAGATTTGAACCAGCCTCAATTCAAAAATAGGGAACCTATACCCGGCAACCTATAGCAACCTATACCCGGCCACTGACACCCTCCTCCACCTAGCGGAGCTGGTCCTTACCCTCAATAACTTCTCATTTGACTCCTCCCATTTCTTCCAAATACAAGGCGTAGCTATGGGCACACGCATGGGCCCCAGCTACGCCTGCCTCTTTGTCGGGTACGTAGAACAATCCTTGTTCAATACGTACCAGGGCCTCATCCCCGACCTCTACCTCCGCTACATCGATGACTGTTTTGGTGCCACCTCCTGCACCCACACACAACTGACTGACTTCATCCGCTTCACCACCAACTTCCATCCGGCACTTAAATACACCTGGACCATTTCCGACACTTCCCTACCATTCCTTGACCTCACTATCTCCATCGCAGGTGATAGACTCCTGATCGATATCCACTATAAACCCACTGACTCCCATGGCTATCTGGACTACACTTCCCACCCTGCTTCCTGTAAGGACTCCATCCCCCACTCCCAATTCCTCCGTCTATGCCGCATCTGCTCCCAGGATGAGGCGTTCCACACCAGGGCATCCGAAATGTCCTCATTCTTCAGGGAACGGGGGTTCCCCTCCTCCACCATAGATGAGGCTTGCACTAGGGTCTCTACCATACCCCGCAACACTGCTCTCTCTCCCCATCCCCCCACTCACAACAAGGGCAGAGTCCCCCTAGTCCTCACCTTTCACCCCACCAGCCGTCAAATACAACAAGTGATCCTCCGTCAGTTTCGCCACCTCCAACGTGACCCCACCACTCGCCACATCTTCCCATCTCCCCATGTCTGCCTTCCGCAAAGACCGCTCCCTCCGTAACTCCCTTGTCAATTCTTCCCTTCCCTCCCGTACCACCCCCTCCCCGGGTACTTTCCCTTGCAACCGCAAGAGATGCAACACTTGTCCCTTCACCTCTCCCCTCGATTCCATTCAAGGACCCAAGCAGTCGTTCCAGGTGCGACAGAGATTCACCTGCATCTCCTCCAACCTCATCTATTGCATCCGCTGCTCTAGATGTCAGCTGATCTACATCGTGAGACCAAGCGGAGGCTTGTCGATCGTTTCGCCGAACACCTCCGGTCGGTCCGCAATACCTACCTGACCTCCCAGTGGCTCAGCACTTCAACTCCCCCTCCCATTCCGTATCTGACCTCTCTGTCCTGGGTCTCCTCCATGGCCACAGCGAGCAACACCGGAAATTGGAGGAAAATGCACCTCATATTCCGCTTGGGCAGTCTACATCCTGGGGGCATGAACATTGAATTCTCCCAACTCTGCCATCCCTTGCTGTCCCCTCCCCTTCATCAGCCCTCTGTTGTCTCCTCCCATCCCCCAGCCCTCGGGCTCCTCCGCCTTTTTTCCTTTCTTCTCCCCACCCCCTATCAGTCTGAAAAAGGGTTTCGGCCCTAAACGTTGCCTATTTCCTTCGCTCCATAGATGCTGTTGCACCCGCTGAGTTTCTCCAGCATTTTTGTGTACCTTCAAAAAGGGAAGACTCACTGACATGTGCCCAAAGGTCTACCTGAAGTTTGCAGTGGTAGGCCCCTGAACAAAATTTTTTTTTTTCATTGTGCTGTAATTCTGTTTAGATAAAGTGTAATTAACAAGCCTTCACTACCCTCTCTCAGCTTGTATTAACAACATCA
Source organism: Malacoraja senta (assembly GCA_038087875.1). Lineage (NCBI taxonomy): Eukaryota > Metazoa > Chordata > Chondrichthyes > Rajiformes > Rajidae > Malacoraja > Malacoraja senta. The sequence goes on along the minus strand of CM075977.1, from coordinate 223,849,958 downwards.
GTCATTCAGTCTGCTGCTATTTTGTTTACGGTGAACTAATGTTGGTGTACTCGAGTTGCTACACCATTGTCCTTCCTAGTCATCTCAAAATTCAGTATATCGTGCTAGGTGTTGATGGATTTCCTTTTTTAAGGTTGTTTGTCAGGGAACATGTGCTTGTTTCAAAATCAATTTTTATGCCACATTTCAGATTTATTCAGAATGATGCTTCCAATGTAAGGAGGTAAAGTTGTTGGGGCTTTTAGTTACTCAAACTTTTCTTTTATTTGGAAGAGTAAAAACAACTATCTCAAGAAATAAATGAGGTTTCCCCCCTGCTGTCATAGATGGATCCCGCACCCGCATACCCTCTGTGTCCCGTAGTTCTGCTCTCGCTTCCTCGCTCCCCAGATGGAGCCAGAATAGAGCTTCCCTGTCCTTTACATTTCACCCCACCAGCCTCCGCATCCAACACATTATTCTCCGGCATTTCGCCACCTTCAGTATTATCCCACTGCCAGTCACATCTTCCCATCTCCACCCCATTCTGGCTTCTGCAGAGACTGCTCCCTGTGCAACTCCTTGGTTTATTCATTCCTTTGCAGTCAAAACACCCCCTTCTCGTGTAGGTGTAGTTTCACCTGTAACTGTCAAAAATGTATCACCTGTCCCTATACCTCCTCCCTCACATCCATCCAAGGATCCCAGCAATCCTTCCAGATGAGACACAGGTTCACGTGACCATCACTCTCCTCATTTATTGCTTTTGGTGTTCCCGATGTGGCCTTTTTAACTTTGGTGAGACCAAGCGAAGACTTGTTGACCATTTCACCCAACACTGGTGCTTGGTCCACCAGGGCCTGCTGGATCTCCCAGTTGGTAACTATTTTAACTCTCCCTCCCATTCTGATCTTTCTGTTCTGGGCCTCCGCGATTGTCAGAGTTAGGTCACATGTAAACTGGAGGAAAACCACCTCGTATTCCGCTGGGGTGGGTATGAGCACTGAATTATCCAATTTTGGGTAGCTAATCTACAAACAACAGAGCCCCCACCTCCACCTCTCTGTGCCCCACCTGGACACGCACCCATTTCACTTCTTCACCCTCCTCTATCACCTGTATTCCTTCCACTGGCTTCACAATTCCCACCTTTTCTATCCAGTCATATTTTTGGTCTTATCTCTGCCCTTTGTCCAACCATCTACTGATAAAAACTCATGTCACCTATATCCACTTATCACTCGCCAGGCTTTGTCCTGCCCTTCAAGGGTCCCGACACAAAAACGGCACATCTCCATGTTCTCCAGAGATGTTGCCTGACCTGCTGAATTACTCTAGCACTTTGTGCCTTTTTTTTGTAAACTAGCATTTGCAGTTCCTGTGTCTACATTCCACTACCCACTTTTTCTAAGACCCTAGGATGCAGTCCATTAGCACCCAGAGGCTTGGTAGCCTGCAGCTCCAGAAATTCACTTAGTACTACCTCTCTGGTGATTATAATTTTCCTGAGCATCTGTCTCCCAATTCCTAATTTAGAGCTATTTCTGGGGCATTACTTGGATTTTTCTGTTGTGAAGAATGATGAAAAATATCTGTTTAATTCATCTGCCATCGTTCATTATTAATTCCTATGTTTGTTTGCTTTTTATAATCCAATGCTTACTTTATTAACCTTTTCAAATATTTATGGAAGTTCATATCAATCTTTAAAAAACAGCGTTGTGCAATTTAGTTTGTTGGTGAATGTTTGTAAAGGTTTGGCTATCGGCTTTGAATGTGGGATTGTTTAAAATTATTTGCAATTTAATCTCTGAGACAGCACCCTTCATATTAAAGTACAGAGATCAAGTGACAAAGCCAGGCACATGGATATTTGATACCTGGGAGAATGGGTTCCAGTAACACGAATGCTGGGGAATACAGTGGTCCGGGTCTAAGAGAGGCATTGCTGATCACTGACAGGGAAGAGTGAAGCCATATTTGGTGGTGTTGGTTGGCAGGACTCCTGCTGTTGGCCCGAAAAGAATGTTGTAAAAAGGTTCCTCATAGAGTCAGTTTGTGCCATCCTCATTTCCTGCAGAGTGTTTGCATCGCAGAAACACATGCAGAAATCGGGCTTCCAATTGCAACTCCAGGTGTCCAATGTTGGTTAAGAGACCTTCTGACTAATTCCATAATTATCTGTTTTTAAGCATTGGCAACCCTTGGTTTGACAATGAAGTAAAGTTGTTGACCAAAAGTCAAGATAAGAAGCAGAATGTTTATATCACCTACCGCAATTTTAAGATGTGCGAGTACTCCTCAGAATGAGATTATTTAATCTTTTTTTATCTTGATGCAGTAGACTAAGTTATCTTTGTCTCTGAAATTACAGGAATCATTCCAAAATACTCTTTTTAAATGGGCAGAAGAACTTAATTCCTTAAGTCGAATTCAGGATATATTTGACTGTTATGAACAGGCGTTGGAGCTCTACCCCAATAATGACGTCATATGGAACAGTATGGGGGAACATTTATTTAGGTTTGTACAACTATTCTCCAGTAAAATTTGATTGTAATATTACATTGTTGTAAGTTGCCGCCTTAATATCTCTTACTGTTCCTTGCCCCTTCAAGTCCTAGACAAGTATAATATTTAATTTGTGAACTTGGTTCCACTATGTGTTATTGCCATGTACCTTAATCCAATCCATACAATCTACTGTATCTTAGTACATGTGACAAAATAAATCAACACCAATAACTTAGCATGGAATCCTGGAAGCAGTCTCATCATTTTGAATGCAGTGATTCACAATCATAGTTCGCTATCACCTTTTATAAGGGCAATTAGATATGGACATTAAACCCTGGCTTTGTTGGTGGTATCCACTTACTGGAAGTACATTAAAATTAAAGGGTGCATCATCAGACTTGATCTCAAACTATTTACTCAAACTATTCATTCCAAACCTTTATGATAAAATTCTGCCAAAAGTAAAGTGAACCGATTATCACATTTTAAAAATAATTTGTAAATGTTGATGGCTCTCCTAATAAAAGTTGGGAGATGGATCGTCTTGACCCAAAGCAGCAAATACCCCTCTGTCCTGATAGATGTTCCTCCAGCAGTTTGTTTTTGTTTTGGATTTCTGCATCTGCAGTCATGTCCCAGTAAAAGCCCTTGGTCCTGGCTACCTTCTTAACCAAGTATTGTTGTATAGCCAATTTATTTAAAACCGATTATGAGCAAAAAAGTTTTAGGTGAAAAATAACTCTTTGAACTTGTTACTAAGTGCAACAACCAGTGTGCATATTATTTGCATCTATAAACATATCACTTCCAGTAACCAACAATAAAACTGAAACGGCCATTCTGCTGCTGATTATACCGATTGCTGATCAGTTTAATCAATCTACAGCTTTGTTACTGTTGCATTAAAGTTTTCTTGTTATAATGTTCTTACAGGGGGTGGGGGGAGAAAGTAATTTATACTTGACCTATTGTGTCAAAAATGTAACTAAATTTGGACTCTCTTTTCTGCAAAATGATTAAATGATTAGCATGGGGTTCCGAGATGAAGCTGCCGGCTATTTCCACAAAGCCATCAAGCTCAATCCCGACTGTGCAGATGCAAGGGAGAATTTTTATCGTGTTGCCAACTGGTTGGTGGAGCGGTGGCATTTTTTAATGCTGAATGATAAAAAGAGGAATATTGCCTATCAGAGAGCAATTCAGAAAGCTGTGCAATCTGGCTGCATGTCTGTGCTGGATATCGGAACAGGAACAGGCATTCTCAGGTCTGTTGAATTTTTTTTCTTGGAAAGAGAAAGAAAGAAATGTAGAGTGTATCATTGTATATGTGTGTGTTTATGTAAGTTTTATGAAGATGGAATTTGGAGGAGTCAAGTGCAAAAATGTTTTGTTTAAAATCATATCTCAGAATTGTTTATGATAATATCTGGTTTTATTGCTGTGCATATTTTTTCAATGCAGGCTAATTATTTTAGATGAACAATATTAAAGATTAAGTTATATAAATAATATATTTTTTACTGTTAAGTTTGGAAACGATACATAATTATGTTCTTGAAAATTTATAATTATTAAAAGAATATGCTGGTAGCTGTAGATTAATGTAGGGTTACAATTAATGAATGTCAGAAAGTTTGGAAGATATAGGCATAGGCATATTTACAAGTTTTCATTGCATCTAAAATCCTGTTCTCGCCACTTCCTGGATGCCTCCTCTTTACTTTACTTCCACCGATGCCACCTTCAGAGAGCCATTTCAAATACATTTGCAAATGTGTTTTCGTTGTATCTCTGAATGTGCGCAAAACTGTGTATAGAACAGAGAATTCTACTTGAGAATAATGCAAATGAAAGATGTCACGACAGGGTGAAAGCAAGGGGTAAAGGCAAGAGAATTGTGGACAAAATAAATGTAGGAAGGGTAATCAGCACAGCAGATTGTGTTCAGAGCAGCAGGCACTAATGAACATGGGGACTTCTGTTTATATTGGCAAGACTAGCATGGTGGCACAGTGGTAGAGTTGCTGCCTTACTAGAGACCCAGCTTCGATCCTGACTATGGGTGCTTGTCTGTACGGAGTTTGTACGTTCTCCTCGTAACCTGCGTAGGTTTTCTTCGGTTTCCTCCTACACTCCAAAGACGTACAGGTTGGTAGGTTAATTGGCTTGGTATAATTATAAATTGTCCCTACTGTGTAGGATAACGTTAGTGTTCGGGGATCGCTGGTCGACGCAAACTCGGTGGACCGAAGAGCCTGTTTCTGCGCTGTATCTCTAAACTAAACTAAACAAAAATAGAGGTCACCATCAACTTTCAACATCCTGAAGGGACCATTCCAACTCCCAGCTCCACTTTGCATCTTCACCAACCACTTCCCTCTTGTGGAGTTTGTCCATGTATCAATGACTTTTTCCTCCTTCCTTCCCACCATCCAGGGACCCAAACAATCGTTTCAGGTGAACCAGAGATTCCCTTTTATCTTTCAAGCACTGCAACAGAGAAACCAAATTTGGATTGGGTTTCCTTTGCTTGAACACCTTTTATTCAGTCTGCAATGGATAGCCTGACCTTCTGGATGCCTATCACTTCAATTTTTTGTCTATTATCATTCAGCGCTTCAATTTTTGGCCTCCTGTATTAATCCAACAACGCCCAATGTATGTTCAAAGAACATCTTCTCCGTTTTTCTCTGGACATATTGTTCACAATAGTGTTCACAATGCAATATTTAATTTAACAATTTGGATAACCATCTTTTTAAAACATTATTCCTAGATTCGGCAATTTCATCATGTTCATTCCCACCCCCCCCCCCCCCCTTCTATCTATAACCATTAAAATAATTATTATGTTGATAATTTGGTATGCACCCTATCACGGACATTGTCATAATCATTTCCAGAGTTTCACGGAATCATGTAGGAAGAAATTCTGGAGCCTTTTGCCAAGACAGGAATGATGTTTGAAAGCTGTTGATGGATCAATTGTTTGAGGTTTTTGTAAGTGCATAGGCTATTTGAAAATTGCAAATGTGAGGAGAGTTAAGGAAAGAAAAATAGGAACGGAGAAAAGAAAATGCTTTCCTTCTCTCTCCCCTCTCCTCCCCCCCCCCCCCTTTCCAATTTAGACAATTACACTTGGTCCCTCGACAGATTGAGAGGAACTTGACTATGGTGTTGTTCTGGGAAATGAATCAGATGCTGGTTTCAGTAATTTCCATGAAGTAACGAAGGGAAACTGTGAGACAGGAAGGGTTCTCCCATTTTGTCTTGCAGACATTATGTTTAAACAGTGTATCCAGGAAGTAGAGCTGCAGAAACATATACCGTAGTATGTATGATAAGATGCTCAAGTAGTTCCCAAAATATATGACCTACCCTACCCTTTGGTGCTGCAAGCTTGTTCGTGTTCTGTTGAGATATTTGATTTAATTTAGTTTCTCAAAGCATACATAATGCTTTCTAACTCCTCAGTTATCTTGTATGTAAGTTTGATTGACTATGTTCAGAAAGCACACTTTTAGGCTGGCTGTACCAAAACATGGATGGTAGGTGGATGTAGACATGGGGAGAATGATGCATACCATGTAACAGACAAATGGAAATTTTAAAAGTTCAGGCTTTTCTGTAGCTTGATTTGGAAACGCCCAAAGACGATAGTGTTTTTATTACGGTCAGAGAACGACAAAATAACAAAACAAGTAGTGTTGGTTGTGGATGGGGAGGAGTATTTAATAATTTCATGTTTTAATAATTAATGCTGGATGTGACGTAGAGTTGTGAATGTTTTAAAAGTATTGAATGTAGACTCGAACTGATATTGAATCTATGGGTTCTTGGAAGTACAGTACTTGCACAGGTGTAGTTGTGTAGAATGTAAATTACCTAGGTAATTTTGGGAAAGTATGTTCGTCAATATAATATTTCAAATGCATATGGTGTCATCCATTTAGAGATTTGCTTCTCGATAGGTCCTGTAGTGTAATGTAATGAAACCAGAGCCCCCTCAAAATATGCTATTAATCTTTTAAGAAATTCAGTAACAGACCCCAAAATAATACTGTGTTAAGTAAAGTGCAAATTCTTTCATAGATTCTTTGTCAAGAAGTCTCCACCCAAATTCCATTATACAACCTTTTCCGAACTGATTGTTTAGCATTGTTAATAAATTCAAAGTGAACTATGTACTCAGGAAAAGAAGGGAGAGATTTTTTTAAGGAAAGGTCATGCTTTTATGAATAGTTTATTTTTTTTATTTTTTTTTCTTTCTTGTGAGCAGACAAGAAGCTGTCAAATTAAAGCCATTAACCACCAGACACATTTTTCATTATTTGATTGGGCTGATTGGGTTGATTGAGCATGTATTCGCTACTACTCTAAACTAAGACTATTATAAAATGTTTTTTTTTTTAAAATTATGCATATCTGTGCAATTGGATTCTGGCAGATTAACATTTAGAGCTTTGTTTTTATAACAACAGATAGAGTAATTCACGTTAAAAAGAATTGGGTCTGATTTCAGAACATCCCAGTTGTAAGTGCCCCAAGTAATTTATGACCTCTCAATTGAGTTCCCAGTGAGCATGTGTGTTGGTTAGAATGTCCCAGCTCCAGTCATAACCAGGAAAATTCTGTTTTGTCTTTCATTGCATGCAATAGTATTCTGCAATACGATTTTTGGTGATATCTATCACTAAAATTAATAAAAAATACAATTTCAAAAACAGTCAGTTGTGTATGGAAGTCCCCAAGAGAGAAAATGAAGACTTGTTCATGACAATTTTGCTGGAGCTCTTCCAAGGTCTGTAGGAAGAATGAAAGAAGAGAACATGAGACCAGGCAAAGCAACAAAAGCTGCTGTAGGAGGGAGGTGTGGAGTGGAGTGGGGAATCATTGGAGGTATTTCTGAGTTGAACGTCTTCTCTCCTGTGGTTACAAAACCCTCTTTGTTCCTGAGTATACTGTGATCCATTCTGTGTTGGGCACCACATTCCTTACACTGATTAGAAATGTTTGGTGGAGCCTACATGTACTGCTCCAGAAAGGATGGGGTACTAGAAATAGCAAATAAATCATTTGAGATCAATCACGACACAAAATTAATAGTTGGATGTTGGCGCAAACCAAAGGAGGAGTGTGAGTGAAAAATTCTAGCAATTTAATTCTGAGATAGGCAGTTGTTAGGTTACAAAAGCCCTGACTTTTCAGTTAAATTAAAATTTTCTGATGACTTTTTAAACAATTTTTTAAAACCAGTTATGTTTCTCTAATTTTAGAGTAGAGCTTCACGGGTGAGGCTGTGAGGCGAATCAAGTTATTTGGAGTTAGCTAGTGTGGTTGCAGCTTGATTATGTAGCTGAATGCTGACCAGGTGGTGGTGAAATGTTTGGCAGAAATCAGTGGTTTGAGCCACTGCAGCTTGTTTGGAGATCTGAATAGGGGTAGATTTGCTTGCTGCTGCAAGGTTACGGGTGATTTTTTTTTGGCATGGTGCAGGTATTTCCACAGTGAATGGCAGGGCTCTGGGGAGTGTTGTAGAGTAGAGGGATCTAGGTGTTCATATAGTTCCTTGAAAGTGGCAGGTAGATATGTTGTAGGTAGATACGGTGGTCAAGAAAATTTCTTGCGCATGGGCTTTCATCAGTCAGAGTATTGAGTATAGAAGTTTGGAGGTCATGTTACAGTTGTACAAGACATTAGTGAGGCCACATTTTGAGTATTGTGTTAAGTTTTGGTTACCCTATTAGGAAATATATTGGTAAGCTGAAAAGGGCACGGAGAAGATATACAAGGATGTTGCCAGGACTCAAGAGCTTGAACGATCGCGAGAGGTTAAGCAGACTAGGACTATTCCTTGGAGTTCAAGAGGATCGTAGCGTGGTGTTTAACATGGGTTTAAGGTGGGGGGGGGGAGGGGGAGAAGATTTAATAGGAAAATGAGAGGCAACTTTTTTTACACAAAGGCTGGTTGGTACATGGAACGAATTGCCAGAGGAGATAGTTGAGGCAGGTACTATCACAATGTTTAAGAAATACTTGGACTGGTAAATGGATAGGATAGATTTAGGGGATATAGGCCAAACACAGGCAGGCGGGACTAGTATAGATGGGGCATGTTGGCTGGTGTGGGAAGGTTGGGCCGAAGGGCCTGCTTCAGTGCTGTATGATTCTACGACCTGTGGAATTCATGGGGATGCAGGTGTCCTCAGCTGGGTGGGAACATGGCATTCCCACATGTTCTTTCCCTGCATTCTCGAGCCCGAACAATTGGGGGCTGGTGAGCAGGGAGTGCTGAGCAAACTTACTTTATCTTTCTGCACTGCTCGCTCTTCTGGTATAGCTGTTTCTGTGATTTCCATCATGCTGTTTTTATTCATTTGTGCCTTACAAAAAATTTGGATCACAAATTGTTCTCGGGTAGGGTTCCCTTTTGTAACCTGGGGACTGGCAACATTGTGTTTCCATGATTTTTGTTCTTGTTTAAACACTATCCAGCTGGGTGTTATAGCTCTTGACTGTTTCATTTTCTATTTACTCAATTGTGGCTATCCAAGTGCCTGTCCAAATTACTTCTAAACATAGTAATTGTGCCTGCTTCCACTATCTCCTTTGGTAGCTTGTTTCAACCATGCACCACCCTCTGTAGGAAGAAGGTGCCTATCAGATCTATAAATTTCCCCATTTGCACCTTAAACCTGTGCCCTCTACTTCAGGACTCCCTTGGTCTAGGGAAAAGACTCTGATTATCTATCTTACCTGTGCTCCTCAGCCTCCTCTGTTCTAGCAAGAATAAACCCAGCTTATTCAATCTCTCCTTTTAACAACAACCCAATATTCCAGGCAACATCTCGGTGAAAAAAGAGATAAAGTATTAGAGTAACTCAGCAGGTCAGACAGCATCTCTAGAGAACATGGATAGGTGACGTTTCAGATCGGGACCCTTATTCAGGCTGATTATAGTATGAGGATGGGGGGGGGGTAAGAAAACTGGAAGTGAGGAGGGTCAGGACAAAGCATGGCAGCTAATAGGTGAACATAGACAAGGTGGGGTGGGTTTGATAGGCAGATGGTTGGACAAAGTCCAGAAATGAAAAAACATCTCTTTACATCTCACTTATCCCCTCTTCCAGCTTTCTCTCTTCCCCCCCACAATCAGTCTGAAGAACTGTCCTGACCCAAAATGTCACCTATCCATGTTTTCTAGGGATGCTAAATTACTCCAGTACTTTGTGTCTTTTTTTGTAAACCAGCATCTGCAGTTCCTTGTTTCAACATCTTGGTGAATCTCTTTTACACTTTCTCAATAGTTACCAAACTCTTCCTGAGGTTTGACGACCAGTACCATACAAAATACTCTAAAAGAGTAGTCTTATCAATGTCTTGTACAGCTGCAACATGGCGTTCCAACTTTTATACTCGCTGCCTTGGCATATGAAGGCGAACATACCAAATGCCCATTTCATCTCCCTATCCACCTGTGTTGATGCCCCACTTTTGAGGAGCCTTGGACATGCACCCCATCTCCCATTATAAAAATGCTCCTTGGGTCCCTGCCATGTATTCTATGTGTCTTGCCAGAATGTGACCTTCCCAAGTGCATTACATCACACACCATATAACACTTGCTTGGATTCAATCCCATCTGTCATCACTCTGCTCAATTTTCCAGCTGATCTATGTCCCATTGTATCCTTAAGCAGCATTCGCTATCATGACTTCATCCTTGAACGGATATTTTGTCCAAGTAAATATTTGGAAATCTGATGTCCTTCTCTTAGTCCTAGGATCATCTGCATCATCTGAGAAATAAAGTTAACATAATGAATACTAATGTGAATCCATTAACAGTCCCCAATTAACTTGGCTTTTGTATGTTGGACGTCAGGGCTATTTTCCAGTCTGAATTTTTGAGGGAAAGTACTTGCAGATTTAAGTTTAATACCAGCACAGACATTTGACTGACACCTGGTTCAAAATTGGCAATGCAGAAGAATTTTGTAAAGATTTGATTGAAGATCTAAATTTTCATAAATTATTTATAAATTAATAAAGATATTTTTTAAAAAAACAGATTGATAGAGGGCGTTATATTAAAAGCCAAAAATGTAACCTGCATCCCCAAATAAATTCTGATTGCCGGTTACAAGGCTGGTGTTGTAGAATATATTTATCAACTGCCAATTTAATCAGATGATAACTTAAAGATAATTAAATAAAGTTTTTTTAGCCATACCTTTTCTTCTATTGTTTTCACTTGTTTATCTTCTCCATAATTCAGTATGTTTTCAAAAAAGGCTGGAGCTTGTCAAGTGTATGCTTGTGAACTGTCCAAGACTATGTATGAACTTGCCTGTGAAGTGGTCGCTTCGAATCAAATGGCCGGTGAGATCAAGATTCTGCACATGAAATCACTGGACGTGGAAATTCCCAAAGACCTCTCCAGCAGGTGTGTTTGGTTACAATCTAACAAAATATTTTGTTGAAAATTATAAATGTATAACTTCATACCTGGGGCGCCGTCGAGTATGGCTGCCCTGCCAGCAGCTGTTAGTTTTTTTCATCCTTTTTAAAAATTATTTTTAGTTAGTTAAAAGTGTTTGTTTTTGGAAGTCTTTAGTCTTTTTATGTGGGGGGGTTGGGGGGGGGGGGGAAGGGGGAAACTATTTTCGCAGTCCCTACCTGGTCGGAGATGCGGCTTTTCTCCGAGCCGTATCTTCGCCCCTTCCTCGCGGCCTACGGGCAGACTGGAGCGGCGTTTTCCTGCCGGGACCGGCCAGGACTTCAGCTTCGGCGGCGGCACAGCGCTGAAGTACCATCGCGGAGCGGGCGATGCCTAACCCGGGTCGCCGTGCAGTAAGCTCCGGAGAGCTGTGACAGCCGGCACCAACATCGCGGAGCTGCGGTCTGTGGTCAGCGGTCAGCGGTCAGCAGTCAGTGGAGCTTCCAGCCGCGGGCGGCGCTGAGCTTCAAACACCGTGGAGCCTGGGATCTCACGACGAGGTCGCCAGAGTCGGAGCATCGACCAGCGCGGCTCGTGGACTTCGGGAGCTGTGGTCTACTGGGAGGAGGCGGCCGCTCCAGACACTCCAGGCCGCTGAGAGTGTTCACCCGACGCCAGAATTCCATCATCCGGCGAGAGGGCCTGAAGCATCGTGCTGCCGTAGCGGCGACTGCAGAGGCCTCAATAGGCCCCGACTATGGGTGAACTGGGGATGGGACTGGACTTTGCTGCCTTCCCCCACAGTGGGAACCATTGTGGGGGGATGTTTTTATGTTGTTGTTAAATTCTTGGATGTTATCTTTATTTGTGTGCTGCATGGCAAGTCAAATTTCACTGCACCAATTGGTGTATGTGACAATAAATGTTTATCTATCTATCTATCTATCTATACTACAGGCAAAATGTCAGGCATTTCTTTATTGAAGTCCTGCAACTTTGTTCAAAGAATTATTAAGACTTTGGTCCTTTGATTACAAATTATGTTTTCAATTTTCAGTATGCACTTGGCATTTCTTCATCTATTTTATAGTTTACAAAATGCTTTTCTTTTCATTATATATAGTAATTCTAATAGAGGTAGATTAATAATAAAGCAGCTTAGACAATTATTTGTCTTAAATTAGGTCTAGGAACAGGAGTAATATATAGGATTAAGAGTTTCTCTGACCTGTGTTTGAGATGGACTATGAAAAGGTCATTTTTTTGGAATGTATTATGTTTCGAGTCAGTTGCCTAATGGGACATGTTATATTCCATTTAATTTATGGGAGAGAATACCAAAAGGAAGGTATTTTCCCCTTATTATATATAATTCTTGATTCATATGCTTCGTGTCCCTAATAACTTCATTCATACACTTTGAATTGACCAAACTGCCAAACAGAATGACTCCAATACAGGTTGAACACTGATTTTCTGGTGCCCTTGGTTCCACGTTCCGGTGCCATGGCTGCTGTTGTGGCTCGTGTTTAGCCCCTGGAACAAGCAGCATCTCTGGAGAGAAGGAATGGGTGATGTTTTTGGTCGAGACCCTTCTTCAGACACAGTTAATCACAGTTAACTGTAGAGACTGTTAATCACATACAGGTCTGCAGGCTACTTTTATACTTTCATTACTTTTAGTGCAATCTTCAACTGCAGCGAAATGTGATCTTATATCATTTTATTATTGGTTCCTTTTAATTTCTGAATAAGTTCAAAGCTACCAATGTTGTCCTCAGGGTGTCGCTTGTTGTCACAGAGACTGTTGATGCTGGACTGTTTGGTGAAGGAATTGTGGAGAGTTTGATACATGCATGGAAATATCTTCTTCTGCCACCAAAGGTATGTGTTTTACACAATTGTGACCATTCAATATTTGAGCATTAGAGATAGAATTCCAATATGATGCTCAGTCTCTTATTCATTTACTCTTTTCAGTTAAGAATTTATATTTTGAATACATTGAAATTAATGTTAGTGAACTATGTAGTGTCTCAAGCTTTTCTGATAACTTTAAATATAGGTTTATATGATAGTACATTAGGTTACATTCCTTTGTCATTCACTGTGCTTAGTATAATAATACATTTGTTTACAATATTTACATTATGTCTTCATGGCTTCAATTTTATCTTTACCAATTATTCCATTTGTGAAATATTAGAGTGACTTTGACACAGGGCCCAGCTCTGTATCCAATGGTGGGATGAATCTAAATTGTGGTTTCCCCCCACTGAACCTTTGCAACAGCTGCACTAAGCACCCCACCACACATAATCCTATAATGTGTTGGTTTGCAGCTTTTGATTATGGACATCACTTTGCACTGTGGAAGACCAGCAAATTTCGGAAGACCATGCTGTCTTTTATCAGGTTGATCTTCCTCCAGCCACAATTGATGTTTGTCGGGATGCATCCCTGTAACACAGATTCCTTGTTCTACTGCTGTTCAGGTTGATCTTGAAAAAGACCACTGCAATTGTTTCCACACTCTCTTGGCAAACATACATTCCTGCAGGAGATGGATGATGGTGTTATCCCATCACAGTCTCTCGGATGGCGATGTGCAGTGGTTGTTGAGGCTCGGGCTGTGCATGAAGAATCTGTAGAGAGGCTCATAAGATTATGTGATAGGAGTAGAATTAGGCCAAGTCTACTCCGTCATTCAATCATGGCTGATCTATCTCTCCCTCCTAACCCCATTCTCCTGCCTTCTCCCCATAACCCCTGACGCCTATACGAATCAAAAATCTATCTATTTCTGCCTTAAAAATATCCACACACTTGGCCTCTACAGCCTTCTGTGGCAAAGAATTCCACAGATTAACCACCCTCTGACTAAAGACATTTCTCCTCATCTCCTTCCTAAAAGAATGTCCTTTAATTCTGAGGCTATGACCTCTAGTCCTTGACTCTCCCACTAGTGGAAACATCTCGGCTCTTCTCACAATGGAAGCAGAGGTGGGCCATCTGTCCCCTCATGCCTTTCTCACCATTTAATATGATTGTGGCTGATCTACCCCAGCCCTTAACTTCTCAGCTTCATGATCTTATCCATGCCAGATCACTGTAGTGTTCAATTCATGTTCTTTCAAAAGTTTTTCTCTCTACTTTTAATGCTTACAATTAGGTAGCCTCCATAACTCGGTGGCAGAGAATTCCAGGGATTTATCAATCTCAGAACTATTTTCACCATCAGACAAGGAAGATCTTGGTGCACATTTAAAAGTTCTGGTGAAAAGACCTTTTGCCAAATGACTTTTCCAGTCTGCTTGATAAACCAACTGACAGGGTCAATTGTCTTTATTTCCTGCAGAGCCTTAAGGACATTCATTGCAGCCTAAAGCTGTTCTAGTTGTCAAAGTTGTCATTAATTTATCCATGAGAAACAGCTGATATCGTATGTTCCCGTAGAATGGAACTGCCTTTGACAATATGGTGAGACCTATCTTTTGCCACACTTGAGGACAGTTAGAACTTCAGCATGTCGTGATGCTGTTTGGAGCTTGCTCATCCAGGGTCTAAGCAAAGGTTGGTGCAACCACACAAAGATAACTGACATGGTTCTCCAGATGAAATGAAAGATCTTTGCTCTACAGGAGTATGGGCCACATTTATGCCACATGCAGCAATACTAAGAACAATGTAGTTGAGTGCTAGCAACAATTATCTAGTTTGGTGAAAGTAGCTGGATTCTCTGCCCCTCTTAGTCATGGGATGGGGTGCATGAGGAAGCATTTTTCACATCATAATGCAGTAATTATAAAATTATGCAGTGCACATATTAGCAATGTTACAACATTTTGAGATTTAAAAAATCAAGTCTGCAATTTATCCCATCAGATAAAGCATAAACAGAAGTTTAATTTGACACCTAATTCACCTTCATATCTTCAGTATTAAAAAAGTTAGTCTGAAGGGTTTCAGCCCGAAACATTGCCTATTTCCTTTGCTCCATAGATGCTGCTGCACCCGCTGAGTTTCTCCAGCACTTTTGTCTACCTTAAAGTTGTGGCCATTTTCATACTTGGAAATTAGCATCTTGTTCCCTATTGCTTTTCCTATTGCTTTTCCATTGACTTAACACAAAAGCTGCGATCGAGGGCTGTCAAAAGCCCATAACTTTCTTAAAAATCAAGAGAACTGAATTAAATTTTCAGTTATTATAGATTGAAGCATTCTGAAACAAATATAAAACATCTTACTTGGTTGACCTGAAATTAAAGCATATAATTAGTTAATTACCTAATTGTAGTTAATTACAAAATTGACCGTTGTGACGGAAATAGTAATAAACACCAGACTGCCTTGAAAATTCAAAAATGTGATATTCTCAAGATCAGAACTTTAATATTATTGTATTATATGCTGTAAATCCGTAACAGATAGGTAAATAAATTACAATTTCTAGCAATAGACCAAGTCTTTATGGAGAAGATCAGTTGCTAGCTGGTACATTGGCATATCATAATCAGTAGCATCATCATACTCCTCAGATTGTAACCAATAAGCAACTCTGTGCACCTTGTTTTTCCTCAACTTTTCAATTTTGGCATTGTAAACTACAAGTTTTTGCTCTTCAAACCACACATGACGTGCCTTTCTGCCCACTACTTTCCCATTAACAATGTCCTGTAGATTCCATTTCTTAAGAAAAGGATAATTTTTTTTAATAGCCTAAGTATCCAAATAACAAAAATAATCCCATTCACACAAGAATTCACAATATAACATGATTTTAAAATCTCACTGTCATGAATTTATATCCCAGATGGAAGGAATTTAACGTTTAATTCCCATAAATTAATCTAGAAACATCCACTCAATATAATTAAAATTATTATTTTTTTGAACAATACATGGGACTAAAACTGATATTTAGTCTAAAAATATTGACTATGGGTAGACAATAACACAAAATATAGACGATTTAGATGCTCTTATAACATGATTGTCCAAAAAAAGAGCAATAAAATCATCTTGCGAGTGGGTTTTTCTGGAATGCGATCGATTGGAACGTTGCATTTGCGGTGAATTTGAACCCCATATTGGCAGGAAAAATACTGCCGGTTCGTATGGGGCCCAAATCACATTTTCGCAAATGAAAATTAGATTAAAGCCATCCCGAGAAACAAGTTTATATGTAAAATAAACGACTTGCATTATGTTTTGTCCCCTTCATGCGCTCCGTCCCATTGTAGGCATTGAGGGTGTTACAAGTCGCTTTTTAATTTAATGTAATTATTGAATTGTCTCGCGATTAAATAAATTAAAAAATCGGGAACGGAAGTCCGAACGATTGTTCTTCAGCGGCTTAGCAGCCCGAGAAAAGCCGCCTCCGATAAGCAGGAGAAAACGGCATTTTAATCACGCCCCACCCCCCCTCAAAGGCGCCAAAGTCGAGCACACGGCCAGTGGCAGAACTGCAGCGCCGCTGAAGGTAAGTTTTGTAACATACCTGCACATATAATAGCAGAGTTGAGAGGTGAGTATTATTATTACCAAGATAATATTATAACTGACAGCCATGTAATTCACATGGGAATACAGAACAACAAAATGAGAGAAAATGCATCATTATTTTTTCTATGTCCTATTGTTTAAGTATCAGTAGCAATTTTATACCAATATATAAAACTTTGCACTTTGTATCTCACTTAGACTTTCATAGGTTAATCTTCATAAAAATGGTCCAAAAAGCTTTCCAAATTTTAATTGGTTACTAGACCAAGTGGACCCGTTGGGTCCCTGTCACATGGGAGGGCTGGTCCCCGAACGCAATATAGCCCCCAACTGCACAGGCGTGGCTGACGAGTTCCCATTGTGACGCCAGAGATCCCCGTTGTGACGCGAGTAACGGCAACCCTACCCCAATCCACCTCCATTCCCCCTCGTCCCCAGCACTTCCTCCCCCTCCTCTTCACCCTCCCTCTTCTTTCCCCTCTCCTCCTCCCCTCTCCCACGCCCTCCCTCACCTCTAGACCAAGTGGGCCTGTCATACGGGTGGGCTGGTCCCCTCCCTCCATAACCCCTCTCCCCTCCCTACTCCCCTTGATGTTATTGTGAGGTGGAAGATGCTGTGTTTTTTAAAACAGTTTTTTAAAATGTAAATGAGATCCCATTATGATGTAATTGTGGGTGGAACAATGCTGATGGGCAGTTTATGTAAATGAGATCCCATTGTGACATCATACACTGCTAATGGCCAGTGCAGATGGAAGAGATTTTTGTCAAAGTGCTTAAAATGTGTATAACTTGTAAAATATACCATCAATCTGAACTAAACTTAATACAACACAACACAGGACAATGGTGTAGCGCTATCGTGTACCATTTTGGCATAATTTCAGGATCACACTCACAGACAAACAAGATGAGAGTTTTGGTAATATATATACTAGACCAAGTGGGACCCGTTGGGTCCTAACCCCCAACTGCGCATGCGTAGCTGACGGGTTCCCGTTGCGACGCCAGAGAACCCCGTTGTACCTTGTACTTTCTATAACTGTACAGGTATAATGCTGTAATGCTATATTCAGCACTGTGGTGTTTTTCTCATTGCACTATCTGTTGTAATTGTATTTAGCTGGTTTATACGCGTGTATAATATGATTTTACTGGATAGCGCACAGTTTTTCATAGTATCTCGGTACAAAAGTTGTCTCTGCTAAATTCCTCTTGTGTATGAAGAAACCAGGAATCGCAGATTGTGTATGAACTGGATTACACCGTTAACTAATTTGCACCTTTTGATGATGGAGTCTTGAAAGCTCGGGTGAATCATCCTGGCTGCGGTCAACAGTTCCTATAGAAACGGCTGTTGGATTTCCACTGTGCCACTGACTTCCACAAATGTTGATGCCAAAACACTGTAAGTGACACAATATGTCACTACACTAAATCACTGGCTCCATTGAGGAGAATCGCTTCCCTGATCCTACACCACATCAGAGATATTATTTAATTGTATAATCAGCCAGCATGTGGAGTCTCCAATTGTGTTTCTTAGGCCTTTGCACCTGGGCCTTTATGCCATCATCTTTGCTCGTGCCTTCATCTAACAAGACTCCAAAGATTAACATTCTTTATCTCTCTTCTCTCTTAAGCTGCACCTTAAAATAAAGTTTGACCCAGCTTTTGACAGCAGACGTGTTTTGTGTTGTAATTTGTCAGACTTTGATCTTACAAATTGTTTCCTGTGTCATTTGCTACAAGAAAGTACTTAATTGCTGAGTGTGTTAGCACATCCAGGGGACTTTAATACTTGGCATAAAAGCAAGTGTTTTCTTTTTAATTATGTCACTGTCGTGTTGGACCTGCCCAGTTCAAGAACCAAATTAATAAACCAACTGTGAAAGGGTTGCATTAGTTCTGATCACCAGACATGTTGTCTTGGGAGTGTGCTTAACCACAAGGAAACTTCCTATAACACCCACCCTCCCTGCCACAACCCAGCATCCAATTAGGCTTTGGGCTGTGATTTAATAATACTTTAGCCAAGTACAATAGGCCAATCCTGTAGTGCACATTATTGCTTCGCAAGTATTTTAAGTTTACACGATTGTTCCTTGGATGCATTAGTGATGTTACCTCCTTCATTTCACTGGGGATTGCCTGCAAATCTTCCGGTGTGTCCTTTGGGCCTTGGATTCAGATCATATGGTGTGAAGAAGGATATAGCTGATAAATGTCACCGGGTTTCTGCATCAACCTTTTGGGAGGAAGCACGAGTCTGAAAACTGTTAATTTTTTTAAAAGTTGAATTAGCTTCCCACTATATTTACTTGTTTGAACAAACTACCACAGACGTTTTGGCTGAAAACATGTTACCAAGCAAAGTTCACCAAATTTGCTGATTTCTCTACCCCCCCAGAGTCTCGGATTGACCAAGAGATCCAGATAAATTCTGGAGGCTCACTCAGTTCACTCATTGTCTTCTGCCATTCAGCCACATATTTATGTCGAAAGGCCTTGATAGATGTGGATCACTAAATGCAGCGGCTGCTCACTAATCCAAAGATGGGGTGATTCCGGAAACCTGGCAGGAGTTCTGCAGCATGGAAACAGATTTTTGGCCCCACTGAGTATATGTTGACATCATCCAGTACCAGTCCCATCAACTCCTTCCAGATTCTACCACTCGTCTTTACAATGCCCACTCAGTCTGCCATCCTACATCCCCTTGGGTAATGAGAGTAAATCCGAGCAGTCAGAGGAAATCCATGTGACATTAGAGGAAATGTGCAAATCCATCAGATAGCACTGGAGGAAAGGGTTGAATCTGATGGTCAGAAATAAGTTAGAAATGGTTAGTTGGTGGGTATGTGGCTAGCGTGGTAATCAGTAGTCAGTCTGCTGATGTGTTCACTTTCTGCTGGCAACAAGATACTCTATTACTGCTGGTGCATGGGTTTGACAATAGAGGTGAATATGATATATTAAATATTATAAAGGTTGTAAATTTCCACTCCGACATGTTTTGAATCTTTATTTTAATTTTTTAATTTTTTTAATTATTTTATTTTATTAGAAGTAAGTACAGTAATATGACACCAAGGTGCCTAATATATATTGACATGTTACATTTTATGTACAGCTTCTTCTTTTTTTTTTTTTTAATAATGAAAAAGAAAAAGAGAGAATAGATAATAAAAGATAGAAAAACATGTGATATATAGTGTGTGAAAAGGAAAAAAGGGTGAAAGAAGAAAAGTGAAGAAAAGAAGATAGAAAGAGAAAGAGTAGAAAGTAAGAGATTAAGGAGATCGTTATTTATATTCTTGACCATCCCTCACCCAGTCCTGAAACAGTTAGCTTCTACGATTTTGTTGCACCATATGCTTCCAAAAAATCTACAAATGGAGACCAACTCGTTAAGAATTGGTCTGATTTATCTATTAGGAGGAATCGCATTTCCTCAAGATGTGCGGTGTCCAACATGTTTGAAATCCACATTTTAAGCGTTGGTATGGGTGTATTTTTCCAAAATTTAAGTATACGTTTTTTTGCCGTTATTAACCCATAATTAAAAATTAAATTTTGAGATGAGTTCAATTTGTTCCCGTCTTCCATTACTCCAAATATAATCATTTCCGTATTAGGTTCCATTTTTATCTTGAATAATTTTGTAAATATTTCAAAAATATCACTCCAGAATTTATAAAGTTTTATGCAGGAAACAAAAGAGTGTGTTATAGTTTCATTTTGGGATAAACATTTATCACAAATGGGGGAAGTATTTGGATAGAATTTATTCAATCTAGTTTTTGAATAATATAATCTATGTAAAATTTTAAATTAAATTATGTCTTACATTAATCGAACATTTGTGTATACTTTTCCCATGTTTCCTTCGTGATTTTTATCATTAATTCTCGTTCCCACTCTTCTCTAAGTGACTCTGTTGATGGTAGTTCTATATTTAAAATACTATTATATAAGTATGATATTAATTTCTGTGAGAGCCTTAATATTTATTGCTTCTTCCAGTGGGTCTAAAGCTATTTGATATCTTTGTATGTATTTCTTCATGAAGTCGCAGATCTGAACATATTTAAAATATTGGTTATTTTTCAGCTTAAATTTTAATTGTAATTGTTGGAATGATAACAGATTTCCCATTTCATACATATCACCGATCCTTTTAATTCCCATTCTTTCCCATTGATTATATGTTTTATCAATAAGAGATGGTTTAAATGAAGGATTATTCACTATTGGCATTAACAATGATAGGTTTCTTAATTTTAAAGATAATTTTATTTGTTTCCAAATTCTTATTGTATCATGTATAATTGGGTTATTCTTATATATTGTGTTGTTCAGTTTTATCGGGGAGAAGAGGATCGCTCCTATGTTACTAGGAGAACAATCCTCTTTCTCCATTCTTATCCATTCTGTCTGTTGGGTAGGACTGTCCAACCAATAAATTATATTCTTAATATGCACTGCCCAATAATAATACAAAAAGTTCGGAAGTGAAAGTCCCCCAACGTCTTTTGGTTTGCACAAGTGTTTTCTTTGAATTCTGTGTGATCTATAGTCCCAAATAAAATTGGTAATATTAGAGTCTAGTTTTTTGAAAAAGTTTTTTGGTATATATAATGGTATAGATTGAAATAGGTATAATATTTGTGGTAAAAAGATCATTTTATAGCATTTATTCTGCCTATTAATGATAACGGAAGTGTATTCCAGAATTTAATCAACGCGTTGAGTTTATTTAATGGGCATAAAATTAGTATTAAATAATGCTTTGTATTTTCTAGTAATTTGAATACCCAAATACTTAAATTTTTCTGTTGCAATTTTAAAGGGGAATTTCAATAGGTGTGTAGATTCTTGAGGTTTTAACGTCATGATTTCACTTTTATTCCAATTTATTCTATATCCAGAAAAAGAACCGAATTCCTCTATTAAATTTAATAAGTTTGGTATGCTCGTTTGTGAATTTGTAATGTATAGAATCTTTAGTGCAGCTCTGTACTAATTAACTAATTCTGACCAAGATCTAAAATTAAGTAGAATGGCTATTGGTAATTAAATTATCAATACAACTTTTGCGATCTCAGCTGACAGCATTTTCATCTTATCGAATCTTCATTTGCAGGCAGTTCTTGGACGCTCCTCCTTTCATTTCCCACAACTGTCCCATCATTTCTGTTCAGTGGAAGATGATCTGGAGAATTTCTGTGATCTGGCATTTTCTATGGTCTGACACCAGCCTGGACTCAAAGGTGCTGAACTAGCGAATGTATAAGGTTTACTGGCTATATAGCTGAAAGATTAGTTTTAGATTTACAGCATGGAAACAGGCTCGACGTCCCACCGAGTCCACGCTGACAATCGATCACCCATTCACACTAGTTCTATGTAATCCCACTTTCTCATTTATACCCTACAAACAAGGGGGAAACCTACAGTAGCTAATTAATCTGCAAACCTGCACATTTTGGGGATTTGGGAGGAAACCGGAGCACCCAGAGGAAACCCATGCGACAGCCTACCATGGGGGACTTGTTCAAATGCCTTACTAAAATCCATTTAAACAACATCCCTGCCCTACCCTCATCCAGAGCTGCCAAGTAGTACGGATTTTCCGTATTTTGTACGGAAATGCGATCAGAATACAGATGTACGGATATGCTTTGTAAAATAAGGATTTTTACAAAATCAGCCTGACTTCCTGTTTCATCTTGCTGCGTAACATAAATGCAAGGATATAAAAAGTCATACTGTACCTCTAAAAACTATAGCAGATTAAATCTATTAGTATTTTAAATTTCAAGATCTGGAAGCTTTGATCTGCCTGTCCCGCTCCAGGTTTAAACAGCATTGTCAGCTTAATGCATAGGAATTTGAACGACAGTGCTATGGGTTCTAAAAATAGCGTTCCCAGCTGGAGCGCTATGGGCTTTACACATAGCGCTATGGGCTTTACACATAGCGCTATGGGCTTTACACATAGCGCTATGGCCACAGACTGTTAGGGGAGGTAGGGAGGGTGGGAATAAGAGAGGGAGGGAGAGAGAAATAGGGAGGGTGGGATGGAGAGAGAGGGAAAGAGGAAGGAGAGAGAGAGAGAGTGAGGGAGGGAGAGGGAGGCTTCCAAAATGGCTTCAACATCATCATCTGGTGCTATAAGCAGGAAGCAGCCGTTCAAATAGGGAGGGACTCAAATAGAGAAAACTATTAGACAGTGTGTGAGGCAGGAGGCAGAGAAGGAAAGCACTCAGACCCAACATGTAGGGGGGAAAGAAGGAAACAATAATAAACAGAATAAGAGGTGGTGGGGTTCTTAAATGGGTGAGCAGAGAAACAGGGGTGTAAAATGCGGGCGGAAGCAATAGGTAGCAAGGTGAAAAGTAAAAGTGGCAGGCAGACAAATCCAGGACAAAAATCAAAAAAGGCCACTTTTCAAAATAATTGTAAAAGGGGTAAGAGCGTTCTAAAAACAAGCCTGAAGGCTTTGTGTCTCAATGCAAGGAGCATTCGTAATAAGGTGGATGAGTTGAACGTGCAGATAGCTATTAATGATTATGATATAGTTGGGATCACGGAGACATGGCTCCAGGGTGACCAAGGCTGGGAGCTGAACATCCAGGGATATTCAATATTCAGGAGGGATAGAGAGAAAGGAAAAGGAGGTGGGGTAGGGTTGCTGGTTAGAGAGGATATTAACGCAGTGGAAAGGAAGGACATTAGCTTGGAAGATGTGGAATCGGTATGGGTAGAGCTGCGAAACACTAAGGGGCAGAAAACGCTGGTGGGTGTTGTGTACAGGCCACCTAGCAGTAGAAGTGAAGTTGGGGATGGCATCAAACAGGAAATTAGAAATGCGTGCAACAAAGGCAAAACAGTTATAATGGGTGACTTCAATCTACATATAGATTGGGTGAATCAAATTGGCAGGGGTGCTGAGGAAGAGGATTTCTTGGAATGTATGCGGGATAGTTATCTAAACCAACATGTAGAGGAACCAACGAGAGAACAGGCTATTCTAGACTGGGTATTGAGTAATGAGGAAGGGTTAGTTAGCAGTCTTGTTGTGCGTGCCCCCTTGGGCAAGAGCGACCATAATATGGTTGAGTTCTTCATTAGGATGGAGAGTGACATTGTTAATTCAGAAACAATGGTTCTGAACTTAAAGAAAGGTAACTTTGAGGGTATGAGACGTGAATTGGCCAATATTGACTGGCAATTAGTTCTAAAAGGGTTGACGGTGGATATGCAATGGAAGGCATTTAAAGACTGCATGGATGAACTACAAAAATTGCTCATCCCAGTTTGGCAAAAGAATAAATCAGGGAAGGTAGTGCATCCGTGGATAACAAGGGAAATCAGGGATAGTATCAAAGCAAAAGATGATGCGTACAAATTAGCCAGAAAAAGCAGCATACCAGAGGACTGGGAGAAATTCAGAGACCAGCAGATGAGGACAAAGGGCTTAATTAGAAAAGGGAAAATAGATTATGAAAGAAAACTGTCAGGGAACATAAAAACTGACTGCAAAGGTTTTTATAGATATGTGAAGAGAAAGAGATTAGTTAAAACAAATGTAGGTCCCTTGCAGTCAGAAACAGGTGAATTGATCATGGGGAACAAGGATATGGCGGACCAATTGAATAACTACTTTGGTTCCGTCTTCACTAAGGAAGACATAAATAATCTGCCAGAAATAGCAGGGGACCGCGGGTCAAACGAGATGGAGGAACTGAGTGAAATCCAGGTTAGTCGGGAAGTGGTGTTGGGTAAATTGAATGGATTAAAGGCCGATAAATCACCAGGGCCAGATAGGCTGCATCCCAGAGTACTTAAGGAAGTAGTTCCAGAAATAGTGGATGCATTAGTGATAATTTTTCAAAACTCTTTAAATTCTGGAGTAGTTCCTGAGGATTGGAGGGTAGCAAACGTAACCCCACTTTTTAAGAAGGGAGGGAGAGAGAAAACGGGGAATTACAGACCAGTTAGTCTAACATCGGTAGTGGGGAAACTGCTAGAGTCAGTTATTAAAGATGGGATAGCAGCACATTTGGAAAGTGGTGAAATCATTGGACAAAGTCAGCATGGATTTACGAAAGGTAAATCATGTCTGACGAATCTTATAGAATTTTTCGAGGATGTAACTAGTAGAGTGGATAGGGGAGAACAAGTGGATGTGTTGTATCTGGACTTTCAGAAGGCTTTCGACAAGGTCCCACATAAGAGATTAATATACAAACTTAAAGCACACGGTATTGGGGGTTCAGTATTGATGTGGATAGAGAACTGGCTGGCAAACAGGAAGCAAAGAGTAGGAGTAAACGGGTCCTTTTCACAATGGCAGGTAGTGACTAGTGGGGTACCACAAGGCTCAGTGCTGGGACCCCAGCTATTTACAATTTATATTAATGAACTGGATGAGGGAATTGAAGGCAACATCTCCAAGTTTGCGGATGACACTAAGCTGGGGGGCAGTGTTAGCTGTGAGGAGGATGCTAGGGGACTGCAAGGTGACTTGGATAGGCTGGGTGAGTGGGCAAATGTTTGGCAGATGCAGTATAATGTGGATAAATGTGAGGTTGATAAAGTTAGCAAGACACGACCTGCCGTATGCGAAGCCATGCTGGCTGTCCCTAATTAACCCATTCTCTTCCAGATGGGGGTAAGTCCTATTTCAAATAATTTTCTCCTATATCTTCCCTAACACTGATGTGAGGTTCACCGGTCTACAATTCACTTCTTAAACAAGGGAACAGCATTAGCTACTCTTCAGTCCTCTGGTACCTCGCCTGTGGTTAGAGAATACACAAAGATCTTCGTCAAGACTCCCACAATCTCCTTTCTAGCCTCTCTCAATAACCTGGGATAGATCTCATCAACCTGCAGATTTAACCAGCTTAATACTCTTCAACCCCCAACACCAACTCCTTAATCTCAAACTAACCTTGCTTATTGGTATTCAGTAAGGTCATAAGAGATAGGTGCAGAATTAGGCCATTCGGCGCATCAAGTCTACTCCGCCACTCAATCATGACTGATCTATCTATCCCTCCTAACCCCATTCTCCTCCCTTCTCCCCATAACCCCTGACACCCGCACTAATCAAGAATCTAAC
This sequence comes from Malacoraja senta, assembly GCA_038087875.1. Lineage (NCBI taxonomy): Eukaryota > Metazoa > Chordata > Chondrichthyes > Rajiformes > Rajidae > Malacoraja > Malacoraja senta. The sequence continues at coordinate 223,824,384 of CM075977.1, read as the reverse complement.
TTTCTCTGCCTTAAAAGCATCCATTAACTTGGCCTCCGCAGCCTTCTGTGGCAAAGAATTCCACTCCACATGAATCTCATTGTCCTCCATGACCTTTTCCTTGGTGAAAACAGATGCAAAGTACCTGTTTAGTACCTCGCCTACGTATACTGACTCCAAGCACAAATTCCCTCCTTTATATTTTCAATATCCTGGCAACCATGCAGTAGTTTGCCAGTTCTCTAATTGTTTGAACTTGAACAGTACCGTGGTTGAGTATTTGGAGAATCCTCAAGCCTATGCCTAACTTATGTCAAAACTCTCTGGTATTCATTAAATATGTCTGAAGGTTGAACAAGTATCAGACATACAAATTTTACAAATACATACAAAGTTTGGCATGATGATTCTTGAACTGCAATGTCAGGCAGTTGACTGACCAGAAATAAACGAAGGTTTATGAAAGATCATTTGTTTTTGTAAGATTTTTTAATAATGGCACTCTGTGTGTGTATATATACCAATGTCAAGAAATTGGCTTTCACACTACTTTTTGGTGAAGTATAGCACGATTAGCCAATTGGATTCCTTGCAAGAAATTCTGAAATTGGCTAAATTTATATTAAAAACAAATGACTTGCACCCAGAATCATCCAATAAAATAAAACTGTAGGGTTGCAGATGGGACCTCACCCAGCCCAGCTGGAAACATTTTGTAGCAATCATACAAGGGCGTCAACACTCGTGAAAGAAAAAGAGAGAGAAAGTTACTTTATTCAATCAAAGTGATATTGAAATCGTACCCAATGAAGCAAAGGCTATGAGGGAAGTACTATGCACGGGGGAGCAAACTGGCCACCATTTGAAGAGAGAAGCAAAATGCAGCAGCATTAGTCTCCAGGAATGAGGATCTTTGTACAATGGAGCTATGCCAGAGGTTTCATGATCTTGCAAGACGATGTAAACTGTAAGCCAACAGACTTCAAAATCCTTAGTTCTCTTTAGTCTCTCTCATACAGTACATATAACTTGTGACTATCCACTATTGCCACCATTAATATTGTATTACTCTACATTGTAACCACCACGCAGATGTCAAACTTCCAAAAGTGGACAATGAAAGGATCCCTTACATGTGTAGAATCTGACCCATTTGGAAGAAACCATCTGGTGTCTCTTCCCGGCACCAGCGTGTTAGGCATTCTGCCAGTTATGCTTAGTAATGTTTCATACTCCCACTTTGTCTTGATCTTCAGTGGATGCCGTTACAACCTTCAGTGTCAGTTTACAGTTATTTTCTGTTTAGTTTTTTCATGGGGACCAGATACCTGTGCGAAGGAATTGGATCAATTCTGGGTGTGGAGAGTGGAATAGTCAGAATGCCAGCAGATTATTAGACCATTTGTCTACCCAGTCCCCTCAAAGGAAGATATCGAGTCACCTTCTACCGCCCCACAACCTTTCAGGCAATACACTCATGTGCCCCACATCAGGGAATTCCACTCTACTCTCTCCTTTTGACTTAGACATCTGTCTGAAACTGATGCCCCTTGAGCTTCTTGAGGCTCAACAAGGACATCTCTGGATTAAGAACAAAAATATGCAGTTTATCAGCAGCCACGATGCATCCATGCAGGAGAGGTTGCCACACAACACTTAGAACATCAAACCCCACATTTAAAATAATGAAACAAAAAGGGCTCTGATGATGTGATTTTACTGAAAGCCTAAATATTTTTAATGCTTATTTTCTGTTTTTCTATTCTGAACACACGTGGGTTCTGAAATGTACTGAAGCATTGATGTCCCTGCTGTACCAAAGATTGCTACTGGAGTGCCACCAGTTGTGCCACCACTGAGACATCCATAGAAAAAGTATCTCAGAAGCTATCTGGTAGAAAAGCACCAGAGTTTCAGCACAATCTGTGGAAGGTGTTTGACACTGTCATGAATTCTAAAGTTGTTCTCTAATTCTCTTCAAAGTGTCCTTTCAAAAAGACAAAAATGCAATAATGTAGTGTCGTGCACTATCAACTGCATTGTCTATGTTCATTAAAGTTTGCACACTTATGTTTATGCTGGTACGGCAAGTAAAGTGCAGACGCTGTTCGTGATGAGGTGTGCAACCGATGCTCAGCTGCATATTAAGTGAATTGCATACAAAAGTGTCATGATTTTATCTGGCATGAAATGAGAGTTAATGAAACTTTTTTAGTCTTGCATATGTTAGTGTTTTTAAGGTTGAGATTTGCCAATGAGGCAAATTGTTTTACTGATTGTTTGGATTTACTCAGTGAATTTTCCGTGTGTGATTTTTTTAATGTCCTTCTCAAGCTGTGGGGCTTCATGCGCTGGATAAAGGACACTTTCCTAAGCTAAATAAAGGAAATATTGGGAGGAAAATGGATATTTTGTCATCAAGTTCTTCAACTATAATCCAAGCAGATTGTTTATGTTTTTTTCCATTTCTCCCTGCTGCTAATCTGAGATAATTTATGCAAAATTATACTGTTGACTTGCATTGAGTGGATAAGACAACATGCTTAAGTTAAATCCCCTATTTTCAGCAGAGAAGATCCACTTTCCATCCCAAGGAATAGTTTTGAAATTATTTTCATTGTTCTAATTTATTAATTCTCGGGGATTTATAATGTATTGCAAGGGTATTTCTTGAGCTGTAAAAAGCTTTGGGCAGCACTGAAAGGCAAGTGAAAGGGGCTATATAAATGTATAATTTCCATTTATTTTTATTTAACTGCCTAATAATCATTTGTTTTGGAAAGCCAAATTTGTAGGCACCACTATCAACTTTAGTTTAATTTCCTTTTGGAATTTTATGTTTTGTTTCGCAGCCAGCGGGACATGAAGGTCCAACAGAGGGATTTGGTCGTGTTATCCCATTGCACGCTGTTGTATTTGGCATGGCAGTGGAGTGTAAAGATATCCGCAGACATCACAGGTTAGTATCGAGAGTATTTGAAAGTGCACCTCCTTTAGAGGCAAGACCAAAATAATAATGTAGTATAAGGTACACAAAAATGCTGGAGAAACTCAGCGGGTGCAGCAGCATCTATGGAGCGAAGGAAATAGGTAACGTTTTGGGCCGAAACCCTTCTTCAGACTGATAGGGGGTGGGGAGAAGTAAGGAAAAAAGGACAAAGGCGGAGGAGGAGCCCGAGGGCTGGGGGAGGGGAGGAGACAACCAGATGGCTGATGAAGGGGAGGGGACAGCAAGGGCTAGCAGAATTGGGAGAATTCAATGTTGAGGCCCCCAGGATGTAGACTGCCCAAGCGGAATATGAGGTGCATTTCCTCCAATTTACGGTGTTGCTCGCTGTGGCCATGGAGGAGACCCAGGACAGAGAGGTCAGATACGGAATGGGAGGGGGAGTTGAAGTGCTGAGCCACCGGGAGTTCAGGTTGGTTATTGCGGACAGACCGGAGGTGTTCGGCGAAACGATCGCCAAGCCTCCGCTTGGTCTCACCGATGTAGATGAGCTGGCATCTAGAGCAGCGAATGCAATAGATGAGGTTGGAGGAGAAGCAGGTGAACCTCTGTCGCACCTGGAACGACTGCTTGGGTCCTTGAATGGAGTGGAGGGGGGAGGTGAAGGGACAAGTGTTGCATCTCTTGCGGTTGCAAGGGAAAGTACCAGGGGAGGGGGTGGTATGGGAGGGAAGGGAAGAATTGACAAGGGAGTTACGGAGGGAGCGGTCTTTGCGGAAGGCAGACATGGGGGGAGATGGGAAGATGTGGCGAGTGGTGGGGTCACGTTGGAGGTGGCGAAACTGACGGAGGATCACTTTTATGTGACGGCTGGTGGGGTGAAAGGTGAGGACTAGGGGGACTCTGCCTTTGTTGTGAGTGGGGGGATGGGGAGAGAGAGCAGTGTTGCGGGGTATGGCAGAGACCCTGGTGCGAGCCTCATCTATGGTGGAGGAGGGGAACCCCCGTTCCCTGAAGAATGAGGACATTTCAGATGCCCTGGTGTGGAACGCCTCATCCTGGGAGCAGATGCGGCGTAGACGGAGGAATTGGGAGTGGGGGATGGAGTCCTTACAGGAAGCAGGGTGGGAAGAAGTGTAGTCCAGATAGCCATGGGAGTCGGTAGGTTTGTAGTGGATGTCGGTAAGGAGTCTATCACCTGCGATGGAGATAGTGAGGTCAAGGAATGGTAGGGAAGTGTCGGAAATGGTCCAGGTGTATTTGAGTGCCGGATGGAAGTTGGTGGTGAAGCGGATGAAGTCAGTCAGTTGTGTGTGGGTGCAGGATGTGGCACCAAAACAATCATCGATGTAGCGGAGGTAGAGGTCGGGGATGGGGCCCTGGTACGCATTGAATGTAGTATAGTTGTTCTCAGATACTTTAACCATTTTTTGTTTTCTATTTATGGTTTAATTTTCCTCAAGTATCAAAGGTTTGTTGACATAAATCGTCTCTTACTGCTGTGCTGAAACAGTGTGCTATTTATGTTTTCCTCACCAGCCATATATTGGGGGTATTAACCATGATTGTCAGTTCATGTGAAATGATCTGGATGATGGTGTGGTCAATTGGATTAGTAAGTATGCAGATGATACTAAGGTGGTGTTGTGGATAATGAAGTAGATTTTCAAAGTCTACAGAGAGATTTAGGCCATTTGGAAGAGTGGGCTGAAAGATGGCAGATGGAATTTAATGCTGATAAGTGTGAGGTGCTACATCTTGGCAGGACAAATCAAAATAGGACGTACATGGTAAATGGTAGCGAATTGAGGAATGCAGTTGAACAGAGGGATCTAGGAATAACTGTGCATAGTTCCCTGAAGGTGGAATCTCATGTAGATAGTGTGGTAAAGAAAGCTTTTGGTGTGCTGGCCTTTATAAATCAGAGCATTGAGTATAGAAGTTGGGATGTAATGTTAAATTTGTACAAGGCATTGGTGAGGCCAATTCTGGAGTATGGTATTCAGTTTTGGTCGCCAAATTATAGGAAAGATGTCAACAAAATAGAGAGAGTACAGAGGAGATTTACTAGAATGTTGCCTGGGTTTCAGCAACTAAGTTACAGAGAAAGGTTGAACAAGTTAGGTCTTTATTCTTTGGAGCGCAGAAGGTTAAGAGGGGACTTGATAGAGGTCTTTAAAATTATGAGCGGGTTAGACAGAGTGGACGTGGATAAGCTTTTCCCATTGAGAGTAGGGAAGATTCAAACAAGGGGACATGACTTGAGAATTAAGGAACAGAAGTTTAGGGGTAACATGAGGGGGAACTTCTTTACTCAGAGAGTGGTAGCTGTGTGGAATGAGCTTCCAGTGGAAGTGGTTGAGGCAGGTTCGATTTTATCATTTAAAAATAAATTGGATAGGTATATGGACGGGAAAGGAATGGAGGGTTATGGTCTGAGTGCAGGTAGATGGGACTAGGTGAGAGTAAGTGTTCGGCACGGACTAGAAGGGCCGAGATGGCCTGTTTCCGTGCTGTAATTGTTATATGGTTATACGGTTATATGTCTGAGAAGAGGTTTGTATTTTGAATTGGTAATTTAACAAGATTAATTCCAGGGTAAATTAACTTTCATCCCAACAATTTGGCTTTGGTTTGAAATTAACTTGTCAAACAATTTTTTTTAGTGTTTTTAACACGACTAATCTCCAAGCATTGTTGTCAAGATAAGATAAATAAAAATGTCCTTTGCCAGTACTGATTGTGGTTATGAACACCATGTTTGAAAGAATGACGTAAAGTAAATTAATCTCATTTAAAACATTTTTTACCTTATTTTTTCTGGATTTCCTTGAAAGAGCATTCCAGGTTGCTTCCTGAAATATAAAATGTTACATAGACTTAAATGGTTACCTGTTCAATAATGCTTACTGCCATTGATTGCGAAAATTGCCGTTATTTGAGCATCTTACTCAAATGATAAATGATAGCACCTTTATTTCAGGATTTCATAATGTTGATAGGAAGGCAGTCCACCAGAATTAAGACTGTCCTTTAGAGTATGTTCAATTGTGTTCATTGTTATTTGATGCATGCCTCGTTTGATTTAATTTAAAATATGTGTATTAAATAGCTTTCATAATTTTAAGAATTATAGTGGCAAAAATGTTTGATGTCTCAAATAAATTAGCTTTGGATAAATACCCTGAGAACTAAATTGTCAGGCAATAATTGTTATTGTGATGCAACTGTCCATAACATTGAAAATTTCTTCACTCAACACATGCTCTGATTTTGATTTAAAGATTTTAAATTAGTTAGTCATCGCTGATTCACAGAGAGTTAATTCTTAGAACTAATTAGGCCCATGATGACTACAATTCAGAACCAAGGACACCTGAATCTCAATATTCCTGCATCATTTGCATTTGCATTTCCTTGAGGTCAGTGACTGAGCTCCAAGACAACATCAACATGCGGATAGAGTTTACAATGAACATCAGGAATGCAAACTCCCAACATCAATCTGTGTGCAAGCACCACACTGCCCGCTAATGATAAAGGTTCACGATTACGAGTCCTTGGAAAACATGCACCATTTCTATCTTGGATGCCACTTCTGTATTCCTTCAGTGATGATATATATGGTTCAGTTCAGTGTATCAGCACAACCTTTGGTTGATGGAAGATCAATATCGCAGACTTGGCATAAATCTCATGGATTAAGCAACCAGCAGATCTTTACCTCTCTATGCTTCTGAAAGTATGGATATTTTTGAATGTTTTGCGCTGGGCATCTGTGTACTTCTAATAAATGGACTCGCTGTCACCCTGAAAGTTTGTGGGTCATGGATTTCTACAAATTCTGGAACAAATCCCTCTTTCTGCATGGTGATCCTTTCCTGTGGTGGAGCTTCAAAGGAGGTGTCTGTTATAGATTAGTGAACAGTACAGCACAGGAACAGGCCTTTTGCCCCACAAGTTTGATGCCAAATTAAAATAATTCTATGCCCTCACGTGATCTATATCCCTTCATACTCTGTTTTAAGACCTAATGTCGACGTGCCAATGACATCGGAGTCGAGTGAAATTTAGGCCTCATTGCTAGGACTGTTGATCTGAGATGACCTGGAAGAGTATGACTTCAAGTTCAAGTTCGTTACATTTATTGTCACATGCACCAATTGGTACAGTGAGATTTGAGTTACCATACAGCCATACGAATAAAAAGAACACAATACACAATATAATTTAACATGAACAGGGGATTTGGAGGATTTTGCAATCAGTGATCTCTCATCAGTGCTCTGAGGTGCTTGGTATAGGTAGTCTTATAAACATACAGGAGGGTATGAATCACTGTTTCCTGTAAACCCATTAATTGTGCTGGATCACTGTCTTGATTTTCAACCTTTCTTTGATTACTCCTTGATTGAGTTATTTGAAGAAGTAATGAAGGATGATCGATGATGTGAGAGCGGTGGTTGTTGTCTATATGGATTTTAATAAGGCATTAGATAAGGTCCCTCATGGTAGGCAAATCCAAAAAATTAAGATTTTTGGGATCGTGAATTGTGAGGAAGGCTGGCAAAGTACTCAGCAAGATACAGATCAGCTACAGAAATGGGCAGAGAAATAGCAGAGGGAGTTTTATCCGAGCAAGTGTGAGGTGGTGCACTTTGGGAGATCAAATGTAAGATGAAAATATACAATTAATGGCAAGACCTTTAACAGCATTGATGTGCATAGGGATCTTGAGGAGCAAGTTCATAACTCCCTGAAGGTTGTAACGCAGGTAGATAATGGTAAAGAAGACATATGGTATGCTTTCCTTCTTTGGTTGGGGCATTGAGTATAAGAGTCAGAAAGTCATATTGCAGGTTTATAGAACTATGGTTAGGCTGAATTTGGAGTATTGCATGCAGTTTTCTTTGCCTCATTACAGGAAGGATGTGGAGGCCCTGGAAAGGGTGCAGAGAAGGTTTACCAGAATAGTGCCTGGATAAGGGGGTAAGGGTGAGGTCGGATAGACTTAGATTATTTTCTTTGGAATGCTGGAGTTTGAGGAATGACCTGAAAGAAATAGATAAAACTATGAGGCATAGATACAGTCATAACCTTTTTCCCAGGGTAGAAATATTAAATACTAGAGGGCATAGCTTTAAGGTGAGATGGGCTAAATTTGAAGGAGATGTGCAGAGCACGCCTTTTTACACAGAAGTTGATAAGTGTCTGAAACGCGATATCAAGGTGGTGGTGAAGGCAGTTAACGATAGTGGCATGTAAGAGACTTAGTTCGCCACATGGATATACAGGGAATGGAGGGATATGGATTATATGCAAGCAGATAAGATTTGGTCATGGGATCATGTTCTGCACAGACATTGTGGGTCAAAGGACCTGTCCCAGTTTTCTATGTGCTATGTTGTGCTGATGCAATGAAGGTAATGGCAAATTCTATTTTTGATGTCTGCTTTCACTGAGAGATGGCTCCAAAGATACGGGAAACATATGTTATCCAGATCTTGTTGTGGACCTTTATAGAAACATAGAAACATAGAAAATAGGTGCAGGAGTAGGCCATTCGGCCCTTCAATATGATCATGGCTGATCATCCAACTCAGTATCCTGTACCTGCTTTCTCTCCATACCCCCTGATCCCTTTAGCCACAAGGGCCACATCTAACTCCCTATTAAATATAGCCAATGAACTGGCCTGAACTACATTCTGTGGCAGAGAATTCCAGAGATTCACCACTCTCTGTGTAAAAAATGTTTTTCTCATCTCAGTCCTAAAAGATTTCCCCTTTATCCTTAAACTTTATCCTTATGTTCCGAATGCAGTGTTGAAGAGTGGGTAAGATTAGTAGAAATCCTTTCTTTTGCAGATATTTAGTATATGGCCAATGCTGTCACAGACTTCTGTGAACAAGTCAACATTAACTTTGAGATTTGCTTCCAAACTTGTACGTACATATACATTGTCAGCACACTGTATGTAATCACTACATGTGGGTAATCTTGATGTCATTAAGCTAGGAAAAGTGCAGAGAAGATTTACAAAAATGTTGCCAGGACCTGAGGGGCTGAGCCATAGGGAGAAGTTGGGCAGGCTTAGTCATTATTCCTTGGAGCGCACGAGGTTGTTGGGTGATCTTATTGAGGTGTATAAAATCATGAGGGGAATAGATAGATAGAGTGAATGTACTGAGTCTTTTACCCAGGATAGGGGAATCAAAAACATGAGCACATTTGTTTCTTGTTAGAGGTACAAGATTTAGTACGAACCTGAGGGGCAACTTTTTCACGCAGAGGGTTGAGGGTAAATAGAACGAGCTGCTAGATGAGATAGTTGTGGCAGATACTATAATAGCATATCAAAGACACTTGGACAGATACATGGATACAAATGCTGGCAAATGGGACAAGCTTAGATGGGGCATCTTGGTCAGCATGGATGTTATGCTGAAGGGCCTGTTTGTGTGCACTGTGACTATAATGTAGATCATGTATGATGAACAATTTTCCTGTTATGTTGGACATTAGCTCCACTCTATGGGGAGTTTATTGAAGGGGAGGTGCATCATTATAACAGATTGAGGAATATGTTGGGATGATGACACAGCTTGGCTTGTGGCTCATTAACAAGTAAGGTCGATTGTGGACCCATTGGTTAAGATCATAGCTTGGTGTCATTGTTAAACATATGAATTTCAGCAAGCAGCTAAATTTAAAGAGGATGCTCGAATTATGGAGTCAAAGGCTTTTTGTGAGGTCAAAAATGACCAAGCACACTGGTTTCTCCATTTTTCTTGCAATTGAAACATGATGAAGGCTGAGGCTAATGTGCCTCTAAATGGATGAAATTCACACTGCAATGCAGGGAATAACTATGTGAGGAGGTCATTGAGGGGGATGTGGCCTTTGGGAGAGAGCAAGGAGTTATTGCTCTGTAGTTATAAAGATTCTTAATCATTTAGTGCAGGGGTGTCAAACACGCGGCACGCGGGCCGGATGCGGCCCGCGAAGGGTTCCAATCCAGCCCGCGGGATGATTTCCCCGATGCCAGAGCGGGCTGCAGCTGTCCCCGATGCCGGATCGGGTTGCGTTCGCGCGTGAAGTCTCATTTTGCCCGTGACCTAAAATGAGTTTGACACCCCTAATTTAGTGCATCTGAGTCCTCTAACGCATTCTTCTATCTCCACAATTTGGAGATGGGGGTTTAGAATTTGTGAGTATACCTTTCCACCACCAAGATTTGGAATTTCACCAGGAACAACTTCAGACAATATTGTTTCTCAGTTGTCATGTGGGCTTTTCAACTTATTTTTACTTTAATTTCACCACATTTAGCATTTGTGGAAAAACTTCTGACTTCTCTATTAGAGAGTGCCATGGCTAGTTTGATGAGAATGATCAGGAGATTCAGATGCTAATCAACCTCAACTTGCAAGCCTTCCTTTGATTGAAAAGCTCCATTATAACTTCAGGGAAAATAATTAGTTCTGCAAACACCTGATAGCTGAGGTCCAATAAAACAAAACTCAGGACCAAGAGAACAAAAATGTGGCATTGAACATGGGAAGTCCAGCAATTTGCTGATAACAATAACGCAGAGATTCTTCACCCCTGTCAAGGCATTCTATAGCCCATATACCCAAGGTCCCACCTCACTGACAACCAAAAACAAATATGTTTATCAAGGATAGAGAGATAGTCTGCTTAAAAGAATACTTCAAAGAACATGAGCATGGACAGGATACCTGCATTCATGACTTAATTCCACAGTAAACTATCCAGTCTAACCGCTTCTAAATAATCTTGTTCCAAAAAACATCATGCTCAAGGTATTAGCACAGAGATGGTGGAAGACAGCAGATGGGGAAGGAGGAAAACCGTAATAAAATGTTGTTGACATATAATGTTTTGCAGCAGTTTTCCTTCAACGCATTACTTACCCAGTTTGAAACAAAACACCTGCGTGTTTCAGTATGGCAATGTAATCATAGTTCTGAAATGAAAAAGAAATGTTAAACTTTATTCAACAAATTGTTTTTGGGAACCTCTAATCACAGTCCGCTCTTATTCTGTTTGGCAGGGTTTGCATTACTGATGTTGGTGGGATACAGGTGAATGAAGCAATAACCTGGTACAGCCCAGTCAATAGTAAGCTTTGTAATGGTGATGCTGCTGAACCTTACACCACTGAACGAATGAGGCAAGTACCAGGTGGATACACGCCTCTGACTGATCACTTCCAGGCCATGACAATTGATTTCAACAGTCCACAGGTATGATCACAGCTGCCACAATTCCAAAGACATATACCGATGAGCTTAAAGTAGGCCTGCGACTCTGTCCTAGTATAAGTGAGGCATAATAGTCATAATACTGATCAAAAAGCAGCACTTCGTTTTTTATTCAGTCGAGGATGTAAAGAATTAGCTGCAGGGGAATGCTTGTGCAGTGGTACTGTTTTGTATTAATATATGTGTTTTACAATAAATTTGTCCTCTAGGTAAACTGATTATTTGATCAAGGTCGTGTAAATTTTGTCTTTTTTACACTGGAGGATAGACTTACCGATATTGCATGATTTGCTGTATATGCAAAGGATTTGTGGTCAGAAGTCGGCATTGAAGTATTGCTGGCTCGAAGGGCCTAATGGCCTCCTTCTGCACCTATTTTCTATGTCTATTGCAGCTCCCTTTGAACACAGCTCTCTACATAATAGTGAGGGGATGTGAATTGACACTAATATCTGTAGGATTTGTTCACTGGAAGCTGTCCATCCTTAATTGTTAGGCTATTTCAGTTAGGCTATTTATACCCACATAAAGGACAGACCGGCATTCCCTGAAGAGCATTAGTGCCAATAATGCTCTTTCAAAGTCACCACTCTTGATAGCTTTTTATTTCAAATTTTAGTTAATTACCATTGGAATCAACTCTTAGTAGACCTGACCTACGTTAGCCAGTGTTCTACTGTGTTCAGGGATAAAAATAAAGAATTTGGAATTAAATCATAACAAACCACAAGCATAAAGATCAATGTAGAAGTTGAGGAGGCATGTTTGATTTTTTTTAACTTCTGGTGGGGTGCTGCATCCAACAATTGTACTAGTTATTCCAATTATTATTTCCTTGAAAAAATAAAGTCAAGAAATGTTCTACCATTTGTAATAAATGTGTTTGCATGTTAGCACTTTTTAAAGGATATATTTTTGCATTATTTAACTACTTGAGACTGAACAATTTGAAAGGCTAAATTATTTTGTAGTTAATAGGAAAATAAAGTCATGTTATATAATATCTTTAAACATAAAACTCTTCTGTAAGGTTATCTTGTGTATATTCTTTTGAAAATATTGTGCACTAAGTATGAAATGAAGTCTGCAGCAAATGATGATCATTCTGTTTATGCTTCATATTAGGACTTGGAAGAACTGACAGACAGGAAACCTTGTCGACTTTGTCTGCCAGTAATTAAGGAGGGTATGCTGGATGCAATTGTCGCCTGGTTTGTTCTGCAGCTAGATGACGAGACCAGTCTCTCCACTGGCCCCGATGAAGAAACCTGTTGGGAACAGGCGGTGTATCCTATACAGGGCGTGCTAGGTCAGTGTTGAATAGTAGATGGTGGAAATGCAACTATTCTTTAAAGAAAAATATTCTTGAGTGTTAAGTGTTTATTTTCTCCAAAAGTACTGTCAATAGATTGATAAAAACAGTTTCCTTTGGCCATCTCTTGATAACTGGTAGCCATATATTAAAAATAACTTGCCAAGGAATTAGAAGGCATATGAAAATGATTGCTCATTTAGACTGCCAAAGTGGTGGAATCGTATTTCTTAGCAATTTTCAGAATAATTTGCACAACTACTAAGTTTACGAGTGGCGACACAGTAGCGCAGCGGTAGAGTTGCTGCCTTACAGAGCCAGAGACCCTGGTTCGATCCTGACTACGGGTGCTGTCTATACGGAGTTTGTACGTTCTCCCCGTGACCTGCGTTGGTTTTCTCTGGGATTTCTGGTTTCCTCCCATGTTCCAAAGACGTGCAGGTTTGTCCATAGTGTGTGTAGGATAGTGTTAGGGTGCAGGGGTCGCTGGTCAGCGTGGGCCGAAGGGTCTGTTTCCATGCTTTATCTTTAAACTAAACTAAACTAAAGATAAACACAAAATGCTGGAGTAACTCAGTGGCACAGGCAGCATCTCTGGAGAGAACGGATGGGTGACATTTCGGGTCGAGACCCTTCTTCAGATTGAGAGTCAGAGGAGATGGAAAATGGAGAGATGGAAAGGTTTAAAGAGAATGTAAGGTGTGAAAACGACAGATCAAAGTAGACGATGATCAAGGAAATAGAATAGTTCATTTTTAGCTGAGGGGAAGATGACAACGAGGCATACAAACAGTAAAATTAATCACGAGGACAGTGCAACTAGTCGAAGAACTAGGGCGGGGGGAGGGTCGGAGTGAGAAGGAAAGCAAGGGATACTTGGTTAGATAAATCAATTTTCATACCGCTGGGTTGTAAGCTGCCCAAGTGAAATATGAGGGGCTGTTCCTCCAATTTGCATTTGGCTTCACTCTAACAGTGGAGGAGGCCCAAGACAGAAAGGTCAATGTGGGAATGGGAAGGGGAGTTAAAGTGTTTAGCAAACTAAACTAAAGATTAATATGTGAGGGTCATGGAAAAGTCTGGGGTGTGGCTCTGAATTGGACAGCTCTTTCAAATAAACAGCATATCAGGCCAAGTGGCTTTTGGTCTGTGCTGTAAGACTAATGATCTGCCCAGTGGTCAGTGAAATAAAATATAATACAATTTTTTTTATTTTAGTTGGGCAATACAGCAAAACATATTAATCATTTATCCTTGATATTGTTAACAACAGTCTGAATTAGGACTGTACCTTAATATAATAAAGTCACAGGAGAATTATTGATAACATTTTACACCAGGCCATATTAGGAGATGTCAGGTCAGGTGACCAAAAGCATAGTTGAAGAAATAAGTTCCAAGGAGAGGACTAAAGCAGCAATTCAAGCCTTAAGGTAGAGAAAGCTAACATTGACAACCATCATCAATGGTTGAATGAAGGGAATCTGAGGATACATGAGAGGTTCTGAATTGATGAGGAATTGATAATTCACTATCTTGGGGTTTAACAGAGTCGGACAGAGTTTGTCAAAAGATCTTGCGTCAATGGGGGTGGTCATCCTGGTATTTAATTGGAAGAAATTTATATTACAGATACTGCTTTGATTTGGCTGAAGGTTTTAACAAAACTAAGAAATAGTGAGGTGTAATTATTGATATGGGGGAGATGTATTTCTCAATGCACAGTGATTAACACTAATTAATTTACATTTTTATAATCAGTACACATCTGAAATATTCTAATTTATTTTATTACATTGGAATGATACTTTTCTTTATGCCAAAAATAAACTTTTTCCTGATGCTTTCTCTTTCAATTGCATCAAGATTGACTCACTAACAACAAAGGGAAACTGGTTGGGACTGTGCTTTTCTCAGTAACTTTGTACTTTGTCATGTATGTGTTTTGAGATTTCTTCCAATCCCACTGTGTATCCCTCCAGAGCAGTTCCTCCTGTTCTCAACTGAAGTGCTAAGATTATTTTTGCGTGACCTAATTACAATCTGTGAAGTTTTGCCAGCTCAGCAGGAATTTTATTTGGACACCAGTTTATTTGTGAACAATGTAAAGTTAAGTATTTATTATTTTAGCACATAATTCAAGCTCTTGCTGCAGGCTTCAAAAGTAGCAGGCCTTGTCAAGAGCGGATGTCGCTATCAAAACATGGAGGGGACGGGACACAATTTTTTGGCGGCCATGCGCACTCACACACACACACACGCGTGCGAGGCTTCGGAGGCTCAATCCAGCGCTAAATGCAGCTCAACTGCCTGTCTCACCGGGTTAACTACAGCCCTGTCTGTACTGACGGGATACCAGCGCTGCTTCTCCGCGCTGGCCATATTTCCCGCAAGTCCAGGAAGGGTTGTAAGCTCACCTGGCGGGACAGGCTGAGTTAGCTGGGTTTAGCGCTGCTTCTCTGCGCTGGCCCGTCTGACTGCCGACCAAAGATCCGATAGCGGAGGATCTTTGCTGCCGACCTCTGGCCACCTGTGGGGGGGGGGGGGTACTCGGGAGGGGACAGGGACAGCGCCAGAGACCCGGCCGGGATCGATCCTGTCCTGGCTGCGGATGAAGCGCAGGTCTGTGCCACGTCTCCCTCCTCCAATCATCGCGCTGAATCATGTCCTGCCCCCATTGCCTGCTGACCGACGTCTCGTCCAATCAGTGCCCTCGATCATCAGTCCCACCCCCACTGTCTCGTGGAAAGCGGAGATTTTAAAATCCGGAGCACAAAAACTTGGGGTGTATGTGCCACACCTCTCAAAACATGGAGGGGACGTGTCCCCTCTGCCCCCCCCCGGGTTTTCCGCCCCTGTGCCTTGTTTACCTTAGTAACAGAACAATTTCATGCCAAGTATAACTTTTCACTAGGAGTGAATTTAACAGGGTCAGGATTTAGCTTGATCCCCTGCCACCCACATGACTCGAGAGCAGTGAAAATTAGGGAAGACACAGGCTTGGGCATCTGTTAACCTATTTTGTGATGATTTAATTTCAGATATTTTGTTGTGCTGCTGCAAGTAAGAATTTCATTGTTCTGTCTGGAACATATGGCAATAAAACACTCTTTATTCTAGACTCTCATAATTTGCGATTGCTATGAGCTGGTTGCACAAAACCTAATGTAATAATTCTTCAATGAGTGACATGGATAATTGCTTTTGAGCATGCCCATAATCCAGAAGGAGCAGATCAGCAGAATATGACTTGATGTTTACATTTATTTTTGCATTATAGGTCAAACAGTGAAATGTGGCGATACTCTAGTAGTTGATGTTTCCTGCAAGAACTCTTACCTGGTTTTTCACAGTATCGCGGTGTTGACCCAGGAAAACAGGAAAGAAATCGAAATGAATACTGCGAGTGATCATCTTGCATGTGAAGCTGAACTGTGTAATGCTTTGGCCAATCTTCAGACCACGAGTGACCCTGGAATGACCATTCGGTGCATGCTTGAATCGTCAGAAATAGCCCGTCTCAATAATACTCATTACAATGATAATTTCAAATCAGCTCTAAGCAGTGTATTATCTTCATTAATGCCAATGGACAATGGAACCCATTTCTCACAGATTGGGGATGACAGAAACAGAGATATGAATTGTGAAAATACTAACTTCCATAATTCTTCAGAACCAACCTTTGACATGTTGTACCTGTTGGATGTATCAGAGGGGTTTTCAATGTTGCCATTGATTGCTGCTAAGCTGGCACCCATTAAAGTTTTCAGTTCCTTGGAGAAAACACAGCAGCAAGCTACACTAAGCACTCTAGCAGAATCTAACAACATTTCCAAAGATCAGCTCGAGTTTTGGCATAACTATCTGGACGATGACTCTACATTATTGCAAAGGCCTCAGTCAGGCAAACTTTGGAGTGTGATTATTCTCGATTCTATTGAGACATGTGGACTTATACGTCAAGGCCTAGTGGAGAAAGCAGCTCTTGCTAGGTATGTCTAATTTTCATTTGCATATAAACTTCATGTCCTCTAGAAACAACAAACTTAATTAATGATAACAATGATAAAAATGAGAGAAAATCATTAGGCCTGTAACATTTTGTTGAAGAAATGTGTTTAATTCTCCAGGCCACATGTTTATTCACCATAGGGCCCGTGGCCTGTTACACAGCTTACTGGTATTACTGACTTAATGTGTGTAGATTTTAAATTCCCTTAATTCACAAAACATGGTTCTTTTTCTACATTTACTTAGCAATAAGTTAAAAGGAAAAACTTCTGGCCTAAATTATTCAGACTAAGCAAACAAATAACATAAAACAAATTAAGATTCCCTGACTCAACTGCAATAGTTGAAGAGTTGCAGAATCATAGATTGAACCTCCATGTTATAAGCATTTATATGAAGAGGTATAGAGAGATGGGAACAGCTTGGCCCTTTAGGATTCTGGCATAGTATGGAGCAGAAGAAAGAGGCAAAGCTAGTGCTACCCGGGGGGGTGGGGGTTCTGATATTTTGATGTTTCAGACGTGATAGATGCGGAAAAGTGGTGGAGGAGTTACGCTACTAATCAGGGAGACATACTCAGAGAGGACATACTGGAGAGTTTACCCGCTGAGGTGATATGGGTGGAGCTTAAAACAAGAAAGGTGCAAGCACTCTAATGGGATTGTACTATGGGCTCCCCGATAGCAAGTGGGAGATAGAGGAATAGATATGTACACAGATTACTGAAAGATGCCAAACTAACAGGGTTGCATTAGTGCATGGCTTTAACTTTCTCAACATTGACTGGGACTTATTCAGTGAAAAAGGCTTACATGAGGCAGAATTTGCAAAGTATGTCCAAGAGGGTTTCTTGAAACAGTATGTGGATAGTTTAACCCGAGAAGGGAACATATCAGATTTTTTGTTGGGAAATTAACCTGTCTGGGAGACTGGTGTTCCAATGGAAGAGCATTTCATAATCATACTTTATTAGCCAAGTATGTTTTGCAACATACGAGGAATTTGATTTGCCATACAGTCATACCAATAAAAAGTAACAAAACACACAAAATACATTTTAACATGAACATCCACCACAGTGACTCCTCCACATTCCTCACTGATGGAAAACTAAAATAAGTTCAATCTCTTCCCTTCTTTGTTCTCGCACAGTCTGGGGCCTCAAGACGTCCGTTGATGGGACGATCTTGGCTCCCATGGCCGGCAGTTGGGCCCTCCGTGTTGGGGCGATCACGCACCCGCATCGGGGGGGGGGGAGAATCTCAGCTCCCCCGCACCGGGCGATCTGACCCCGGGTCAGGGCTGGTCGAACCTTCTGCGTAGATTGTAGCTTCCCAACATCAAGGATAGTGATCACAATTCTATTAGTTTAAAGATTGTTTTGATTCGGGGGGGGGGGGGGGGGGAAGGCTGTTCCTTGCAGAAAGGTACCAAACTGGAGCAAGGCTAATTATAACATTATTGGAACCCACTGAGTTCCTCCAACAGTTCCATTGTTTTGATTTGGTGGGATTTAGGTCCTTTGGCATTAAAGGTATAAATACATGTTTTTAAATCAGTGCTCATCTCTTTAGACCCTGTAAAGGATAAGCTGGTGCTGATACCAATCTACATTGGCAGAGAGGGATATTTGAGGTGTGTTTACCCATGAATCATCTTAAGCCTGTTTAAATGTTTGTTTTTATAGATGTTTGCTTCGACCTGAAGGAAGATTGTTGCCTCGGTGTATAACAATATATGGAATGCTCATCGACTCTGAGGCTTTACAGCAAGAAAGTGCTGTTCAGGGAAAAGAACCCACATTGGGGTTCAATATTGCACCTTTCATCAACCAATTCAAGGTTATTTATTATTATTATGGTGTAAATATTATACACGTTTCTGTTTTTTTCCTACAGTGAATTTATTCTCTTTCCCCCCACAGGTACCAATCCACGTATTCTTGCATTTATCCACTTTACTTTATGTTCAACTCAGTGAGCCAGTGGAACTATTAAAGCTGGATCTGTTGGGCCTCGTCTCTGATGAAGTGTGCAGTGAAATCAAGGTAAAGTGTACTTCTAAAAGTTGTTATTTATTGTACTATGGGCTCCCCGATAGCAAGTGGGAGATAGAGGAATAGATATGTACACAGATTACTGAAAGATGCCAAAGTAACAGGGTTGCATTAGTGCATGGCTTTAACTTTCTCAACATTGACTGGGACTTATTCAGTGAAAAAGGCTTACATGAGGCAGAATTTGCAAAGTATGTCCAAGAGGGTTTCTTGAAACAGTATGTGGATAGTTTAACCCGAGAAGGGAACATATCAGATTTTTTGACGGGAAATTAACCTGTCCGGGAGACTGGTGTTCCAATGGAAGAGTATTTCATAATCATACTTTATTAGCCAAGTATGTTTTGCAACATACGAGGAATTTGATTTGCCATAGTCATACCAATTGTAGCAACTTTGAATTCAGATTTTGTTTTAAACTTGTTTACAGCTTTATATACTGATAACAAAATTAGTGCTGCTCTTTCGCATTAACATGTAATTAGCAGTGAATAGTTTCCTCTTGAACTTTAAAGTGAGACGGGGACTCCACTGACTATAAGATGCAGTGAATATGAATGGAAAATAAGAACATAAAATATCATAAATATGGGAGTAGTTTGCTCTCAAGCCTGTTCTGCCATTTGGCTACTCTGCCAAAGCCTCATCTCTGGCCCATTTCTTCCTCTTTAAATACCCCTGATGATCTAGCATCAAACCCTCTGTGGTAGACAATTACACAGATTCACCATCCTCAACAAGAACAAATTCTACTCTAGCTCTATTTACATGTTTGCAGATGACACCACTGTAGTGGCATTGATCTGTCGAACAGAAGATACAACACCTAGAAAGCATGTACCACCAGATTCAGGAACAGTTTCTACCCCTCTGTAACTGTAATGCTATAACATTATGTTCTGAACTCTGGTATTTTTCTCTTTGCAGTACCTTTTGTGCTTGTATTTAAGACCATAACACATAGGAGCAGAATTAGGCCATTTGGCCCATCGTGTCTACTCCACCATTCGATCATGGCTGATCTATTTTCCCCTCAAAACTCAATTTTCCTGCCATCTCCCTATAACCATTGACACCCTTACTAATCAAGAACCTATCAATCTCTGCTTTAAAAACACCAGATGTCTTGGCCTTCTGTGGAAATAAATTCTGCATTCACCAACCACTGGCTAAAAAAAAATTTCACTTCTAAAATTGCATCTTTTTATTCTGAGGCTGTCGCCTCTGGTACAATGGCTTGATTATACTCATCTATGGGATAATTTTACTGAATAGCATGCAGAGAAAGCTTTCCACAGCATCTTGGTATATGTGAGAATAATAAACTAAACTAAGACATCCCTATGCTCTTCTGTCTGAATGACCGACCATGCCTAAACTTAGAACTGTCTTTTTAACTATTGCAGACAATCCATGGTAAATATTACATGGACAAATCAAAAATATAATGATCTGTGAATGAGGAACAGTTAAATGCTCAGAAAACCTTTAATTCATCAAGATGATGATGATAATGAAAGATAAATA
Organism: Malacoraja senta; assembly: GCA_038087875.1. Taxonomy (NCBI): domain Eukaryota; kingdom Metazoa; phylum Chordata; class Chondrichthyes; order Rajiformes; family Rajidae; genus Malacoraja; species Malacoraja senta. Next base: position 223,804,261 of record CM075977.1, on the reverse strand, counting down.
TTCTAAGATTAATTTCAATATCTTATGGTTTATTTTTAAAATTTGTCTTTAAATTTGAAAGCATTAATTGAAAGTTTCCCAAATTTCTCACACCAAAGTTTCTCAAATTTGATGTAGACTTTGTCAATTAAAACACTGCAATGGTAATGACATACACCTCACTCAGAGTAAAATATGTTATAACTTTCTAATCAGTGATTACAGCACGAGTGAATTAACAGTTGGCATATATTAACCAGTGTTGCTGAAAATTATAATTCTCATCCTTACAATACTTAAGGCCTCTCCTAGTAGCATCACTCAAGCACATCTAGCCATACAACACTGAGAACTGCATTCACGCGATTTTACGTTTGTGTTTATCTCCAATATCCTTCACAGTTCCATTGTCTGGACTTTAGCATATCTGCTTTAAAACGTTAAAAAGTCAATTCTTCCACCATGTTTCCTGGTGTATGACGGTGACAAATCTTGAGTGATGGGATTTCTGTGAAGTATTTGGGATGTTTTGCTTTGTTAAAAGGCACAACATGAGTGTAATTGTATGTTGCACATCATGTAATATGGGCTCTAATAAATTCAGACTTCTGGAGATTTTTGATGTTTTCAAGTGAATTCATAATATTGCTTGAAACAAATATAGTACGTTTGAAATAACTACTATTATAGATAAACCTACAACAGAAGAAAATGATAGATACAAAATGCTGGAATAACTCAGCGGGACAGGAAGATTGCAACCTTCACGTGGTCTGACCTGTTTCGACGAATGCAATCAACCCGGCGTGCACAATCAATTAAGATCAAATACAACAAGTTGTCCTACAACTTTAGGCTGTGCATGCCATGCGCAAGAAGAAGCGGGACAGGCAGCATCTCTGGATGGAAGGAATGGGGGACGTTTTGGGTCGGGGCCCTTCTTCAGACACGACCCAAAATGTCACCCATTCCTTCTATCCAGAGATGCTGCCTGTCCAGCCGAGTTACTCCAGCATTTTATGTCTATCTTTGGAGTAAACCAGCAAAAGAGCTGCTACAATCGATGGCATTTTTAACCAGTCCACTGCAAAAGCTGGTTGTGAACTGGAGGAATTTTTTATCTCTATTTAGACTTGATTACTATGTTTTCTGACATATTTATCACAGTACACTAATTTCAGGTTCACTTTGTTTGAACATATAGGTTCAAGTGCACTCTTCTGGAAGTTTAACAGCAATTCCATTTTGGTATGAAATTTACCTGGATATGGACATCAGTCTGAACACATGGTGTGAATCTTCTCATTGGAAGCAGGCTGCCTTTGTTCTGGATAATCCAATACAAGTTAATTCAGGAGATGAACTTTTATTAAACATTTGCTATCACAAGAGTAATATCTCAATGACTGTAAACCATGTTTAGCAATATTTTTTCACTGTTAAAAAAATTTCAATAGAATCGGTCCATTTCCTAGTGTAAAGTATCCCTAAAAAAAGGGGAAGTTAAATGAATTAAAATGTTCATGAATGAATGAAATTTATTTCCATAAATAAGACTATTTGAATTATACCATGGAATCTCTGAAATCCACTCCAAAACACTGTTCAAGAGTTAAAGTTGATGTTCTGCCACCATTGAACTCCTCGGTGGGAGAACATTGTAAAGAAACCAACTTTAACTACCCAGAGTAACACAATGAGCACATCTTAGTATCTGTGCAAGTACTGTACCTAGTTCTTTAATACACGGGAGCTAATTTTTATGTAAGATTCATGCCATAATTTTTCAATTGGGACAGGGGAAATAGAGTAGCTGTGATATGGATTTGGGGGTAAGCACGTTTAATGCTGCAGTTAAGATTCAGAAAACTCTACAATAATTTTCTGTAGTGTCATCTGCATGTGTTAAGAAACCTGTGTTGAAAATAACAAATTTTCCACTGCAGTAGCAAATGTTATTCCATAGCTTATGTTTTCGGGGACTAATTTTGGGCAAATTTCCATTAACCGGATGGCCATAATGCAGTCGGCTGTACTTGATTGTCATTACATCAGATAGTGTAGCTAACACCGAGATCCAAAAATAGTCTTAAGGCAAATTTTATTTTTAAAAAGTTGAACACCAGTTAAAGAAATCAAAATGTTTATTGTTTGCATTCCTCGTATAGTTAAAACACCAAATAATTCACTTTTGGTGTTTTCATGCAACCTTTGCCAGCATTAGTGCAGATTAACAGGAAATATTCTGATTCCTAACTTTAAAGCAAAAGAACAATCCAGCGTTCATTAATAATTGCATTTCCAATTATTATTAAACTTTGATTACTAGGTAAAGTTAGTTTAAAACTAAACTGATCCAAAACAAATACGGCCCTTGTAATTGATAAACATAAAAACAATTTTACATACAGGTCCTCCCCAGTTTACAAACACCCATCTTTTGTATAGCCCATTCATACAGTGACTGGTTGAGAGAAACAGGACCACAGAGTCTGCACTGACCAATGATCCCCGTACACTGGCGCTATCCTACACACTCGGGACAATTTACAATTTTTACTGAGGCTAATTAACCTACAAACCAGAACATCTTTGGAGTGTGGGAGGAAACCGGAGCACCTGGGAAAAACCCAGTCACGGAGAGTACGTACAAACTCCATACATAAAACACTCAGGATCAAACCGGGTCTCTGACACTATGCCACCGTGCTGCCCAACTGCTCTCACACCGATGTATGGATTTATTGGCTGCTGTGGGGCTGAAGACATATCTGTTCACGTTATGAACAGTTCGCAAGGAAGAAACCCTGGCCTAACCCAGAGAGGACCTGTAATGTGTAAATTGAAGTGATTCCACCATCCAAATTAATCTCTTAACAGAGAAAGTTTAACAGGTAGAAATTGCAATATTTCTTACATATTTCTGAGCATAATGCCCACAGTATTTGGCAGATTATCAGTTTGATTTATACAAAGCAACGTTAATTTATTCTGTCATAAATCTGACACTTTACCGTGTAACAGTTACTTAACATTTTACATGGACAGAAGAATACATCTTACTGTTAAAACATTTTACAAGAATAGCGATTAAGCTACCATTGCAATTCACACTCAGACCTTTCCAAGTTACAGCATTGAGGAAGAAATCCAAAAAGAACATTTTTACGTACGTTTGAGTGCAACTAAGTATTGCAACAATTGTGATGCATGATTTTACACTGGTTTGAAACATTGTGGTGAGGATGTACTTAACAATATTAATCTTGAATAGGCAAGTCCAAAGTAGTAACTGTAATTTTTTTTTTCATGTACTTGAAAAAACAGAAGTACAAATATAGCTAGCTTTCAGCTGGAGAGGTTGGATCTGCAATATTTTTCCAAAAAAGAAAAAAATACAGGAAATAAATCTATTAGATTTATTTACCGTACCTTCTGCTGCAACCAAAGTAATGTTAGTGAATTCATTAGCACAGCAGAATTATACTGCTTGCTCACAGTTTTACTTCACAAACTGCACAGTATGGATTTATAGTTATTGTTTTAGAATAAATCTTATGTTTACCATGATGTGTAATGTAACAAATCAGAGATATTGTACATTGGACAATCTCCTACCCAGGATAGGCAGAATTCACTTCAAAATGTAAAAATCGAATGCCTTGTAATATTCTTCTTGTAGCTAAAGGTGCTTCCTAGTTCAGCATCCAACAGATTGCTTGCACCATGTGGGTGTAAATGCCCACTATTAGTCCCTCTACCCTACCCTCCCAATGAACAATGATGTCCAAGTCTGTAAAGCTCTCTCACACTATATAGCACTAAGCTTCCTACTGGCTAGTATAAAAGGTAACAGAAAAGGAAAAGGTTCCCACCCAAGCCTGTCATACTCAATAATATTTGGAAGACCAGGACATCTTGCTATGTTAAAGGCTTTATAAATACCAGCAGTTGGTGCTTTTCCTTCCTCTTCCACCCCACCTCTCCAAAAGGATGAATATCATGAAGTGTAAGAGAGTACTTAATGGCTAAAGTGGAGCAAAAACAAAAATAGTAACTGCCTCACAATACATGACTCAGGAAATGAAAAATAAAACCAGAACTTACATTTATAAAGTGCACTTCATATACTCAGGAAGTTCCAAAATGATTTACAGCCCAAAGAATGATTTTGGAAAGTACAGTCAGTTATGTAGGCAAAAAAAACAATTACAAACAGTTTATGCACAAGATCCATCAACTATCATCATTGATAACCGTAACAAACATTGAACAGGTCTGGTTTCTCTCCATTGCGCCTTGAAATAATTATTCTCAGTAAATAAATAGAAGTGAAGAGAAAATCATAAATCGTAGTAAATTCCAGTAAATAACAATTGAAATAAAAAATGCTTTAGAGAAATTTAAGATTGAATTTCCATGCCAGTCATGGCAGTAGGTTATTCTGACTGCTACTCAGCTTTGATTTGCAGCCCTATAGGGTACTGCACATCAAATGCTTATCCAGGTACTTTTTAAATTTAGACACCAACCCCAGCCCCCCAACTAACTAACTATTGGAGCATTCACTTTCACCCTCCCTTTTCTCTCCCTCACCTCCATCTACCCATCTCCTCAACCTGCAGCCTCTAATTACTAACCTCTCTGTTAAGGGAAATAGATCCACTCCACGTAAGCCTTTGACAATATTAAATGTCCCATCAGTCTACAATTCCAAGGATGCCACTTTAAATTCACTAATGCCACTTCATCACTAAACTTCAATCTCTGGCAACATCCTTTAACATCTCTGCACCCCACCTATCATTATAGTTCCTCCTGTGACCAAAACCGTATACAGCTGCAAATTAGATTTTACAGTTCTAGCTTGTTCTCCATGCCTGTCAATGAAGGGAAATATCATATCTGTTGCCATATCTAGCTGTCCTGTGATCTTCAGGGATCTGTCACCATCTAGTCCTTGTGTTGCTCTATATTTTCAATACAGAACTATTTTGGGAAATATGTTTTTTTGTCCCAAAAGTATGCTCAATTTGTTCTCCCAAATAAAGCCAAACAAACAAGTTAAAATACCCAGGTTGCATCATGGTACCATTTCCAAAATGGATGTGTTGATTTTTGCAATGGTTTGGACAACATTTTGCAATTTCTTCCATTACAAACCATTATAGACATCTTCTACAGTATTGTTGAAGTTATTTCATGTACGTTTTATAGTACAAAGTTCTGTGCATTTATCATAGTTTGTTTTAATATACAGCATTAGATTTCTATATACCATTTTTAGAGTTGAGCTCATCCATAGTACCACCTGAAGTGAAGATGTGGCCTCAATGCAAACTCGAGGTCAAAGTTTAAGAGACAACGTCTCAATCTAGATAAGGAGTTTTATGATGAATTAATGGGCACAGAAGTTAAGGCATCTTCATTTTCCTTCTCTGTTGGTAAATCATCAATATCATGGGGTGCAAGAGCTGCATGTGTTCGTCCAAACCCTTGATAATATCCCATTGGAGAAGGTGGGAGAGATGAGGTGTCAGAATTTAGGTCCTGGCTCGCTGAAAAGAGAAGACTGGTATGTTCATTGTGCTCCTCTTCTGCAGTAACATTAGTTTTCCTTGGTTGACCTAATACAGTCCTTCCTGTAAAATTTAAACATTTAGAAACATGAAAGGGTTGACCACCATTCAGTAAGATCCACAAATTATCTTTACTTTGTTTCTTTAACTATATTATCCATCATTCACTGAATTGAGCTGTAATTTAAGAGTATTTACCTTGCAGTTACCACCAAATATGAGTGATACAAGTTTCTATCAGGTAAAATGTACTTGCATTGATTGACTAGGACTTTGTGCCACCATAGACAATCATTGCATAATTAAATATGCCCCAAACATTGTTATTAAGAAAAGGGGCTTTTGTATTTGGAGACGAGGCATTACAGAATATGTGTGTTATCTATTAGGTAGATCTTAGGGGTGTCAACATTGTCAAACAGACCACCTGGACATCTGAAGAAGGGTGTCGACCTGAAACATCACTTATTCCTTCGCTCCATAGATGCTACATATGGTGTCAGTGAAGTGGTGAAAGACCACCTGTTCAGAGTCTCACTTGGAATAAAGTTAGACCCAAAGGGTGGAAGGTGGTTGAAACAAGCTGTCGGGGGAGGTCATTGACGCAGGGACTATCCCAACACTTAAGAAACAGTTAGACAGGTACATGGATAGGACAGGTTTAGAGGGATATGGGTGGGACGTGCAGCTGGGACACATTGGCCGGTGAGGACAAATTGGCTGAAGGGCCTGTTTCCACTGTATCACTATGACTCTAAACCGTATATACTTTGGAAGCTTAGTGACACTAAATGAGCAGTAGAATTGCACCCTTACAGGTGAAAAAATATAAAGTTCATCAGTACAGCTGCTACTGTAATTCAAGATTAGGCATTAGAATATACTAAAGAATCATTATCATCAGTGTTATGCATTTATACACAGCTGTTGATTGCAAACATCTTGCCAGCTACAAAATGATTACTTGTATCCTTTGGAATTCCTCTGAAGATTTTGAGAAACAGCTGGCATGATTATGACATACCGCATCTCAAAGTTCTTTTTTCAATGATCAATCTTAAATTTCCCCACACAATTTTCCTCGCTGTATGCGGAAATTGAACTATTCACAGGATTCCAGCAGCCACAAAAGCTGTCATTTTCATACTACTGGTTTAAAAACTACAGTTTTTGAACCAAAAGTACAAGAGCGAAAAATATTTTCAATGCAGAACTAATATTGGAGAAAGAAGGCCATCTTGTGGCAGATGGGCGAACAGCAATGATGTGGCATTTTACCTTAGGTTTCATTAAAGATGAAAATAGGACAAGTAGGAGCACTTGACGGAGGAAATCGGTTGCTCTTGAAGGCAATCATTCAAAGGCATATCTATTGTCCAAAATGCACCACAAACGGAATGGAAATCTCAAGTACTTTGAAGTATGCGAAACCTAGACCTTAGTGAGGTATCAAAAGCTCTAGACAATTCCCAAACATTCTAGGAAATGGGAATTGTGCCAATGTCCACGAGGCTTGCAAATAATCTAAGTATAAATCAGCCAATCTTGTCTTGGCTGTAAGTTAACTTCAAGTGTTAAAAAGGTAAATTATTAAACATATTAAGGCAATTGGCCAAATCAGCAATAGCAAGTATGGATTTGCCTCTTTACAACAGAAGCATTCGATTATGCAGTCCAACACAAGCAGTCCTCACCCTGTACTATAAATGCAGCCTTTTCAGAAATTCATAATTGAATGATCTGTACCCCTCAAATTCTAGAGCAGAGACCAAATGCAATTTTCATTCATTTTCCTGACTTAAAAACAATTCAATAATAGAAAATTGGATTCAAAAAGAAAAATTATCCATATAGTTACTTCTGAAGAATGGCTCTGGGATGTACTGAGTCCTGGCCAAAACTAGACCAAGTCAAACTAGGCGAGCTCAGGTCAATAGAGCACATGTTAAATGATGCTTTGTTGCAAGAGTCATTTTGTTAGTAAAATTTGGTAGATACTGCCCTTCTATCTTTCAATTCCCATACAGAACCATACATTTCTGGTGTTGGAATGTACCATATTCAGTACGGTATTATTTTTATAAAATACTACTGAAACAATGTAAAATTATCCCAAGGGTAACTGTGGAACTGATTCAAAATAATACTCAAGAACTGACATCTTTGTGCTATCTAGGTACGTTGAAATCTTTCCACTTTGTATTAAAAAAGGTTTAATGAACAAACTTAAACATGCAAAAGAACTCAACCACCCCTTCCTTACCAACATGTCGCACTTGTTCTGATATGTCCGCTCTGATGTCAGAGATATCCCACATGGCAAGAAATGAATCCAAGCAGGAGCCTTCCTCAGCTTCCTGTATGTAGGGCTTATAGGAAAAGCTGTAGTGATGACCAATCGCAGCAAAGAACATTTCAATACAAATTATAAAGTCCTGAGGAAAACAGAAAAAAAGTTGATCAAACCACTTTGTTTCAGGTTAAACATTTCTTCATTCTAATCAGCTACATCGAAATAAAGCATGAGAGTTGAAGAAGAATGGCTGGAGACTCATGTTGATCATTAATATTAGTGTGGCCACCTTTTGCGGATGGATATATCAAACTGCAGTCCTGGGCATACAACACTACATTTCATTTTACGTTGAGGTTTGAACAGTTGCTGGTGGTGCAAATATGGGGCTGGTCATATGGCTGAATAAGGTTCCGTTCAGTGAATTCTGATGTACCGCTTGTCCCTAAGCAACAATTGTACAGAAGATCTCAATCAGGCAAAGTTCTGCGATTAATGTTACTCAGGGCTTGTTAAAAAAACAGAGATGGTAAATTCCATTGGATGTTTACTTGATCCATCTATCAAATTCATTTGGCAAAATGCTTCATTGCCAGAACTATCAAATTGCTTGGCTGGTGGCAAGCAGGCCCTTGTTGTCAGATACCTTATGCACAGCTAGTCTCAAAAACTTCACACATGACCCTTATAGATATACACCTCCTTTGAGGCAAATGGGATCCTTGCAGACTTGTTAGATTGGGATTCAAAATTGGCTTCATAAATTATAGAGTAGAATTAGGCCATTCAGCCCATCAAGTCTAATCCACCATTCAATCATGGCCAATCTATCTTTCCACCTCAACCTTCTCCCCATAACCCCTGAAATCCATACTAATCAAGAACCTATCAATCTCTGCCTTTAAAATATTCATTGACGGCCTCCACAGCCTTCTATGCCAATGAATTCCACAGATTCACCACCCTCTGATTAAATAATTTCTTCCTCATCTCCTTTCTAAAGGTATGTTCTTTTATTCTGGGGCTATAGCCACTGGTCCTAGACGCTCTCACTAGTGGAAACTTCCTCTCCACAATTTCAATCTAGACAAATGTGAGGTGTTACATTTAGGGCAGTCAAATGTAAAAGGAGAGTATACAGTAAATGGCAGGACACGTAACAGCAATGATGTACAGAGGGATCTTGGGGTGCAAGTCCATAGATTCCTGAAAGTGACAACAGAAGAAGATACGGTGGTAAAGAGGACATACTGCATGCTTGCCTTCATCAGTCAGGTCACTGAGTATAAAGTTGTAAAGTCATATTGCTGATTCATAAAACTGGTTAAATCACGTTTGGAATATTTCATGCAGTAGTGGTTGCTGCAGCACCTAAAGCATGAGGAGGCTGTGTAGAGAGTGCATCAGCGGTGCACCAGGATGTCACCTGGATTAGAGAGCTTTACTATATGGAGAGGTTCAATTGATGGAATTGTTTTCCCTGGAGTGCCAGAGGTTGAGGGGCAATGTGATAGACCTAGAGGACATCACTTTAAGGTGAGAGGGAGAAAGTTTAAAGAAGAGTAACAAGTCAAGTTTCTTTTAAACAAAAAGTAAGATGTGCCAGGAAACCATTGCCAGGGGATGTGATGGAAACAGGTATGAAAGCAACATTTAGCCTGACATGTAAAGGGGCAGGCAATGGAAGAACACAGAACATGTGCAGGCAGATGGGCAGTTAAAATTGGCATCATGGTTGACATAGACAACATAGGCTGACAGGTCTGATCCTGTGCTGTACTCTTCTATGATCTAGAATATGCATTGGCAAGATGATCTTCAAAAAAGGTCCAGTTGTCTTTTAAGACTCTTGCCAAGCAGAGGATTTCCCCAAAACTGCTGCTGGAATATTATCAACCTCATTGAAGGATTCTTCTTGATCTTCCTAGATCTTTAGTGAAAGAGCAATCAAGACGCAGTATAGCAGACTGGCACATAGCAAAGTCTGGAACAACGTGCTAAAGGACACTGAATCTTGGTACAGTCACCAGAGGGGTCTGTGGGAAAAGGAGACAGCAAATTGTATACTGAATGGCTGAACCCATGCTCGAACTGCTGGAACGATCTGGTCATGGAAATTATAATATACCACGCTGATCACAACAAAAAAAAATCTTGTAACTAAATAGAACATTGTCCTTGAGTCATAGAATGATATAGTGTGGAAACAGGCCCTTCAGCCCAACTTACCCACACCGGCCAAAAATGTCCCAGTTACACTAGTCCCACTTGCCTGTGTTGGTCCATATCCCTCCAAACCTGTCCCATCCATGTACCTATCTAACTGTTTCTCAAATGATGGGATAGTCCCAGCCTCAACTACCTTCTCTGGCAGCTTGTTCCATACACCCACCACCCTTTGTGTGAAAATGTAACCCCTGGGATTCCTATTAAATCTTTTCCCCTTCACCTTGAACCTGTGTCCTCTGGTCCTTGATTCCCCTACTCTGGGCAAGAGACACTGTGCATCTACCCGATCTATTGCTCTCATGATTTTGTATGCCTCTATAAGATCCCCCCTCATCCTCCTGCGCTTCATGGAATAGAGACCCAGCCTACTTAACCTCTCCCTATAGCTCCCACCCTCTAGTCCTGGCAACATCCTCGTAAATCTTCTCTGAACCCTTTCAAGCTTGACAATATCTTTCCTATAACATGGTGCCCAGAAATGAACACAATATTCTAGATGCGGTCTCACCAATGTCCTATACTGCAACATGACCTCCCAACTTCTATACTCAATACTCTGACTGATGAAGGCCAAAATGCCTTGTAAAGCAAATTCTCACGTATTCACTTTTTTTTTTTGATGGTCCTTTCCCTGGTCATGGTGTGATGTACTAGTCTTCAGCTGGTGACAGAATTCACTGAAGACAAGGACAAATTCAAAGTTCCTATGGCTCAGGAGATTTGGCCCATGTCCTTCCAACCCTCCCTATCCTTACATCTATCCGAATGCCTTTTGAATGTTATAATTGGATCTGTTTCTGCAGCTACTGCTGGCAGCTCATTCCAGATATGGATGACCCTCTGAATGAAAAAAATTGCCAGAGGTCCCTCAAATCTCTCCTTCTCACATTAAGCCTAGGTCCTTTAATTTATGAAATCCTTTACCCTGGAAGACTGTATTCGCTTTATCCATGCCCCTCGTGATGGCCACAGGACTTCCTGCACTTTCTGTCTATTCTTTTTACCCTTCCAAGTGGTCACCCCACAACTTTCTGACTGCATCTTAGGTGTGACCACCTCTTGAAAACTCTTGTGTGACACTCAGTCTCCTGGATATTTGTGAGTGAAACCAGCTCCAGTTCTAATTCTTTCAAAACATTAGGATGCAGATAACTAGACTGCAGGTGTTTATCAATTTTCAGTCCCGTTAATTTCTTCAATGTTAATTTTTCTTTATTAATGCTAATTTCTTTTAACAACTTTATTCACTTTAAACCAGTTATTTGCCACTATTTCCAGGTGTTTTTTAGTGCCATCCCTGAAGACACACAGTGCTTGTTAAATTTCTCAGCCTTCCTTATTTCCCAATTTAATTTCCCCACATTAACCTGAGTTAGCCTTTTTTTTAACAAATGTATAGAAACTATTCCCAGACTGTTATTTTGTTATTTGCTGGATTGCTTTTGGATTCTAATATTCCTTTCTTGATCAAAATATCTGGATCCTCCATTGCAGAGTACCGACATTTTTCTAAATCTCAGACTTATTGCACTTTTAGCAAGATTAGTTTTTTCCTTTGATCTATTATTTCTGGATCATTGGGACCTCTTTTGTGGAAGGTACGACCTGTACAAAAAGGATGGGTTGCACTTGAACCTGAGGGGGACCGATATCCTGGCGGGGAGATCTGCAAAGGCTACTGGGGAGACTTTAAACTAGAATGGTTGGGGGGAGGGACTCAAATAGAGAATGCTATTAGACAGTGTGTGAGGCAGGAGGCAGAGAAGGAAAGCACTCAGACCCAACATGTAGGGGGGAAAGAAGAAAACAATAATAAACAGAGAATAAGAGGTGGTGGGGTTCTTAAATGGGTGAGCAGAGAAACAGAGGGGTGCAAAATGCGGGCGGAAGCAATAGGTAGCAAGGTGAAAAGTAAAAGTGGCAGGCAGACAAATCCAGGGCAAAAATCAAAAAGAGCCACGTTCCAACATAATTGTATAAGGGGTAAGAGCGTTGTAAAAACAAGCCTGAAGGCTTTGTGTCTCAATGCAAGGAGCATTCGTAATAAGGTGGATGAGTTGAACGTGCAGATAGCAATTAATGATTATGATATAGTTGGGATCATGGAGACATGGCTCCAGGGTGACCAAGGCTGGGAGCTGAACATCCAGGGATATTCAATATTCAGGAGGGATAGAGAGAAAGGAAAAGGAGGTGGGGTAGCGTTGCTGGTTAGAGAGGAGATTAACGCAGTGGAAAGGAAGGACATTAGCTTGGAGGATGTGGAATCGGTATGGGTAGAGCTACGAAATACTAAGGGGCAGAAAACGCTTGTGTACAGGCCACCTAGCAGTAGTAGTGAAGTTGGGGATGGCATCAAACAGGAAATTAGAAATGCGTGCAACAAAGGCAAAACAGATATAATGGGTGACTTCAATCTACATATAGATTGGGTGAATCAAATTGGCAGGGGTGCTGAGGAAGAGGATTTCTTGGAATGTATGAGGGATAGTTATCTAAACCAACATGTAGAGGAACCAACGAGAGAGCAGGCTATTCTAGACTGGGTATTGAGTAATGAGGAAGGGTTAGTTAGCAGACTTGTTGTGCGTGCCCCCTTGGGCAAGAGTGACCATAATATGGTTGAGTTCTTCATTAGGATGGAGAGTGACATTGTTAATTCAGAAACAACGGTTCTGAACTTAAAGAAAGGTAACTTTGAGGATATGAGACGTGAATTGGCCAAGATTGACTGGCAATTAGTTCTAAAAGGGTTGACGGTGGATATGCAATGGAAGGCATTTAAAGACTGCATGGATGAACTACAAAAAATGTTCATCCCAGTTTGGCAAAAGAATAAACCAGGGAAGGTAGTGCATCCGTGGATAACAAGGGAAATCAGGGATAGTATCAAAGCAAAAGATGTTGCGTACAAATTAGCCAGAAAAAGCAGCATACCAGAGGACTGGGAGAAATTCAGAGACCAGCAGAGGAGGACAAAGGGCTTAATTAGGAAAGGGAAAATAGATTATGAAAGGAAACTGGCAGGGAACATAAAAACTGACTGCAAAAGTTTTTATAGATATGTGAAGAGAAAGAGATTAGTTAAAACAAATGTAGGTCCCTTGCAGTCAGAAACAGGTGAATTGATCATGGGGAACAAGGATATGGCGGATCAATTGAATAACTACTTTGGTTCCGTCTTCACTAAGGAAGACATAAATAATCTGCCGGAAATAGCAGGGGGCCGCGGGTCAAAGGAGATGGAGGAAGTGAGTGAAATCCAGGTTAGTCGGGAAGTGGTGTTGGGTAAATTGAATGGATTAAAGGCCGATAAATCACCAGGGCCAGATAGGCTGCATCCCAGAGTACTTAAGGAAGTAGCTCCAGAAATAGTGGATGCATTAGTGATAATTTTTCAAAATTCTTTAGATTCTGGAGTAGTTCCTGAGGATTGGAGGGTAGCAAACGTAACCCCACTTTTTAAGAAGGGAGGGAGAGAGAAAACGGGGAATTACAGACCAGTTAGTCTAACATCGGTAGTGGGGAAACTGCTAGAGTCAGTTATTAAAGATGGGATAGCAGCACATTTGGAAAGTGGTGAAATCATTGGACAAAGTCAGCATGGATTTACGAAAGGTAAATCGTGTCTGACGAATCTTATAGAATTTTTCGAGGATGTAACTAGTAGAGTGGATAGGGGAGAACCAGTGGATGTGTTGTATCTGGACTTTCAGAAGGCTTTCGACAAGGTACCACATAAGAGATTAGGATACAAGCTTAAATCACACGGTATTGGGGGTTCAGTATTGATGTGGATAGAGAACTGGCTGGCAAACAGGAAGCAAAGAGTAGGAGTAAACGGGTCCTTTTCACAATGGCAGGCAGTGACTAGTGGGGTACCGCAAGGCTCAGTGCTGGGACCCCAGCTATTTACAATTTATATTAATGATCTGGACGAGGGAATTGAAAGCAACATCTCCAAGTTTGCGGATGACACTAAGCTGGGGGGCAGTGTTAGCTGTGAGGAGGATGCTAGGAGACTGCAAGGTGACTTGGATAGGCTGGGGGAGTGGGCAAATGTTTGGCAGATGCAGTATAATGTGGATAAATGTGAGGTTATCCACTTTGGTGGCAAAAACGGGAAGGCAGACTATTATCTAAATGGTGGCCGATTAGGAAATGGGGAGGTGCAGCGAGACCTGGGTGTCATGGTACACCAGTCATTGAAAGTAGGCATGCAGGTGCAGCAGGCAGTGAAGAAAGCGAATGGTATGTTGGCCTTCATAGCAAGAGGATTTGAGTATAGGAGCAGGGAGGTTCTACTGCAGTTGTACAGGGTCTTGGTGAGACCACACCTGGAGTATTGCGTACAGTTTTGGTCTCCAAATCTGAGGAAGGACATTATAGCCATAGAGGGAGTGCAGAGAAGGTTCACCAGACTGATTCCTGGGATGTCAGGACTTTCATATGAAGAAAGACTGGATAGACTTGGCTTATACTCGCTAGAATTTAGGAGATTGAGAGGGGATCTTATAGAAACGTACAAAATTCTTATGGGGTTGGACAGGCTAGATGCAGGAAGATTGTTCCCGATGTTGGGGAAGTCCAGGACAAGGGGTCACAGCTTAAGGATAAGGGGGAAATCCTTTAAGACCGAGATGAGGAAAAACTTTTTCACACAGAGAGTGGTGAATCTCTGGAACTCTCTGCCACAGAGGGTAGTTGACGCCAGTTCATTGGCTATATTTAAGAGGGAGTTAGATGTGGCCCTTGTGGCTAAAGGGATCAGGGGGTATGGAGAGAAGGCAGGTACGGGATACTGAGTTGGATGATCAGCCATGATCATATTGAATGGCGGTGCAGGCTCGAAGGGCCTACTCCTGCACCTATTTTAATAATAATTTAAAAAAAAAAAATTCAAATCTTGTTAACCACAAATGGACAACATTTCCTTTAGCTGTTCCATTTTAAAAATGGATATGCATTTGTAGTAAATTATATATTAATTGCCTATTTACTTTCAACCCCTTTAATGTCGGGTTTAATGTTTCCACTGGTAGTTTAATGTATCCACTTAAGATAGAGATAGACAAATTCTTGATTAGAACAGGTGTCAAGGGTTATGGGGAGAAGGAAGGAAAATCGGATTAGGAGGCAGAGATCAGCCATGATTGAATGGCAGAGTAGACTCGGTGGGCTGAATGGCCTAATTCTCCTATAACTTGTGTACTTGTGAATATGGTTCTTAGGATTGTAGCATAACAGTTCCACAGACCGTTAATGTCTGCAAAGGGATAGAGGTGAATCAGACAGTACCCTAGCTTATGGAAGAACAGTTCAGAATGGCATTTTTCACGACTGTCATGATGCATGTGTGGCTCTCATTTTATTTGCGCTGAGCTGTGGTAGTTAAAGAATGGAATGGGACGAGCACCCACGTGCCAAATGGCCTAAATGTACTCCTATAACTTGCAAATGTAGCAATCTACCAAAAACAACAAGTTAAAAATAATTTACTTTGTTTCAAAAACTTGTTTTCAGATCATACTAATCATTCAGTCTTTACATAAAATTCGACATCATTACACTTATTCTTCTCTTTGGCGCCCTTAATCCTTCCTCGACAGTGTTAGCTCTAAAATAACCTCTTCCTAGTTGACCATCCTTGCAATGAGTATAGATTCTTTAAGGGACTCTGCTTTATAGGTTGCTGCAGAATTGCAACGACTAAAATTACCTGGAGACCGGTAGCCACAGCTTCCACACTTTCCCAGTCCCATGTACGTTTGTCAGATATCACTCCAACTTTCACAAGTAAAGCAATAAAGGCAGCTTGCCTAAAAAAGATTGAAAAAAAATATATATATATTTTTTTAACAATTTCACCATCTGGGTACTATTCTTTCCATAAAAGTATTCAACCAATTT
The DNA here is from genome assembly GCA_038087875.1 of Malacoraja senta. Lineage (NCBI taxonomy): Eukaryota > Metazoa > Chordata > Chondrichthyes > Rajiformes > Rajidae > Malacoraja > Malacoraja senta. Next base: position 223,788,271 of record CM075977.1, on the reverse strand, counting down.
ATTTTAGTAAATCCAACATTGCATGAATTATTGTATTTTTTAAATCAAGGAATAAAAGTTTTGGTCTCAGGAGAGAAAAATTAAGATAGACATATAGATATAATATATATATTTCAAACTTACCAGAAGGATACAAAGACAACTAGTTTCACACAGAGAAACTTGCCCACCGGCTGGATGGGGTTCAATTCACTTCGCAGCACTTTATAAAATAGCACAAGACAATACATGGCAAACTGGAAAATAAAGCAAGACGCATTCGCAATTACAATAAACAACAGCATTTATGCAGTGCCTTTAACATAATTGAATGCACATACGGGTTTGAGTGAATCAAAAATGTTCATTTGAATAGCTGCTTCTTTGAGCCGCGGCTGGGCCTGGGTCGGCACCACAGAGGCGCCCGGAGAGGATCCGGCAGCATTAGTGCAGAGGTCAGTGCAGCAGCCGATGAGGGCACCGACCGACGGATAAGGACGGGCACGTGGAGTGAGGACAGTGAGGAACCAAGGAGGACCTGGCATGGGGGGAACCGCTATGAGGGAGGGGGAAGAACAACGGGGACCTGGTGTGAGGGTAGAACAATGGACAATGTGGACCTAGCATGGGGGGACTGCCGTGAAGAACAATGGACAACCTGGCGTGAGGGGACCACCGTGAGGGAGGGGGAAGAACAATGGAGGACCTGGCATGGGGGGATCGCAGTGAGGGAGGGGGGGGGAACAAAGGGGGATCTGGTGTGGGGGGGGGGGGGGGCGGGATGTGTAACTTTGTAAGCACCCTTTATGGGAGACTACAAGCAAAGAATTTCACTGTGACTAGTCACATGTGAAAATATAGTATTCTATTCTATTGTAAAATGTAACAAGAAAATTATGCCTCATTTGACAGAGGGTATTGTAAAGAAAATCTTACAATTAAGACCAACACTAAAGAGAAAATGCCCCCAAAATTTTGACTCAAGTGGAACAAACTAAGAAGATAAAAAGCACATTTAAAAAAAAGAGATGTGCATGGTAAGACTTACGAGCTGTGAAAGATTGTTAATTATAACCAGGTACGACCAAGCGTTTTTGAAGCTGAAGTTCCCCTCATCATAAATACCAACGAGCTCACAGATTCTGTGGAAAGAAATTCAAGTTACCAGCCCATGAACAAGACACTACTTGATAGCATACTTGCCTACCTCCATCATTATGTGGTGTTTTCTTGAATAATTAATAGAATCTGCTTCATTTGTCCTAATTCTCAGCCTTTGAATATTAATTTAAACAAAATGAATAACATACCAGATCATGCCAGCTTTGGCCACTAATTAGGATCAGGACCATCAACCTTCATTTAAAATTCAAATAAATCTCAGACTTTTGCTCATATTGGAGACACTTCCTACACTCCTCCAAAATCTGGTGTAATTTCACAAATTTTGAGATCTGCCTATTCCAAAATATAACCATTTATGTAACTTCTCATCCTAACTTTTGCTTTCTGTGTCTGCGCTCACACTAAATTCCATCCACACACCAGTGCTACAATACCTTGAGCACCAAGAATGAGATTTTTAAAGTCAAATTCTTCCACAGCCTTACCCTCTGTGCAAAACACAAGGTTACAGTTTACAGTGATGTGTATTTCTGCTGCTGCAAATGGAAAACAGTATTCATAGATGCCCAGTTTTAAAACTCAAATATGGGAGCTATCCCACTTAGCATGTTTTTAACACCATACGTGTCAGAACATGTCCTTTTGTAAGTACAGGACGAGCTCCTCGAGGACTCTGTGGTGGTAATTTCGACCAGTTCTACGGTGGACTGATCCAGCTACCATAGGTGGATGGATGAGGAGATCCCTTGTATTGGTTTGCTACTGACTTTTCAGTCGACATTTAAGAGTCAACCAATATGGAATGAGTCCAAAAATCACATTTAGTTCAGTCTAAGATAGGAAAATTTTCTTACCTGAAAGGCATTATCATAAAGACCTACCATATGGCCTACTAATCTGGTAGTTTTCAGAACTATCTTTAAAGAGATATCTCAACTTCCTCACAACTGAGGAGCTGCTCCCAAATTGTATTGTGGATTCTGTCAATCTAGACACAGTGGGCATGGTTTTATCTTAATGACAAGAAGAAAAATGCAGCAGTTGCCACCAGCTACTACACATGGGTTTTTTAATTCTATCAATTGGGAGAGACAATGGAAGACCCTCACATGTGGCAGCCCACAGAAAATTTTGCATTTGTTTCATGATGGCATGCAAGCCTTAATTCTAACCAACTTGTCCTCAACCATTCTCAAACAAGGCTGTGTTGCTACAATACCTTTGACAATCTTTGTCAGCTCACTGCTACACCTCACCTCCAGTAGTAGAGCTAATCTTCACAACAATGGGAAACTGTTCAACCTATAGTGACTACATACCAGAACCTTAGTCGCCCAAAATCTCAGAAGCCCAGTTGCAGATGACACGTGAAGTCGTGCAAGTTTGGAGGCAAAGCACCAAGCCATTGTCAACCCATTCACTGACACATGAAGGGGGGGGGGCTCACACATAACATCCTGAAGGCTAAGATCCTCTACAGCCTACCCCCAATGCACCCCAATAATATAGATTCACAGCATGAACCTGAAAAACATGAATCACTTCTCATATCTAATGGTGAAGGAGAAAGATGACATTTGCCACTTCTTTTAATGTGCTAGCATAGCCTTGGGTCTATTGAGGAAAAGGTTATTTGAAGATAAAGTTCAAGTTTGTCATATGTACAAGTGCGGTGAGGTACAATGTAAAACCTTGATGGCAGCAGCATCACAGGCATAATCGGACAAACACACAAAAACAAATCATACATAAATTACGCATACAATTCTGAAAGGAATAGGACTGTGCAAAAATAAGACATTTGTGTAAAAACAGTATTAGAAAAAAAGACTCAGGCCTGACACAAAACTCAGAGTCAAGCAAGTAACAAGTGATTCCCTACCCTCTAAAAAATTCACCGAAGCGCATGGAAACCAACAGCAGTGTCTTCTCCAAGGCCAACTTCAAAGCCCTCACTACCTGCCAAATGGGCAGGGAAGGATATTTGCTGTCTGACACTAGATTCCCTGAACAGACATTGAAAGTTTGATATTCATTGGGACATGTAAACAAATTAAAAGAATACAGAATTAATTTAAACAAAGGTAGTATATACAAATGGAGAAACAAGAGTGGTGTTTAAAGTGCATGTTTGGGGTTTGATACAAACAAAGAAATAAATAGTGGTAAGGATATTTTCACCCATTAAGTCAAAGCATTACTTACAAAGCGATTATTGTTGTAAATGGTCTGACAACCGTATACTGCAGAACTCCAAGCTTGCACCTAAACAGCAACACCCTATCAAGGAAAGCACATGCAAAACATTCATCAGAATATGCATTAATTAGGAACACTTTAAAGAAAGCTATGAATATGGCAAGCAACACGGTTTTTGAGGTGGCACAACAGTGCAAATTATATACAGTGGCTTGCAAAAGTATTCATACCCTTGAACTTTTCCACATTTTGTCACGTTACAACCACGTAAATGTATTTTATTGGGATTTTATGTGATAGACCAACACAAGGTGGCGCATAATTGTGAAGTGGAAGGAAAATGATACATGGTTTTCAAATTTTTTTACAAATAAAAAACTGAAAAGTGTCGCGTGCAAAAGTATTCAGCCCCTTTACTCTGATACCCCTAAATAAAATCCAGTGCAACCAATTGCCTTCAGAAGTCACCTAATTAGTAAATAGAGTCCACTTGTGTGTAATCTAATCTCAGTATAAATACCGCTGTTCTGTGAAGGCCTCAGAGGTTTGTTAGAGAACATTAGTGAACAAACAGCATCATGAAGCCCAAGGAACACACCAGACAGGTCAGGGATAAAGTTGTGGAGAAGTTAAAGCAGGGTTAGGTTATAAAAAAAATATCCCAAGCTTTGAACATCTCACGGAGCACTGTTCAATCCATCATCCGAAAATGGAAAGAGTATGGCACAACTGCAAGCCTACCAAGACATGGCCGTCCACCTAAACTGACAGGCCGGGCAAGGAGAGCATTGATCAGAGAAGCAGCCATGGTAACTCTGGAGGAGCTGCAGAGATCCACAGCTCAGGTGGGAGAATCTGTCCACAGGACAACTATTAGTCGTGCACTCCACAAATCGGGCCTTTATGGAAGAGTGGCAAGAAGAAAGCCATTGTTGAAAAAAAGCCATAAAAAGTCCCGTTTGCAGTTTGCCACAAGCCATGTGGGGGACACAGCAAACATGTGGAGGCAGGTGTTCTGGTCAGATGAGACCAAAATTGACGTTTTTGGCCTAAATGCAAAACGCTATGTGTGGCGGAAATCTAACACTGCACATCACCCTGAACACACCATCCCCACTGTGAAACATGGTGGTGGCAGCATCATGCTGTGGGGATGCTTTTCTTCAGCAGGGACAGGGAAGCTGGTCAGTTGATGGGAAGATGGATGGAGCCAAATACAGGGCAATCTTGGAAGACAACCTGTTAGAGTCTGCAAAAGACTTGAGACTGGGGCAGAGGTTCACCTTCCAGCAGGACAACGACCCTAAACATATAGCCAGAGCTACAATGGAATGGTTTAGATCAAAGCATATTCATGTGTTAGAATGGCCCAGTCAAAGTCCAGACCTAAATCCAATTGAGAATCTCTGGCAAGACTTGAAAATTGCTGTTCACAGATGCTCTCCATCCAATCTGACTGAGCTTGAGCTATTTTGCAAAGAAGAATGGGCAAAAATTTCAGTCTCTAGATGTGCAAAGCTGGTAGAGACATACCCCAAAAGACTTGCAGCTGTAATTGCAGCGAAAGGTGGTTCTACAAAGTATTGACTCAGGGGGGCTGAATACTTTTGCACGCGACACTTTTCAGTTTTTTATTTGTAAAAAAAATTGAAAACCATGTATCATTTTCCTTCCACTTCACAATTATGCACCACTTTGTGTTGGTCTATCACATAAAATCCCAATAAAATACATTTACGATTGTGGTTGTAACGTGACAAAATGTGGAAAAGTTCAAGGGGTATGAAAACTTTTGCAAGCCACTGTATCTTGAGTCTCACAGCTCAGTAATAAAAGTTCAACCCTGACCTCCGGTGTCATAGTTCTGGAGCTTGCACATTTTCCACAACCGGGTGGGTTTCACTAATGTTCTCCGATTTCCCCCAACATCCCAAAAACAAATGGATTTGCATGCTGAGTGGCTGCTGTAAATTACCCCTAATGTGTGAGTGGAAGAATTGATGGAGATTTGTGGAGAATAAAGTGGGTAGTATACATAAGGTTAGTGTCAATAGATGCTTAACCATTGGTGAAGACTTGGGGGGGCTGAAGGGTTTCTGTCCATGCTGTACAATTCCCAAAACATCTATTGTTCTACAGTGACATGACAAAAATGGATGCATTGACTAGATCAGTTTTTAAGACATTGGTTGATGGACAAATATTGGTTTAAACACCAATTATAACTTCCCTGATCCTCTTCACAATAGTGATGCAAGATCTTCAATATTCACTTCAGAGAGCAGATTAACACCTCATGCAAAGTGCAACATCAACAGTGAACTGGTCTCTTGGTGACACAGCAGAGCATCAGCCTAAACTTTTCTGCTCGAGTCTGCAGTCGGACTTAACACATGCCTGGTACAAAACATTTAAAATGCAATACAGAGGCAACGTTACGTTCTCCACATGTGCTGCATTTTCAGATTATAATAAATGGCACCAAAATAAAATAATCTATCAAACTGGAATCTGCAGCACTGTAAAATGTAACAGTACAATATAACATGGTATAATTCAAATTAAAGTAAACAAATGATTTATTTTTAAGAAGGAACTGCAGATGCTGGAAAATCGAAGGTAGACAAAAATGCTGGAGAAACTCAGCGGGTGCAGCAGCATCTATGGAGCGAAGGAAATAGGCAACGTTTCTGGCCGAAACCCTTCTTCAGACTGAAGAAGGGTTTTGGCCCGAACGTTTGCCTATTTCCTTCGCTCCATAGATGCTGCTGCACCCGCTGAGTTTCTCCAGCATTTTTGTCTACCAAATGATTTATTTTAATGGTTTTGTTTTTATTAAATATATGCATGGGAAGTAGTCAATATGCAGTTTGTTTTACTTTTAATTACAAATCTGCATTTCTAGCAATAAAAAGAAATTCCACAGAAAACATCAGATATGCACAAACAGTTGAAGTATAGCTACTTACTCTCCCATATGCCAAGATGGACAACAGCAGAGAGGGGGCAGATGTTTTTGTTGATCTTTAACTTCAAGTAGCATCACCAGGTTTGGGTACTGATAGGTCAAGTAGTTCAGTAGGAAGTTCATGAAATTATAGATGACATATGCTTCATAGCATTCCCGACATGTATCCACATATATAGCAATGTGAGGATATTTCAGGGCTAACCACTGGTTAAGAAGAAAATGACTGCATGTAAAAATAATTGGACATTACCACAGTACACACACCAGAATGGCCAAACATCAAATTGGCACTTTGGATTCTTTTCATCTTTTAAGCACCTACAGTGCCCTCCATAATGTTTGGGACAAAGACCCGTCATTTATTTATTTGCGTCTGTACTCCACAATTTGAGATTTGTAATAGAAAAAAATCACGTGGTTAAAGTGCACATTGTCAGATTTTAATAAAGGCCATTTTTATACATTTTGGTTTCACCAAGTGGAAATTACAGCAGTGTTTATACATAGTCCCCCCATTTCAGGGCACCATAATGTTTGTGACCCAGCAATGTCATGTAAATGAAAGTAGTCATGTTTAGTATTTTGTTGCATATCCTCTGCATGCAATGACTGATTGAAGTCTGCAATTCATGGACATCATCAGTTGCTGGGTGTCTTCTCTGGTGATGCTCTGCCAAGCCTGTATTGCAGCTATGTTTAGCTTATGCTTGTTTTGGGGGCTAGTCCCTTCAGTTTTCTCTTCAGCATATAAAAGGCATGCTCAATTGGGTTCAGATCGGGTGATTGACTAGGCCAATCAAGAATTTACAATTTTTTAGCTTAGAAAAACTCCTTTGTTGCTTTAGCAGTATGTTTGGGATCATTGTCTTGCTGTAGAATGAACCGCCAACCAATGAGTTTAGAGGCATTTGTTTGAACTTGAGCAGATAGGATGCATCTCTACACTTCAGAATTCATTATGCTACTACCATCAGCAGTTGTATCATCAATTATGATAAGTGAGCTAGTACCTTCAGCAGCCATACATGCCCAGCCCATAACACCCCCACCACCACCATGTTTCACAGATGATGTGGTATGCTTTGGATCTTGGGCAGTTCCTTCTCTCCTCCATACTTTGTTCTTGCTATCACTCTGATATGTTCATCTTCGTCTCATCTGTCCACAAGACCTTTTTCCAGAACTGTGGTTGCTCTTTTAAGTACTTCTTGGCAAACTGTAACCTGGCCATCCTATTTTTGCAGCCAACCAGTGGTTTGCATCTTGCAGTGTAGCCTCTGTATTTCTGTTCATGAAGTCTTCTGCAGACAGGGGTCATTGACAAATCCACACCCGAAGAGTGTTTCTGATCTGTCGGACAGGTGTTTGGGGATTTTTCTTTATTATAGAGAGAATTCTTCTGTAATCAGCTGTGGAGGTCTTCCTTGGCCTGCCAGTCTTTTGCGATTACTAAAGGGCCTGTCCAACTTGGCGATATTTTCGGCGAATGTCAGCATCATTGACTGACGAATCAGGTCACCGAAAAAGTCACGGCGTGACGCAGCGGTGACGGGGCGTGATGACGTATTGACGCGCGGTGTTTTTTCAAGTGTTGCAACATCTTTTTTGTCGCCGGCAGATTTTGAAATGTTCAAAATCTTTTGGCGACCCTGATATGACGTCGGCAGTTGCCGAAAAATTCGCCAAATGGGACAGGCCCATAAGCCCACCAGTGTTCTCTTTCTTCTTAATGATGTTCCAAACAGTTGATTTTGGTAAGCCTACGGTTTAACTGACGTCTCTAACAGTTTTATTCTTCTTTCTCGGTCTCATAATGGCTTCTTTGACTTTCAGACTTTCATTGGCACATGTTGATAAACCGTATTAAAGGTTTCCAAAGGTGATGGAAAGAATGGAGGAAAGACTAGGTGCTGAGAGCTCTCTTATACCTGCATTAAGGAGGCGTTTAAACACATCTGAGTAATTACAAGCACCCGTCAAGCCACGTGTCCCAAACAATATGTGCCCTGAAATGGGAGGGACTATGTATAAACATTGTTGTAATTTCTACATGGTGAAACCAAAATGTATTAAAATGGCCTTAATTAAAATCTGACAATGTGCACTTTAACCACATGTAATCTTTTTCTATTACAAATCTTAAATTGTGGAGTACAGAGGCAAATAAATAAATGATGGGTCTTTGTCCCAAACATTGTGGAGGGCACTGTATATATGTCCCCAACAAATATTTAGAATTTGTTATACTTCTATAATGCCAAATAAATATTTAAAATTTGTTATACTTCTATAATGCCAAATTCTAATCTCTTGATACATACACATATATCTGAGGGTTCCAAGATGTTGTTGCAAGATAAAACACAACTGCACTGTTGACCTTAATCAATTCCCTTTTGAAATAGTGATCCAAAATACATTCTCTTTGATTCATTCCTTCACTTTATTTAAGGAAAAATCCTTTACGTTTCCTTAAAAGTGATATCTTAATATATTTTTATAGAAAATGGAACTTCAAAATTAACTTAAAGACAGAAGAATTTATTACAATCACCAAATAAGCATTTGGAAGTTAATGTTGGATTATACTCCAAAAACAGATAGCTATCATCCCAGGGCCTTAAAAATATTGGCTGCAGAGACAGTGAATGCATCGGTAACGATCTTCCAAAGTAGATTCTGGAAGGGTTCCAGTGTATGGAAAACTACAAATGTAATGCCCTATTCAAGAAGGCATGTATATAGTTAAGTTACGCAAATAGGCGTCACTGGGGAAAATGCTGGAATCAATTATTAAAGGGGCTGTCCCACTTGGGCGACCTAATTGGCGAGTTTAGAAGAGTTTAGGAGAGTTTGAAAAAATGGCACGTTGAAGACTTCCTTCGACCTCCTTCGACTATGTTGAAGACTAGCTTCGATTAGCTACGACTAACTTCGGGAAAATTGGACACCAAATAGTGGAGAGTGAAGACGGCCTCCTTCGACCTCCCTTCAACTATGATGAAGACTATCCACAACTACCTTCAACTACCTTCGATTACCTACGACTAACATGCCGACCTACTACGACTAAACCTACGAGTAAAAAAAGTATCGATTTTTTCCATGGCGACCTTTTTTTACTCGCTGGCATTTTTCAACATGTTTAAAAATACGCTGCGACCTAGCTGAGGCCTCGAGTACACGGGGACTACTCTCGAGCATGAAGGAGAGTTACAAAGACCTCCTACGACCTGGTGTCGACCATGCTGCGAGTACGAGTCGAGGGTAAACTCGCCAGAACTAGGATTAGGATTAGGTCGCCCAAGTGGGACAGCCCCTTAAGGGAGTATAACAGAGTGCTTAGAAGATCAAATCGCAATCGACAAAGTCATAGTGTTTCTATGAAAGGGAAATAATGTCTGACCAATTTATTAGAGTTCATTTAAATAATTACAAGCAGAGTGAATAAAGGGGAAACAGCAGATGTAATGCGTTATGATTTCCAAAAGACATCAATAATGCATCTCATAAAAGATTACTGTCCAAAAAGATTCATGACGTTAGGAGTAATGTAGTGGCATGGATAAAGGGTTAGTTAACAGAAAACAGATGTGGATAAATGGCTGATTTTTGCCTTGACTAGTGGAGTGCCACAGAGATTAGCACTGAGGCATTATCAATATTGATAACAACCGAGTGTGTTTCAGCTAAACAAAAAAAAAGTAGGAAAGCAAATTGTGAGGAAGATAGAGTTTGCATAAGGTGTACAGATATGCAAAATAAGCAGACACAAATTTGACAGATGGACCATGATGCGAGAAAAGAAAAACAAGATTATTCTTTTGCCGAGTAGCAACAGAAATAATTAAATGGATAGACAGTAGAGTGCTGTACAGAGACATCTGTGTCCTTATACGCAATGTAAAGTTAGGAAACCAAATGAAATTGCAAAGGCGATGGTATGTAAATGTATCGGTGCTTTGACTGTTATTTGAGGCAATGGGGATATCGCATCTGGAAAAATGGTCTGGTTTTGGCCTCGTTATTTGAAAGTTCATATACTTGCATCGGAGTCAATTCAGTGAAAGTTCAATTGTTTGATTTGTGGGATCATGATGTTGTCGCATGAAGAAAACTAGCACAGGTTGAATTATGAAAGATAATCTGGATTAATGAAACAGAATTCTGAGAGGGTTTAACAGTGTCAATGTTAAGATGATTATTTCCTATCCTGGAGGAAATCATGTATGAGGGCACAGTTCTGAAATAATGTAATTATTTTCTCAAAGAGCTATGAAGAATGAACAGCAGAGCAAGTTTGAGAGGCCTCTTGGCTCATTCTGGTTCCATTTTTAATGTTAAACTTGTAGAATTAATTTGGGAAGTCAATTTGTGGTGGACAATTGCTTTGAAATACTGCCAAGTACTAATATTGTGTTTTATGTAGGAAAACATCAAAAATAAAAATAAAAGAAAGATTTTTACTAAAACCTTGCTCCAGTTGATTGATATTAATGACAATCCAAAGGAAGAGATATTTCAAGAAGCAAGTACATTCCATGGTTTGGCCTAAATAGCAAAGGCACCACAACAAACATGCTCTAGGACAATGGTTTTCAAAGTTTTTCAGGTAACCCACTACTACCCATGCAATCCAATAAAAACGAGCTTTCTAAATACTCTATTACTGCAATCAACCCATTGATTAGAGCCAAAGTGACTGTAATAGAATCATACAGCGCAGATGTAGGCCCTTCAGCCCAACTCATGCATGCCAAACAAAATGCCCCATCTAAGCTTGTACCTTTCCCCACATTTGGCATGTCCCTCTGAACCTTTCCTAGCCATGTAACTGTCCAAATGACTTTTTCACAATATTTCCATTGAACCGACTGAAAGTTATAATAAATGATCAGTTTTAACATCACAATATGAAGCAGTGTAAACAAAGACCACTCTCAATAGAGCACTAACAGAGTTTTTTCTGTGCAGGTTAAATTCAACATTCCAAGATTCACCAGTGGGCGGTGAGTGGTTGGGCTAGAGAAAATTAGAGGAATGGGTCAGAATAGGATTGGCATTGTCAAGTCCTGAGCTGACAGTGGTGTAGATGAGAGGTTCAGAAACACGAGGATCAAGGTAGGTATCTATAAAGTGGAACTATGGAGTAGAAAGGTTACATTATATTTTTAGAATTAAAGATTGTGACCATTTCGATTCAACACAAGCATTTGCTGGGGATAGAATTTATATTGGAGTTGCAAGTCAATAGACAATAACTTCATTCTAGCTGGAGAAAATGTCATAACCACACTCAGACATGCAATCTAACATGAAAACAGAAAACGCTGGAAAACACTCAGCAATCTGATAACGTGACAGTGAAGAAGCAGTTAAGAGATGAAAGTGGCACAAAAACATCCACATCTATCTGCACAACTATCCTGAGGCACAAAGGGATGATGTGGTCATTTGCATTAATGCCTGCACAGAAATTGAGAATGGGTATGGTTGAAATCTGATTGTAAAGACTTAAATATGGAGTTATGTGAAAGATGGCCATTGATTCAAGAGATTACAACACATTCAAGATTTTAGAGAAACATGAGAAATTTGTAGTGAGGCTGCAGTTTGCCAGGGAATAGCTTTTGACGATGGATTTCTTGTGAGAGGTATGACAAACAAGTTACAAGTTATTTTATGGCTGCTTACGGTGACAGTGCCAGACCCAGCGAATCAGTTGTACTAGTTTCTGATTACAAGTTCTTTCCTTCTACTTTTTTAAAGATTACTCTTAGCCCTGATAGTCCATTTCACTGCCAACTCAATGGATGAAGAGATTTTCTTTGAACAGACACTTATATAAACATTGCAAAAAGAACTATGCCTAATTGCCTAAACATACAGTGGCTTGCAAAAGTTTTCATACCCCTTGAACTTTTCCACATTATGTCACGTTACAACCACAAACGTAAATGTATTTTATTGGGATTTTATGTGATAGACCAACACAAAGTGGTGCATAATTGTGAAGTGGAAGGAAAATGGTTTTCAATTTTTTTTACAAATAAAAAACTGAAAAGTGTCACGTGCAAAAGTATTCAGCCCCCCCGAGTCAATACTTTGTAGAACCACCTTTCGCTGCAATTACAGCTGCAAGTCTTTTGGGGTATGTCTCTACCAGCTTTGCACATCTAGAGACTGAAATTTTTGCCCATTCTTCTTTGCAAAATAGCTCAAGCTCAGTCAGATTGGATGGAGAGCGTCTGTGAACAGCAATTTTCAAGTCTTGCCAGAGATTCTCAATTGGATTTAGGTCTGGACTTTGACTGGGCCATTCTAACACATGAATATGCTTTGATCTAAACCATTCCATTGTAGCTCTGGCTATATGTTTAGGGTCGTTGTCCTGCTGGAAGGTGAACCTCCGCCCCAGACTCTAACAGGTTTTCTTCCAAGATTGCCCTGTATTTGGCTCCATCCATCTTCCCATCAACTCTGACCAGCTTCCCTGTCCCTGCTGAAGAAAAGCATCTCCACAGCATGATGCTGCCACCATCATGTTTCACAGTGGGGATGGTGTGTTCAGGGTGATGTGCAGTGTTAGGTTTCCGCCACACATAGCGTTTTGCATTTAGGCCAAAAACTTCAATTTTGGTCTCATCTGACCAGAGCACCTTCCTCCACATGTTTGCTGTGTCCCCCACATGGCTTGTGGCAAACTGCAAACTGGACTTCTTATGGCTTTTTTTCAACAATGGCTTTCTTCTTGCCACTCTTCCATAAAGGCCCGATTTGTGGAGTGCACGACTAATAGTTGTCCTGTGGACAGATTCTCCCACCTGAGCTGTGGATCTCTGCAGCTCCTCCAGAGTTACCATGGGCCTCTTGGCTGCTTCTCTGATCAATGCTCTCCTTGCCCGGCCTGTCAGTTTAGGTGGACAGCCATGTTTTGGTAGGTTTGCAGTTGTGCCATACTCTTTCCATTTTCAGATGATGGATTGAACAGTGCTCCGTGAGATGTTCAAAGCTTGGGATATTTTTTTATAACCTAACCCTGCTTTAAACTTCTCCACAACTTTATCCCTGACCTGTCTGGTGTGTTCCTTGGGCTTCATGATGCTGTTTGTTCACTAATGTTCTCTAACAAACCTCTGAGGCCTTCACAGAACAGCTTTATTTATACTGAGATTAGATTACACACAAGTGGACTCTATTTACTAATTAGGTGACTTCTGAAGGCAATTGGTTGCACTGGATTTTATTTAGGGGTATCAGAGTAAAGGGGGCTGAATACTTTTGCACGCGACACTTTTCAGTTTTTTATTTGTAAAAAAATTTGAAAACCATGTATCATTTTCCTTCCACTTCACAATTATGCGTCACTTTGTGTTGGTCTATCACATAAAATCCCAATAAAATACATTTACGTTTGTGGTTGTAACGTGACAAAATGTGGAAAAGTTCAAGGGGTATGAATACTTTTGCAAGCCACTGTAGATCAAATTTACAGCCAGTTTAACTTCTGGTTTAAATTGGAAAAATATACATATTGCATATGCAAAGATTTATCTGACGCAAACCATGCAAGGCAATTTGGCCATTTTTATAAAATAATGAGTTAGATTGTAAAACGTGAAGATCTTAGTTGGAAATCAATTAAAGAATCCATGTTCAATAGATTCCTTAAATTATTTTTCATCAGTTGTATTAATTGGAATGAGACACAAATGCCTTCAGAGTAGTCGTTAATTAAAGACAAACAAACCCCTCAGCAAACAATAATTATTAGAAGTGCCTATAGTACAAACTAGTCCTTGAAACAAGCACCCAAAACTTCATGATGCAAAAATTCAAAATTACTTACGCTGTCTAAACTATAAATAGGTACCATCCACAGGATCCTGCAGAGGGACAGAAAATTACAATGTATTTAAAATGTAACAATTTCTTTAGCCATGCAATGAAATCAGTAAAACAAAAATTATAGTGTACCTTATTATTGGCTTCTGTAATTCCGGTTGAGTATAATGCACCAAATGTTGCAAAATGTCCCAGAGCGATATTGGAATAGTCATAAACACAAAAATGCCTGCAGTGAACCATGCTTTGTTGTGAGTTCCAACCTTGATTTAAAAGGATGAAAACATTACTGGAAACAAATAGACACCATGGTCACAAATAAGCATTTTTAAAATAAAACAGTAATTTAACTGGAGAAAATTTTTAAACTTTAACTATCTAAATCTAGATAACAACTTTGGTTTTGGATGCCATGTATGAAATGAAAATACTTTGTGTTACAATTATTTTTGACATAGACATAATATTCTATCTTAAATTCATACGCCTAGGTTTATAATGGATCCACCTTAAAAATAATGATTCCCAACCTTGCAATGGGATATGGTATTTTCAACATGGAAGCATCACCCTTGGTCTTCATCACTCACTAAACCTCTCAACCAGGTTCAACCTTTGAATAGCAAAGAAACCTTCTAAGCTTTTTGGTGACGACATTACCTACTTGAGATTCCCCAAATTAGGGAGTTAAGGCACGGTGAGCACTTTCAAGTACTCCATTTGAACATTCCCTTCATCCAGAAGGCTACGTTCCCTTCATTATTTGCTTCTCCCTCTTACCATCTCTCAATCAAATAACTTGTACTCAAATGTTTTTTTCACACCTTGATCATTTTCCACAATGAGAACACGTTGCCCAATTACAAAGCATCCTATCCATGAGCCTCCAACTACATTTGTAAATTTTGATCACTTCCACCAGATCTGTCACAAGTGCTGAAGATCCATTGTCCCACTACATCCAACTTGAAGCACATTTGTACAAAATATGACCTTTTTCAATTTAAAAGGAACTTAAGTCTGTTAAGCTGTTACAAGAATTTTGACTGTCAGTACATACAATTAAACATTTCACCCCTCTTCACTCCTTATCCAACACCCTTTTGTTTCTTTTCTTCTCTAGTCTTTGTCCACCCATCCTCCAATCAAACCCCCTTCAAATATATCAACCTATCAGTTGCCACTGTCCTGCCCCAACCTTTTTTCCAGTTATCCTCTACTACAAGCAGTCACATATCCACATCCTCCAGGCATGTTGTCTGACCCGCCAAGTTATTTCAGCACTTTTTATTTTACTGACAATTATACACTCTTGACTTTAAAGCAGAAATACCTTACAATGAAATTGAATGAGACCATTAGAATACCTGAGATTTCTGCAGCTCCCAGATACAGAGGGGAATAGCAACCAAAAGACCCACAATGTACAAGAATACAACCAAGGGCCGGATCCACTTTCTCCAGTTCCTAAAGGTGCAGGCCATGGCTCCAGGTTACAGGTATACCCTTTTCACACAATTCACCTACTGAATCCAGGTGCGGAAGGATAAGTATTACATTCTTTAAACCCACCCCATTGCACTCGGTCTGAGTATTAAAGTCCCTTAGTTTGCTAAGACACAGCCTGCCCTTCTGAACTGTTCCAGGACACACTCATTTTGATTAACACATTCCTCCTGATCAACCCATCAGCAGTGGGCAACTTGCACGCAGTTCCCCCTCTGCACTGCACTACAGTGGACGCACAGCCACCTGTCCCCAATTCCTCACTACAAGGGGCACACCACCACCTGTCCCCAACACCTCACTATACGGGACACCCTACCCCCTGTCCCAACACCTCATTCCATGGGGTACCCTGCCCACCCACCTTGCTCCAGGACTCTTTGACCACCGCCCTCACTCCAGGGGACACTGCCCACCCCCTTCACTCCAGAAGACTCTTTGACCACTGCCCTCAATCCAGCGGACACTGCCCTCTCTACAGGGACTCTGCCCACCCCCTCTACAAGGGACGCCCTTTGCTCTGGACGGCTTCCTTGCAGCCAGCTGCTGCTGTGGGAAAATCTACGCAGCGCCGACGCTGAAGGAGCCGGGTCTGCCGTCTGGAGGCCCAGGCGCTGAAACTGGCCGGTCGTGCCTGAGATTGGGACGCTGAGCGCTGCGGCCCCGGAGCGGGCGGAGGGAGGCAAGGAGGGAGGGTGGGCGGGCGGACGCAGTCGCCGGGCAGGGTGGGGACTCGCTGGGGGGGCGGGGTTCGAAGGCCGCTCCTCCGCGCCGTCACGACACACGGACCGCTCTGTGTGGTTAGAGCCGCCGTCAATCACCCGGGGGGCGGACCTGGAATGCGCACGTAGACAGCCATCAGTGATGTCATTGGTCACGTGGATTGATGGAGTGGTCGGGCTCAGTGCCGGCCCCCAGTGACGAGCGACGGGGTTCCAGCTACCAGTGTTGGGCCCCTAGCAACCAGTGGCAGACCCACATCACCCAGTGCCGGCCGACCAGCGACCAGTTCTGGGACCCCAGTGCCGGGTCCCTAGCAAACCAGTGCCGGGCCCCTAGCAACCAATGCGGCACGCAGCAACCATTGCCAGGCCCCACAACACCCAGTGCCGGGCCCACAGCGAGCCAGTGCTGAGCCCACGGCGACCAATACCGGGCCCAAGGCGACCCAGTGCCAAGCCCACAGTGACCCAGTGCCGGGCCCACGGCGCCCCAGTGCCGAGCCCAAGGCGACCAGTGCCGGGCTCCTAGAACCCAGTTCCGGGCCCATAGCAACCAGCAGGCACCCAGTGCCAGCCAGTGGGCAACGAGCACCCAGTGCCATCCAGTGGACAGCGAGAACAGTGCCGGGCAGCGAGCACCTGGTGCCAACCAGTGGGCATCGAACATCCAGTGCTGGGCAGCGGACATCACACATCTATTGCCAACCAGCGGAGCGTGAGCATTCAGTGCCAGCCAGCGGACATCCAGTGGCAGCCAATGGACAGCAAACACCCACTTCCAGCCAGTGGACATCAAGCATCTAGCGTAAGAAGGAACTGCAGATGCAGGTTTACATAGAAACATAGAAAATAGGTGCAGGAGTAGGCCATTCAGCCGTTCAAACCAGCACCGCCATTCAATATGATCATGGCTGATCATCCAAAATCAATACCCCGTTCCTGCTTTCTCCCCATATTCCTTGATTCAGTTCGCCCTAAGAGCTATAACTAACTCCTTTGAAAACATTCAGTGAATTGGCCTCCACTGCCTTCTGTGGCAAAGAATTCCAGAGATTCACATCTCTGCATGAAAAAGTTTTTCCTCATCTCAGTCCTAAATGGCCTACTCCTTAATCTTAAACTGTGACCCCTGGTTCTGGACTCCCCAAACATCGGGAATTTTTTTCCTGCATCTAGCCTGTCCAATCCCTTAAGAATTTTGTATGTTTCTATAAGATTTAATGTTACACCGAAGATGGGCACAAAATGTTGGAGTAACTCAGCGGGACAGGTGCTTGAGACAAAAGCACACTGGATAGCCACCAAGTGGTCACAGGAGTGGAAGGCAACCTCATCTCCATTATACAGCTACATCTCTTCACCAGATAAAAGCTGTCCAGCGTCTGACCTCCCCAGAGGAACATGGGCGAAGCTCAACAGACTTCGTACTGGAGATGGGCGTTTCAATGCCAGTATGTGGAGATGGGGGCTGCGCCAGAGCCCAGCCTGTGAATGCGGAGCAGAGTAACAGAGAGCCAACCATGTCATCTCTGAGTGCCCGCTCTACCACCTACCAAATGGAGCTCAGGGCCTGGCAGACTTTGACGCAGAGATATAACTTGAGCTTGAGATATAACTATTCCTTTGGTTTATGTGTCATTCGCAAGAAGAAGAGGAAGAAGAAGCGGGACAGGCAGCATCTCTGGAGAAAAGGAATAGGTGACGTTTCGGGTCGAGACATTTTTTCAGATACATTTAGTGCCAGTCAATGGACATCAAACATCCAGTCTCAAGAAGGGTCCCGATCCGAAACGTCACCCATCCTTTTGCTTCAGAGATGGTGCCTGTTACTTCAGCACTTTGTGTCTGTCAAACATCCAATGCCAGCCAGTGATCATCAAATACCTAGTGCCAACCAGCAGGCATCGGACATCTAGTGTCAGCCAATGGTATGAAACAGCCAGCAGATATCAAATCAGTGAATATCAAATATCTAGTGTCAACGAGTGGATATCAAATATCCAGTGCCAGTCGGAGGACCGAAAATCAGAATTCTGGTCCCTAGACCCTGCATCACAACCGAGAAAGATATTCTGAGGAAGGCTCCTGACCTGAAATGTCACCTGTCCATTTCCTTCCACAGTTGTTGTCTGACCCTGAGTTCCTCCAGCACTTTTTTTTTGCTCAAGAGAAAAAAACAAGTTTGTTTCTGCTGTGGAGAAAGTAGGGGAGGAATGTGTAGAACAAAGGAAATATCACTCTGTGGTTGTTTTTTCCAGTGTAGAAGAGGCCATGTAATGTACAATACACTGGTTTGGAAAATATGCAAGTAAATTACTGCTTCCCTGGAAAGTGGGGCCTTGGAAGTTGAGAAGGGAAGAGAAAAAAGGACAGGTGCTGCACATCCTGAGGAGAGGGTTGAGCGCAGATGTGGGAAATGAATAAGTTGTTCTGTCCACTATGTTAAAGAGGAAACCAAGATTGAGAAAGATGGAAGACATTTCAGAACCACACGTCAACTCTCAGACGTGTCCTCATATCGCCCTCTGGACCACAACCCTAAGATATTGGTCAAACATATGAAAATTGTCTCCCATACAGTCACAGACATTTTTTGGGAGAATTTCTGTTCATAGCTTCCAGACTGGTGGTGGCTCTGCACAGTCCACTTATAGCTTTTGTCCAAGATCCATGGCCAGGATGCTCCAGGCATATCCACTGTTTTATGTGTGTTCCACTGAATGTATTTCTTCCTAGCTTGATTCCATTCTTTCTTCCCTGGTCCATTTACACCTGTGAAACATTTTCCAGTTGATTCGGCTTGTCCAGAACATCTTCACCATGGACACGGAATGCTTTTGCTGCTCAATTTCACATCAGAATTATCTGAGGACCCTCTTCTTTTCTGAACAAAAGGCCAAACCTGTTCCCTTCCACCAACCGGCTCATGCACCTGCTGAACTTTGCCTCACATTGAATAACCTGCCCTTCAACACTGATTTTCTCCAGATCAAAGGTGTAGCTATAGGAAATCATATGTACCTAAACAAACCCTATGTTATTATGTTTATGGAACGGTTTTATTTCAGTCCTATTCAGTCCTCTCCATCAACTCCTTATGGTACATTGATGGTGATTGCATTAACGCTGCTCTCTACAATCATGCAGAAGTCAAACATGTCATTACTGTAGTGGCCATTTAGCTTAATTTTGTGTGTCATAAATTATGGCATTTGCCTTTAAATTTTGTCTGTAATTATGTGGGTGGGATTTATTACGTAGTCCGAGGCATGTTTGCTGCTGGGATTCTTGGGAGATGCTTGTAGTTTTAGTTCGGAGGAACGGCCGCTTGCTGCCAGAGACCGCGGCTCCTGAAGTCCACAGGCCACGATGGTGGGACAGTACAGCTTTCGACCATGGGTCAGAGCTTTACAACATGCGGAGCTTTCTAACATTGATCAGTCTGGATGAATATCTTACTTCGACAATAAATAAACTATTAATCAAGAGACTGTGTGTTGAAGATTTATCTTTCTACGGCTTTGAATGTCTCGTGGAGAGCTCCCATGCGTAAAACGATGCTATCTCCTTACCCTGTGTCTTCTAGTGGTTAGAGGGAGCAATTCCTTGAACGATATAATAATCTGCCATTATATCGAGTCGATAGCTACCTTACTGATAGGAGGTGGTAGAATTAGTCCCAAAGACGAGGGTCAGAAGATTGGGCTGGATCTCTGGAGAGAGATTAGGCCAGAAGAATTAGTTCCAGAAGAGGAACTGAAGACCGGTTCTGTCCGAGGGGGCGCCGTCGAGTATGGCTGCCCAGCCTGCAGCTGTTCGTCCTTTCACCCTTTTTTATTTTTAGTGTGTCAAAAGTTTTCGTTTTTAGAGGTCTAGTCTTTTGATGTTGGGGGGGGGGGGGGGGGGAGCGGGAGACTGTATTTCTCAGTCCCTACCTGGTCGGAGATGCGGCTTTCCTCCGAGCCGCATCTTTGCCCCTTCCTCGCGGCCTACCAACGGGACTGAAGCGGCGATTCCTGCCGGGACCGGCCAGAACCTCAGCTGAAGCACCATCAGCTGAAGCACCATCGCGGGGCGGGCGATGCCTTACCCGGGTCGCCGTGTGGTAAGCTCCGGAGTGCTGAGACCGCCGACTCCAACATCGCGGAGCTGTGGTCGCGGAGTGTCCAGCTGCAGGTGGCGCTGAATTTAAACACCGCGGAGCCTGGGATCTCGCGCTGAGATCACCAGTGTTGGATCTCCGACCAGCGCGGCCTGTGGACTTCGGGAGCTGCGGTCTCTGGCAGCAAGCGGCCGTTCCAGACACTCCACGCCGCTGAGAGTGTTCCTCCGACGCCGGAGCCTGAAACGTTGGGCCACCGTCACAGCGACTGCGGAGGCTTCAAATAGGTCCCGACCACGGGTGAACAAGAGGAAGAGGACTGGACTTTGCTGCCTTCCCTCACAGTGGGAACCATTGTGGGGGGATGTTTTTATGTTAATGTCAAATTCTTTAATGTTGTGTTTTATTTTTATTGGTGTGCTGCAAATGGCAACTCGAATTTCACTACAACAATCGGTGTATGTGACAATAAATGTCCTTTGTCCTTGTCCTTTCTTTGTCCCTTTGAAGAAAATAGATCTCAACCAGCAAATGGCTTCGAGATTTATTGCGACTTATCTAAGGGAGGAAGACTTTACCACGGAATCGTGAGTTAGAACAACTATTATACTATGTTGAATTCAGAAGCTGGAACGCTTTAATTCGAACGGCTTCTGAAGAGTCTGGAGAAGTTTAAGTTCTGCTAAAGTTTGGACAGAAGTCAAAAACTTGTTTGTCAGTTCAGCCTGGATAAATCCAGGTGCTTGTCCTTGAGTTGTTTTGAAGTCGAGATAAGACTCATTCTTTCTATTCTGCGAAAATATTTTGGATGTCTGAAAGTCCAGTTTGTTATAGTTTCT
Organism: Malacoraja senta; assembly: GCA_038087875.1. Lineage (NCBI taxonomy): Eukaryota > Metazoa > Chordata > Chondrichthyes > Rajiformes > Rajidae > Malacoraja > Malacoraja senta. The sequence goes on along the minus strand of CM075977.1, from coordinate 223,766,983 downwards.
TATCTGATGTTTTTAGAACATTCAATCAATGTTTATCAATAGTGACTGAAGCAAATTGAAGAATTTATCTAAAATCCTGATTTGGTAATCTGCCAAGACCTGTTTAAATCCATGGAGCAAGATGGAGCAGGTGAGTCAGAGGAGCCACAAGGTGGCGGAGTGAGGCTAAGGTATCTAGAAGAAGCAGGTAAGGCCTAAGCTGCCTACCCGAAAGAAACCCAGAAGGAGAGAAACAAGTTATGGAAACAGGTTATCCAATCAATTGAAAACCAGAAGAAACTAATGGGATCAGATAAGAACGCGGAGAAAGTACATTCTAATCTGGTTAAACTATGCAACCTCTGCCTTGAGGTTGGAAAGAACCCAAATGTACTGCTGTGTTCATAGCTGCCTCAGGAAGAATGTGAAAGATACACCCAGTGGTGGGAAGAAAAGGTGAAGTTATTCGATGATTTCATGGAAAAGGTGGAAGGGTGGTTAACTGAAATAATACCACAACTTACGCACTCAACAATTGAAAGAGCTAAGCAACAAGGTGCTGGAATGGAAGAGGAGATTACACCACTGGATATTATTTATAATGTATCTACACAAAGATCAGGACATAAATCTGGTTCTATAGCCAGTTCAGCGTCAAGGGCCTCTGCTCGAATGGAAGTTGAAGCTGATCTAGCCGCTCCCTCAATAGAAGCGAATGCCTTGGAGAAGAAACATGAGATTGAGCAACAACAAGAAGAGCTGAGAGAAGAGATGAGGCGACAAGAAGAAGAGATGAGGCGACAAGAAGAAGAGATGAGGTGACGAAAAGAACACCTGGAACTAGCCACAAAGTTGGCGGTTGTCAAATCGAAGAAGGAGATAATGGAAAGTGAGGGTTCAAGATGCAGCTGTAAAGCATCTGATGGGATGAGCTCTTATTACAGAAAAGGAACTACTTAAAAGGAAACAATGGCTAAATCAAATCTGCAGCCAGAGGATATCCGGCCTCATGACTCAGAACTAGCACGTAGCCAAAAGATGGGCAAAACTTAATCTCAGCAACTGGGTGCTAGATCAAACTACTTATGGGGCATCTGTAGAGGCTCGGAACAAACCAACAGCTCAGTACACTTTACCGAAGCCTGATACAAAGGCTCGACCAAGCCAATATTATTATCAGAGACCTGTCTATCATTCGTTTGCGCCAGTCCAAGGATCTCGAGATGGATTACGTGAATTGGCGGAGGAGCAAGATGAATTCAACAAGCTCATAGCTAAACAAAATCTCTCTTTCACCCTACCACCAATAGAAATTCCTACATATAATGGTGATCCTTTGCGGTATGAAGCTTTCATAATGGTGTTTGACGAAGTAGTAGAAATGAAAATTACTGATGAAAAAGACCACTTACGACTTCTGGCATATTACATAAGCGGAAGTGCTAAGGTACTTGTAGATAGTTGTCAAAATAAGCCTGACAGCCAAGGCTATCAAGAGGCAAGAAGGTTACTTAACGTTTTGGTAACAAATAGAGGATTGCTAACGCATACATGGAGAAGGCCTCTGCTTGGAAAGATATCAAGCCAGCAGATGTGGAGGCATTAAGTGATTTTGCAACATTTCTTGGAGGTTGTTGTAGCTCGATGAAAATTCTCAACCACACAGAGGAGATGAATATTGTTAGTAATACTAGAGCCATCATTCTAAAACTGCTCAGACTTAGAGAAAAGTGGAGAGTATTGGATAAGAAGAAGCAAGTAGCCATGTTACCAGACCTGGTGGATTTCTTGGAAAGAGAAGTACGGTACATGTTAGATCCACACCACGGGAGTATTGAAGATCATAAACCAATTGCAACTGTCAAGGGTTCTACCTTTACCAAAACTAAATGAAGATCAGGACCTAAGGGAGGCAGTTTTGCTACCGCTATAATACCCATGGAAACGACAGGTGGAATGAAAGGAGATGTATATACTATCAAGCAAAAAGGATTTTGTTCATTATGTGATGAAGTTGGTCACACCATAAGGTGGTGTCGAAGATTCAAGAAGGAATATAAAGAATGGGTGGATTTCTTAAAAGAGAAGGGAATCCGTTTTGGATGTTTGTAAAAAGGACACATGGTTAAAGACTAAGAGTCCTATAATTTGTGATAAGTGCAAGCAAAATCATCCTGAGGCACTTCACACTGGAAAGAAGCCACCGGAGCAAACAGAAGAGAAGCCACCGGAGCAAAGAGAGGAGAAGGAGCGGAGCAAATAGAACAGAAGGAGAAGCCAGCTACCAGTGATGCTGTCACCTCACCTCAAGTAACTGCTCATATTGGGGCCAGGGTAGAAGCTTGTATCTTCTCGATCTTACCAGTACAGGTTAGGAATAGTAAGACGAATACAGTGTTGCAAACATATGCATTTTTGGATCACGGAAGATCGGCTACCTTTTGCACTGATGGCTTGGTGAGAAGGCTGGACATCACAGGAGAAGAGATTAAGATTCGATTGCGTACCATGAATGAAGAGAAGGAGTGCATTAGTCATTACATTACAAGTATGGAGATATCTAGTCTGGGTGAAGATACTTTTATACCAATATTTGAAGTGTTTACACATGCGACCATGCCTGTTTGTCATCAAAATATATCCAGACATGAGGACTTGAAACAATGGCCTTACTTGAAGGATGTCAAAATATCTAAAATAAATTCTGGTGTTGACCTACTTATCGGAACGAATGCTTTGAAGGCTTTGGAACCTATACAGATTGTGAGGGGCCTAGGTGATGGATCGTTTGCTGTGAAAACCCCACTTGGTAGGTTATCTATGGCTCCTTGAGAAGGAACAATGAAAGCGGGAACCAGAAGAACTACCCTGTCACTGCTGTTAATCAAATATTTACTGGTAAATTAGAAAAGCTATTGATCAAGCAATACAATCTTGACTTCAATGAAAGTACCAGTAAGGAATCTGAAGAAATTTCCAGGGAAGAATTAAAGTTCTTGGATATTATGAACTACTCAGTAAAGATGATAGACGGACATTATTGTCTGGACTTACCTTTCAAACAAGAAAGTGTTAGTCTGCCGAATAATCATCGTATGGCAGAGCAACACACCCAGAATTTGAAACGCAAGTTTGGCAAGAATACAAAATTTCATGAGGAGTATATGTCCTTCCTAAAGGATATGATTGATAATGATTATGCCAAAATGGTACCAACAAACCAACTGAATCGAAGTGATGGAGACCTATGGTACATTCCGCACCATGGGGTGTATCACTCGAAGAAAGGGACCTTGAGGGTGGTCTTTGACGGTGCTGCAGTCTTCAAAGGAACATAACTTAACTGTCAACTACTGCAAGGTTCAGAGCTTACCAACTCACTCATTGGAGTTCTCATTAAATTCAGACAAGAACCAATTGCTTTGTGGGCTGATATCAGAGCGATGTTTCAAAGTATCAGAAAAACACATTGACGACCTTCAATTCTTAGGGTGGCCTGAAGGGGATGTACAACAGGATCTTGAATACCGGATGAAGGTACAGTGTCATCACCAACAGAGGAAGTGATAACTATTTTGAAGAATAATTTCTATGTGGATGATTGCTTAAAATCCATGTCTACTGAGCAGGAAGCAATTCAAATGGTAAAACATCTGACTTCCCTCTGCAGTAAGGGAGGATTCATGCTTTCCAAGTGGATCAGCAACAGTCGTATTTTTCGTGTTGTATGAAAAAGCATTCCACCAGATGATAAAGCCAAAGAGACCAGAGAGTTGGATTTGGACAAAGACAATTTGCCAATGGAAAGAGCATTGGGAGCTACTAATGTTTCACAATGGAAATATGTTAACACAAAAGAAAATCCTGCAGATGAAGCTTCCAGAGGACTGATAGCAGACCGCTTCTTAAGCAATAAGAGATGGATCAATGGACCAGAGTTTCTATGTAAGCCAGACAGAGAATGACCAAAACTTGAACTGGGATTTGAAATCTCTGCTAATGATCCGGAAATTAAACAAAACCGAACAATGAACGTTATTGCTAAAAATCCTATTATTCTCTCGAAGGATTTTCACATTTCAACATTATTACAACACATCCATGAGTTGATCGGACATAGAGGAAGAAGTTTCATGCTATCAAAACTTTGGGCTTTTGTGTTTTGGACTATATGCTGGGTATCATGCCTGATGTTGGTTTGGTGCGCATGGTACGACTTCAAACTAAAAACAATGTTTTAATAAGACCAATAATCAAGTTATGCTTGCTTCTAGAAGGCAAAGGTGAAGATGGAAGAATCGCTGAAGAAGTCTGAATGCGGATATATGATGCATGCTACTTTTTGTTTTTGATATATGTTAAGCCTTCATAGCTACTTTTTTGATGTCTATTAGTAATTGCCTCGTTATATACTCAGAACAATTGGAGGCCGGTATGTAGTGGCCATTTGGCTTAATTTTGTGTGTCATAAATTATGGCATTTGCCTTTAAATTTTGTCTGCCTGTAATTATGTGGATTTATTACGTAGTTTGAGGCGTATTTGCTGCTGGGATTCTTAGGAGAAGCTTGTAGTTTTAGTTAGTTCGGAGGAAGCATGGTGGGATGGTATAGCTTTCGACCATGGGTCAGAGCTTTCCAACATGCGGAGCTTTCAAACATTGATCAGTCTGGATGAATATCTTACTGTTTTACTGCGACAATAAAGAAACTATTAATCAAGAGACTGTGTGTTAAAGATTTATCTTTCTACGGCTTTGAATGTCTCGTGGAGAGCTCCCATGCGTAAAACGATGTTATCTCCTTACCCCGTGTCTTCTCCTAGTGGCTAGAGGGAGCAATTCCTTGAACGATATAATAATCTGCCACTATAATTATCTTGGCTGCCAGTTTCCATCATGTACTCACCTTCAATGTTTCTTCTTTGTCTCTTTGCTTTCTAGACCACTCCATGTCCATCTTGGGAGATAGGCTAAGCCAACAACTTAAGAACCCATAATTCTTAAGTTGTTGGCTTAGCCTATCTCCCAAGATGGACATGGAGGACAATTCACTCTTTTTAGATGGACAATTCACTCTTTTTAGATGGCGCCTACCTGCGGCGACATTTTGCCAGTGGCACAACAGAAAACCTTCAAATATAGTATTTCTGAGCTCACCTGATTCAAAGAATCTGCAGAAATCAACGATGTAAGTAGCGAGCTGCTAACGCATTTTGATGCATTAGCACTACTGCGAACTCCCGAAGATAGCAACCGTAAGGGAATCCCCGATCGGAGGGGAATCCCCGACCTCGCGGAGGCGCGCAGGTACAGTAAGTATTGTACGTGTAAACACCGGGGAGGCCTTCATGGTGTCCGGAATCAAGGTCGTAGGGCAGGATCTCCCAGCAGCAACGGAGCTGGAGGTGCCGACTATAAGGGAATCCCCGAACTCAGGGGAATCCCCAACCTCGCGGAGACTCGCAAGTACTATATCTTTAAACACCGAGGAGGGCTTCTTGGAGTACGGAAACGTGGTCGTCGGGCAGGACTACAAGTAAGACTGAAGCCTAGGGGACTTCGGTCCCCTGTCCCTACCATCCTACTGGCCAACATAGTCATTATAAAACAAAGTGGAGGACTTAAGGTCAATGCTGCTTTACCAAAGGGAGCTGAGGGAATTCTCTGTTCTATTTCACAGAGACATGGCTCACCCCCTGCTCCCCAGACTCAGTGGTCCAGCCTGAAGGGTTCTCCATCCACCGTATGGACTGTACGCAGGTGGTCTGCCTCATGGTCAACTCTTCATGGTGCTCAGACGTGGCAGCCCTATCGAACTCTTGCTCTCCACACCTCGAACATCTGGTGGTGAAATGCCGTTCCTTCTACCTACTGAGGGAATTCACCTCCATCATCCTGACCGCGGTCTACATCCCACCCCAGGCAGTCGTCCGTCTGGCACTGGAGGAGCTGCATGCCGTGGTCAACAAGCACCAGACGGCTTACCCCGAGGCATTTACCACCTTAGCCAACCTGATTAAATCGTTCCTTAACTTCCACCAACATGTCTCCTGCAGCACCAGAGGATCAAATACCTTTGACCACTGCTACACGACCATCAAAGACACCTATCGCTCGATCCCTCGCCGTCACTTCAGAAAATCCGACCATTCAGCGGTGCTGCTTCTTCCTGCATACAGGCAGCAACTGAAGAAAGCACCGCCAGAGGTGAGGACTGTACAGAGCTGGTCGGGGGGCGGGGCGGGGCGGGGGGGGGGGGGGGGGAGAGGCGGTGGGACAGAGGAACAACTCCAGGACTGCTTGGAGTCTGTAGACTGGGCAATGTTCAGGAACTCGGCAACGGACCTGAATGAATACGCCACAGTCGTTGCAGACTTCATAAGGAAATGTGTGGAGGACTGCGTTCCAACAAAAACCTTCCGAGTGTTTTCGAACCAGAAGCCTTGGATGAATCATGAGATCCACATTCTTCTGAAGTCCAGATCTGGGGCATTCAGGTCTGGCGATGCAGAGGTCTATAAGAAGTCCAGATAAGACCTTGGTAAGGCCATCAAAAAGGCCAAAAGGGACATGCTCTAAGCTGGAGGATGAGACGGATGTTCGGCAACAGTGGCAGGGCTTGAATGCTATCATCTTCTACAAGGCAAAATCAGGAGGTGGCTCAAACAACAGCGAAGCATCACTTCCTGACGAGCTCAATGCATTCTACGCACGGTTCGATAGGGAGAACACTGATGTGCCTTCCCGAGGCTCTATTCGCACTGACGGTGTTACAGTCATAGTCACAGAGGCCGACGTCACAAGATCCTTCAGGGGGGTGAACCCTCGGAAAGCACTTGGACCTGATGGTATACCCGGTCGAATTCTCAAGACCTGTGCAGACCAACTGGCGGGAGTTTTTGCAGACATTTTCAACCTCTCACTTCTGAGGTCTGAAGTTCCCACCTGCTTTAAGAGGGCATCTATAATACCGGTGCCCAAGAAGAGTAAGGTGATGTGCCTCAATGACTATCGACCAGTGGCACTAACGTCTGTGGTGATGAAGTGCTTTTAGAGGTTGGTTATGGTGCACATCAACTCCTACCTCGACAAGAACCTCGACCAACTACAGTTCGCATAACGCCACAACAGGTCAACGGTAGATGCAATTTCACTGGCTCTCCACTCTGTACTGGACCACTTGGAAAATAAAAACACCTATGTCAGGCTGTTGTTTGTAGACTAAAGCTCGGCGTTTAATACCATCATCCCTTCCAAGCTGGTTACCAAGCTCACGGAACTGGGCCTCTGCGCATCCCTCTGCAATTGGATCCTCGACTTCCTCGTCCACAGACCACAGTCTGTTTGAATTGGAGGAACCACTTCATCCTCAGTACGGGAGCAGCTCAAGGCTGCGTGCTAGCCCCCTGCTTTACTCACTCTATACACATGACTGCGTAGCTGGTTATAGTGCCAACTCCATCGTCAAGTTCGCCAATGACACCACTGTGACGAATCACAGATTGGGACGAGTCAGAGTATAGAAGTGAGATCGACCGACTGACCAAATGGTGCCAGCACAACAACCTGGCTCTCAACATCAGCAAGACCAAGGAACTGATTGTGGACTTTAGTAGGGGAAGGATGAGGACACACAATCCTGTTTATATCAACGGGACGATGGTGGAGAGGGTCAATAACTTCAAATTCCTGGCCGTGCATATATCAGAAGATCTTTCCTGGACCCAGCACACCGATGCAATTGTAAAGAAGGCACATCAATGACTCTACTTCCTGAGAAGATTACGGAGATTCGGCATGTCGAAGAGGATTCTCCTAAACTTCTACAGGTGCACAATAGAGAGCATTCTGACTGGTTGCATCGATGCAACTTGAACATCCAGGAGCGAAAAAGACTACAAGAAGTTGTGACCACTGCCCAGTCTATCACCGGCTTTGACCTCCCCACCATCGAAGGGATCTATCGTTGTCGCTGCCTCAAAAAGGCAGCCAAAATCAACAAGGACCCACACCATCCCGGCCACACACTTATCTCACCACTGCCATCAGGAAGAAGGTACAGGAACCTGAAGACTGTGACATCCAGGTTCAGGAACAGCTTCTACCCCTCAACCATCAGGCTATTAAACACAACGAATAAGCTATGAGCTCCGAACTGCAAAAGACTATATTATTATTTGTTATTTGCACAATATTTGTTATTTATTGAACTTTTCCTTTTTTTCCCCCGTTATATACAATGTTTATATATTCACATAAAAAAAGGTTACTTTTTATAACAATCAAACAGGTTCGCTTCTTAATAAACAGACAACACACAAACGTTTGGTAGACCAGTTCAAAACTTTACTTATTATCGGCCGATGGAAGGAAGCGAGAACTCTAGTCAAGTGAGCAATGCAGACTTCACTGTCCTCATCCCCTTCTCCGAACAACAGAATTACATCGTATTATATAGTGTTTCTTTGTCACCTTAGCACATTCCACAAACATTAGTCATGGTCAGAGATACAGAGAATAAAGGTTACTACAGGATGCGCCCGAGTGGTCTAGTCAAATCAAAGGCATCTTGTCATATGGTACAAGGAGATTACATCTCAAAGGCCTCGGACATTTGTTATTGCCCCTTAATGAATCTAGTTTCCTCTCTCATCACTTCCTCCCTCATAAACATCGGACATTTGGTGCAAGGCATTTTACATATCAAATACCTCAGCCATTTGTCAAAATCTCTTAGATCAATCTAGTTCCCTCTCTTGTCACCTCCTCCCTCATAAACATCGGACATTTGGTGCAAGGCATTTTACATATCAAATAGATCAATCTAGCTTCTTCTCTGCTTCCTCTCTCGTCACTTGGGAGACAAATGTTATAGTATTCATTATCTCAATACCCCGCAACCTGAGGCAACTTAACTTGCCTTTCTGTATTATTCTATTGGAGAAAAGCCTAATTTGAGACTAAATATAAGCTGTAAGCTAGCCCAGGAACCAATTTAATATCTTCTTATATTTTTAACTTAATTCAGCCTTATCATTCCATCCTTTTATCAAAATTTTGATAACAACTACAGTCCTTGCCGAGTACATACGAAACACCATAAGCATCTCATCAGGCAAATTCTCTTACTGTCTGTAGTCAGGGTATCTTTGCTGCGCTTGTCATGTTTGACTCCAATCTTGTTTAAAACGAGGTGTGTACCATCCTTTAAATATGGGTTAGTCCGCAAGTTTGCCATTCTGAAGAAAGTCCAGTCCATGTGGGCCACCCCAGAATAAAGGGAGGGTCAATAGCCCATTGTCCTTGTTTCCACAAACTGTTCACAGTCAATCAAATGTATCTTCAATCTTCAATCTTCACGGCAGTTTATGTTGTTGGTAGCACTTGGTTGTTCCTTTCAACAGTCTCAATTTCTTCCTGTCCCACCACATAGTCATTTTGTAGCCTTTATGGACTCGTCCCTGTGCTCACTGGTTTTCAGCACAGCTCCTCTAACCTGGGAATGCAGATCTGGCAAGACATGGGTTAACTGCTGTCCATACATTAGCAATGTTACAAAATTTTGAGATTTAAAAAATAAAGTCTGCAATTTATCCCATCAGATAAAGCATAAAAAGAAGTTTAATTTGACACTTAATTCACTTTAATATCTTCAGTATTAAAAAAGTTATGGCCATTATCATACTCAGAAATTAGCATCTAGTTCCCTATTGCTTTTCCATTGACTTAACACAAAAGCTGTGATCGAGGACAGTTAAAAGCCCATAACTTTCTTAAAAATTATGATAACTGAAAGAAATTTTCAGTTATTATAGATTGAAGCATTCTGAAACAAATATGAAACAATCTTACTTCGAAGACATGAAAGTAAAGCATATAATTAGTTAGTTACCTAATTGTAGCTAATTACAAAATCCAATTACTAGATCTAAACATCTATCAATTTCTTAAGAATAGATTAACATTTTTAAATAGCCTAAGTGTCCAAATAACATTCACACAATAATTCACAATATAACATAATTTTTAAATCTAATTTTCATGAATTTACAGGCCAAATGGAAGGAATTGAATGTTTAATACCTGTAAATTAATGGGCATTTAATATTGGCATGAAAAATACTGCCGTTAATTCGGGGAATAAAATCACCGTGTCGCATGAAAAAATGTGAATTAAAGGCTTCTTAAGAAGCACTTTTATACATTTAAAGAAACCACTTTCGTTTACCTGTCCCGTGTGTGAAATCCGTCCCCGTTATCGGCGTTGACGCTTCAGGAGCTGCTTTTAAAATTACTCTAGCGCTGACATTTACGATTGACGATTTAATAAAATAAAAAATTCACAAAACGCCGGTAGGAACGATTTGTCAGCCAAGGCTTGTACTCCAACAAAATATTAACCACTTCCAGTGGCGCCATGCTTTGCTAGCAGTCGCAAATTTTTTAGCTCCGCTAAAAAAATCACGATTTTTCGCGTTAAAATCGGGTCTGGAGGTCGGGACCGTTTTTAAAAACTTACCGGAGTCTCATGTCGCGGTGCTGATGACGTCATCAGTAAGCGCCGTGAATTTAACGGAGGGAAAGACATTTAAAATGAAAAGTACATCTCCAGGTCAGAGCCCACAGAGGAAAGTCACAAAACAATCGCTGAAGACTCTGGAACATCAAGAAACTTCAAAACTGACCTCTGGAGTGGTCTCTGGAATGGATACACGATCTAAGACTGAGATGACCACAAAAGAGAAAACCGAAATGGAGGAGTTAAAGAACTCGGTAAGAGATTTGAAAAATGACTTGAAAGCTGGAAACATAAATTTGATGGCCGGTAATGAAAAAATACTTGCGGGCATTGGGGCTCTGCAAAAAAAGAGTTGATGATGTGCAAGAAGAATTAACGGGGAAAATTAATAAGATGGCAGAAGAGACCACAAAGTTGTTTGAGGCTGTGCATGAAACTGTTTCTGCAAATGTAACTGCAGTGAAAGATATGGAAGCTGTTGTGCAAGAGATGACCGGAGAGATGCAGACGATGAAGTTAGAAATAGACAGCCTCAAGAGCCAACTTACAAAAGTTTCCGATAAATATGTTGACCTAGAAGCTCGCTCAAGACGTCAAAATATACGAATACGTGGAGTAAAAGAGGGAGCTGAGGGGGACAATGCTTGTGAGTTCACTGCCAATCTAATCAAACACGTACTCAAACTATCTGAAGCACCTGTAATTGAAGTAGCACATCGACTACCCAGATTTAAACCAAGATCTCAAGGAGAACATGCCTACCCACGACAGATCATAGTTAAACTTCGGGATATCCCAACAATGGAAGCGCTGATGAAAAAAATCAAATACGGAGAGAAGATGATGTACAGAAATGATTCTATTAATCTCCTACGGGACTACCCTTACGAGATTGTGCAAAAGAGAAGAAAGTTCTCACAGACCAGAGAAGCTTGGTGTTCAGTTATTTCACTTTTCTTGTGATGTTCTTGTTGGGGGAATAAGCAAATTAATTTGTACATGAAGTCTTGGTGATCAATCTTCACTTGTTGCTGCCTTGGCCACGATTTCTTGAGCGTATTTAAGAGATTCTACCGAGTTAATGAATGTTTTTGACTTTCCCATGAAAGTAATACGCATCCTGGCCGGATAATACACTCCACATATGACACAAGGGTGTCATATGTGGAGTGTATTATCCGGCCAGGATGCGTATTACTTTCATGGGAAAGTCAAAAACATTCATTAACTCGGTAGAATCTCTTAAATACGCTCAAGAAATCGTGGCCAAGGCAGCAACAAGTGAAGATTGATCACCAAGACGTCATGAACAAATTAATTTGCTTATTCCCCCAACAAGAATATCACAAGAAAAGTGAAATAACTGAACACCAATCTTTTAAAATTATTACACGCAACAGATTTTCCATGAGACGTGTCTAGACATTATTATCTCCCCTTGAACATTGCGGAATCTAACTCAAGGACACTCTGTGCTCAAACGAGGAAAGACTGATAACATGGGAGTGACGATCTGCTGTGCTGAGAGCGAAAAACATCACATGGCTTATATAGTTTTACAAAATATTGAGAATCAATAATAATTAATAATTAACAATACTAATATAGAATTAGCAATTGAAACTGATAAAAATGTGTTGCCTGCTTTATAACGCAGACAACAGTAATCATATATGTTCCGCAGCTCGAGTGGGGAGGGGAGGAGACTAGGCACCTGGCATAATTCCAGGAGCCTGACTCCGGTTAACCCTTTCAGCGAACAGCTCACTTTTAACAATACTAAAACCAATTCAAAATAGTTAAGAGATAAAGAGTGAGGAATATATGTAACTGAATACATTTGAAGTCGGAATGAAACATATATATATACTGCAACTGGGTGAAATAGAACTGATTTGGAAACGGTACCGACCCCCTAGGTTTTGGGTAATAAAGGCAGCGGGGCTAACTTCATAACATCTACGCCGGAAGCGATATCGATGTCGTACCCCACAGACGAGTGGGACACTCACTACGGTGTCGGAAACTCAGACACCGTAAACTTATTTGATATACTTTTTTTTTTTATCACAATACGTCACATCTATGTGTTTTTTTTTCAAGGACAGTCGCAGAGAACTACCAAGGAAGTCTATAATAGAAATGCCCCCAAAATAACCAGAGTCCTGAGGTATGAATGCACCATAATAAATAAGATCATCAAAATTGGTAAAAATGTATGACGACAATCAAAAGAAAATGGGAGGAATCACACTATGTAGTTGGAATATAAGGGGTATTAATGAACCTATTAAAAGGGGCAAGATACTAGCTCAGTTGAAATCATACAACACGGACATTTCGTTTCTACAGGAAACGCATCTTAAACATCAAGATCAGACGAGACTGAGGGCGAACTGGATAGGCCAAACATTTCACTCTTCATTCACTTCCAAATCTAGAGGTACTGCAATCATTATTCGTAAAGGAATTCCATTTAAATCAAAGAATACTATTTTAGATAAGGAAGGGAGATACCTTATAGTAGCAGGAGAGATCAATAATACGCCAATTACGCTGGTAAACATATACGCGCCCAATTTTGATAACCCTCAATTTTTTAATAAAATTCTGAATATAATTGCAGAATTTAATTATCAAAATGTTATAATTGGAGGAGACTTTAACTGTGTTTTAGACCCTTATCTAGATAAATCGATGCAAAAACAAAAAGGTAACATGAAATCTAAAACCAGTGAACTTTTACATACATATATGGAAAACACAAATATAGCAGATGTGTGGAGGATTGCAAACCCGACGGGAAGGGATTATTCGTTTTATTCAACGGTGCATAAAACATACTCACGGATAGACTATTTTCTTGTGGATACAAAATTAATTCCGCACACTATGAACTCTAAATATCACATTAATGCGATCTCAGACCACTCTCCGTTAACTTTTGTTTTAAAACTAGAAGGAATGTCTATGAATAAATCGTTCTGGAGGTTTAACTCGCAAATTTTAAAAGACCCACAAGGGAGTATATATCTAAAAAAACAGATGGATCTATTTTTTGAGATAAATGATACACCAGATATATCCCCCACGCTATTATGGGAATCCTTCAAAGCATTTATTAGAGGAGTCATTATTTCATTTCAAGCTTATCAAAATAAAAAGAATAAGAATGAACAAAGACATTTAGAAGAACAAATAAAACAATTAGATACAGATAATGCTAAAGATCCAACTATGGATAAACATAATAAAATCCTACTATTGAAATTCAAGCTAAATAAATTACTGTCAGAGAAAGTTATAACATTATTTCAAATCACAAAACAAGAACACTTCGAATTCGGGGACAAACCCCACAAACTTCTAGCACGCCAACTGAAAAAACGGGAAAAAGAGAATGCAATATTAAAGATTAAATCAGACAGAGGGGAATTATTAACATTACCCAAGGATATCAATAAAAGATTTGCTCAATTTTATCAGAATCTATACACATCTAAAACGTTAATAGACAATAATAAAATTTCAGAATTTTTAGATAACTGTAACCTACCACAATTAGAACTGAGGGAACAAGAGGAACTGGGAGCACAAATTACTTCTAAGGAGATAGAAGACACAATAAAAACACTAAAGAATGGAAAAACACCAGGACCAGACAGATTCAGTAATGAATTTTATAAATCTTTTTACGACATAGTTACTCCACGATTACAGAAAATGTATACATATGCTTTTAAAGAGCAAAACTTACCTGAAACACTAGCAGAATCAACGATCATATTAATACTTAAAAAAGATAAAAATATAGAAGAACCAGGATCATATAGAGCTATTGCTTTGTTAAATACGGATCAATAAATAATAGCGAAAACACTAGCCAGTAGACTAAGCAGGTATGTTAGTAGACTAATAAATGAGGATCAAACAGGATTTATACCTAAGAGACATTCATTCAATAATTTGAGACATTTGCTTAACATAATGCACTCACATAAATCTCATGACCAAGAGTTATCTATCATCTCACTGGACGCAGAAAAAGCGTTTGATCAAGTAGAATGGGACTATATGATTAAAGTATTGCAAAAATTCCAATTGGGAGAGAACTTCATTGCATGGATAAAACTATTATTTAACAAACCTACGGCTAGAATACTAACTAATAATATATTATCCTCGAAATTTGAACTATCAAGGGGCAATAGACAAGGATGTTCATTATCACCGCTGTTATTTGCTTTGGTAATTGAACCCCTTGCTGAAGAAATAAGAACACACCTGGATATTTACGGTTATAATACAAAATATTCAAATAACAAAATATCCCTATATGCCGATGATGTACTACTGTACATCACAAAACCACAAATTAGTATACCAAATATATTAAATTTAATTGAGGACTTTGGATCCTTCTCAGGATATAGAATAAATTGGAACAAAAGTGAAATTATGTCGATAAAACCAGAAGACTCAACACACCTCAGGAAATTCCCCTTTAAAATAGCTACAGAAAAATTCAAATATTTGGGAATTGAAATTACTAGAAATTACCAGGATATGTTTAAAGCCAATTATAATCCCTTACTTAAGAAATTAAATAATTTGATTAAATTCTGGAAAACACTTCCGATGTCCTTAATAGGCAGAATAAATGCTATAAAAATGATTTTCTTACCACAAATCCTATACCTATTTCAATCAATACCTATATATCTCCCAAAAAAGTTTTTCAAAAAATTGGACTCAGACATTACAAATTTTATATGGGATTATAAATCCCATAGAATACAAAGAGCACACCTTAATAAACGAAAAGAGTTGGGGGGTCTAGCGCTCCCTAACTTTATGTATTATAATTGGGCAGTAAATATTAAAAATATGATTCACCTGCTGGACAATTCTGCCCAGCAGGCGGACTGGATTGTAATGGAAAAAGGGGACTGCTCCCCGAGTAATATAGGAGCGATTATTCTCTCTCCAATAAATTTGAATAATAAAAATTATAATAAAAATCCAATTATATATAGCACAATTAGAACATGGAAACAAATAAAACAGAATCTAAAATTAAGAAACCTATCTCAATACCAATAGTCAATAACCCATCGTTTAAACCTTCAATCATAGACAAATCATTTATACAATGGGAAAGAATGGGTATCAAAACGCTCGAAGATCTGTATGAATTGGGAAAATTACTATCATTTCAACAACTACAACTGAAATATAATTTGAAAAATAACCAATATTTTAAATATCTACAAATTCGTGATTATCTGAAAAAATCCACAAAAGACTATCATAATATGCCTTCCGACTTATTAGATGAAGCAATGAAGACAAAGGCGGAATCAGCTAATCTAATATCGTACTTATATAATATCATTTTAAACATAGAAATACCCACAACAGATGGAATTAGAAGAGACTGGGAACAAGAATTAGCTATAAAAATTTCAAAAGAGAGCTGGGATAATCATTTACTACAGGTGCATAAATGTTCGATCAACGTACGACATACGCTTATCCAATTCAAAACATTACATAGACTATATTATTCAAAAACTAAATTAAATAAAATCTTTCCTAATGTTTCACCAATCTGTGATAAATGTCTATGTCAAGAAGCTACCATAGCGCATTCTTTTGTTTTTTGTACAAAAATCCAAAAATTCTGGTATGAAATATTTGATATTTTTTCAAAATTAATTAAAATAAAACTGGTACCAAAACCAGAATGGATCATTTTTGGAATATCGGAAGGTATCCCTGAATTAAACGTGTATCAGAAGAATTTATTCAATTACGGGCTAATAATGGGAAAAAAGCTCATACTTAAATTCTGGAAAAATGCGCCCACACCAACAATAAAAATGTGGACATCAAATATGTTTGAAACATTACATCTGGAAGAGATGAGATTCCTCTTAGCAGGTAAAGCAGACCAATTCCAAAAGACGTGGTCTACGTTTCTGGACCTATTACAAGCATGAGGTGCAATAGTAATTTTAAAAATAAATAAATAAATAAATGGTATCAGGACCTGGTAATGGGAGGTAAAACAACAAAAACAGACTTGGTTGGTAGTCCCTTTCTGCGATTGTTCCTACTTTCTTTTTCTTTCTTTTCTAGGGTCTACTTTCTTACTTTACTTCCTTCTCTAACTTCTTTTCTAAGGGGCTTTCTTTTCCCAACACTCTCTTGCACTTCACGACTCTTGCGCACTTTCTTTACTTTTCTTACTTCTATCTTTCTTTTAAAGCTCAAAAAAATGAAGCGGTACAAAAAATGTATTAAGATATATGTGTTGTGTATTACTGTAATTTACCGTACTTCTAATAAAAATAATTTAAAAAAAAAAATAAAAAAAATTAAAATTAAAAAAATATATATTAACCAGGACAAGGGAGGAGAAACCCGCGTTTTAACCCCGCCCCCCCCTTAAAGGCGCCAAAATCGCGCACACGGCCAGTGGCAGAATTACAGCGCGACTGAAGGTAAGTTTTGTAACATACCTACATACATAATTAGCTAATTGCCCAGGGCCTGTAGGTGGCTTCCCCCCACTCTCCAGGGGGTGGGCACAGCAGCCTTTCCTGTATCAATAAAAAAGTTGTAAATCCTGTTTCTCTAGCTGCAGTTGAATGACCCCAATCTACTGAAGAAGGGCTTCGGCCCGAAATGATGCCTATTTCCTTCGCTCCATAGATGCTGCCTCACCCGCTGAGTTTCTCCAGCACTTTTGTCTACCCTTGATTTTCCAGCATCTGCAGTTCCTTCTTAAACACTTCCCTGTGAACTTATTCTTTAATCCGATTATATCCGAAGAGGCTCTCCCCACCTAAATATTAAATTCTCCAAATATGTTCTCTTCCCCAATCTACTTCTCACCTTTTATCCCTCATTGTGAGTTCCCTCAAACCCCCTTTTGTAAGCCATAAGACAATTTTTCATGTATATTCATTTCCCTTACACAGCACATGCTTCAACACCTTTGTTTGTCTGCAGACTGTAATCTTGCTTTATTTGCATTTTAAAGGACAACCTCTGTTATCACATCAAAACAATCTTTCCCAAAAGAACTCACTCAGAATCAGTAATCAATAATACATTTTCTTTTTCTCTGTAATTTTGACATCTCCAATCTCATTTAACACTTTAATCGGGATGAGTCTCTTTTTGAACTTGGCTCAAAGGATTTATAACAACCAACACATTTTATCATTCGAGTATAGCTCCGCTCCCCATTCATGGCAGTCTTAAAGGAACACACCATAACCTGTCTGTTCATTTGCATTTTAAAGGACAACCTGTTCTTAAAGGGACACACACCTTTGCTCATTGCTTCAAATTTCACACATTCCACATACAAAAAACATTGTTTTACAAGCAGTACATATACAAAAAAACATTGTTTTACCAGCAGTATATAATATTTCATCTTCAAAGACTTCTCTTTGTAATGTACTTACCCTTTTTCTGACAAGACTTCTGTTTACCAGAATCCTGGTTACCTAACCCTAATTGGACATTGATCCAGATCATGATTAGTCAGACTCCCCGTGACTTTTCAGTCTCCCTACCCTATCCTCATTTCTCCACCCAATTTTCCTTCATCCCCAATTTTTTTATAACATAGTTGCTTGTCAGAAAAAGGATTCCCCCGGGGTAATTTTGTTTTGCAATTCCCCATTGGCTCTTTCCACCATCCCAGATGCCTGTGGGTGGTGTACACAGTTAAATTGCTGTCGGATATTAAAATGTGCAAATTTGTCCTTATTAATAGTGGCAATAAAATGGGGACCATTGTCTGAGCTTATGACAGTAGGTTGGCCAAACCTGGGAATAATTTCTCTTAACAACAATGTTACTGTAGTTTCAGCAGTATTATTAGTGGTTGGTAGAGCTTCAATCCACCTGCTAAATAAATCTAAAATCACTAAGCAATATTTATAACACTGGGCCCTTGGCATTTCAATAAAATCAATCTGTATGCATTCAAACGGTCGTGATGGCATTGGCATCACCCCTGAGGGTATCTTAATTGGTTTGCCTGGATTACTTCGTTGGCAAATTTTACATTCAGAGGCCTGCTTCAGTGCCTCTTGCCGAATTTTCGGGTGCCACCACGTTTCCTTTGTCATCCTTATCATTCCCTCCTTACCAGCATGGGTAAGGGAGTGAATATGTTAGTAAGACGGGTAAAAATGCTTCGTATACACCAACTTGTCCAAGCGGGGTGAGCCAAATCAATGGCACAGCCTTCTTGTTTCCATAGTTTTTATATATGAGAGGCGTCCCTCTGTAATGTACATACCTCCCTCATCTCTGGCAGGACCGTTCTATTTGCTAGCATCTGTTTACCTGTTGTCACTAAGCATTTGGATGCATAGGCTGCGTGTTTGGCTACACTATCGGCAAATGCATTGCCTTTGGTTATAGGGTCCCCAGCACCAGTGTGTGCAGCACATTTAATAATGGCCAGCTGTTCTGGTATCATCAATGCCTTAAGCAAATAATGCACAGAAAGGCATTCCCGTGCTCCCAATCCTGGGGAGCTTTGTAAGGTCAGAACTTCAAGGTATAGGGATATTACTGACGGAGCTGCCACAGGTAAGGATGCCATTGCTACTGGTAGGACGTAGGGAGGTGGACATCTCCCAAGTTTATCTAACTCCTCATCTTCACTACCAAACAGGGTCGTCGTGCCAGACATGAAGTCTCCTCCAGAGGATTTACCAGTACTGGGTTTATTTTTACTAACCATCACCTGTTTCTCACCTCCTGCCTGTCTTTTAATTCTTTTCTCTTGTTCCTCTGCCTACTGGCATTCTAGTTGCAATACTTCCCATCCTTTCCTAGTGCTATCCTTGTTTCTTAACTCTATCCCTTTCTTACATGCAGTACCCATCCAACTTCGATCTCTACTCCTCATGCTTCTTCTCTGCTTCCGCTTTCCATGCTTTAATTCCTTTCTTCCATTTCTTTCCTGCCTTCCTTTCCCATATCAACATCTCTGCTTTTTTAATTGTCTCTACATTCCATGTGCCCCCTACCGGCCAGGCTTCATCCCCTAACCGTTTGGTCAACTTGTAACTGAACATTCTAAATTTCTTATTATACTTAGGATTCAAATAACACATATGGTGGACTGTTATCCAGAGCATTCCCCATAGATAGATAGAGAGAAAGAGAAAGAGAGAAAAAGAGAAAGAGAGAAAGAAAGAGAAAAAGAGAGTGAAAGCAGACTTATCAATTCTTTAAAAAAACAACGCCCCAAGTATTTCAACCAAGCAGACCTGCTAATCGAGACCCCAGTTTCTCAACTTGGCAGACTTCTTAACTCTTTTTAAAAAAACAGCGGCACTTATTTCTCAACCCGACAACTGCTCGGATGTCTCAACAAGCCAGGCGCACACCTCGTCCCCTGTATCTCAACCCGACAAACTACGGATGTTTCAACAAGGCCAACGAGCCCTTTGTAGAGAGAGAGAGAAAAAGAGAAAACAAAGAGAGAGATAGACAGAAAGAGAGAGAGAGAAAGGGAAAAAAATAGAGATAGAAAAAGAGAGAGAAACCGTTCAATTCCTTCTTAAAGATATACACAAACCCTTCTTAAAAATACATACACAATCCCTTCTTAAAAATACATACACAATCCCTTCTTAAAAAAATACATACACAAAGCCCAACTGGTCTTACCTTTGTCTGTTTCTAAGAACCTCGGCAGGGAACCAATTCAACGTCTGATGAAGGATCAGAGATGTTCCCGGGAGTTTCTAGGGGAGTTGGTCATACAAGGGGGCCGATAAAGCTCAGTTATCTCCCTTCCAATCCCGGCAACCTCTGCAACCTCTTGCACAGTCAGCTGTTGATGGGGTCCCAGCGAGGCCTGCATAACTACGCCAATGAAAAAAGGTTACTTTTTATAACAATCAAACAGGTTCGCTTCTTAATAAACAGACAACACACAAACATTTGGTAGACCAGTTCAAAACTTTACTTATTATCGGCCGATGGAAGGAAGCGAGAACTCTAGTCAAGTGAGCAATGCAGACTTCACTGTCCTCATCCCCTTCTCCAAACAACAGAATTACATCGTATTATATAGTGTTTCTTTGTCACCTTAGCACATTCCACAAACATTAGTCATGTTCAGATACAGAGAATAAAGGTTACTACAGGATGCGCCCGAGTGGTCTAGTCACATCAAAGGCATCTTGTCATATGGTACAAGGACATTACATCTCAAAGGCCTCGGACATTTGTTATTGCCCCTTAATGAATCTAGTTCCCTCTCTCGGCACCTCCTCCCTCATAAACATCGGACATTTGGTACAAGGCATTTTATATATCAAATAGATCAATCTAGCTTCTTCTCTGCTTCCTCTCTCGTCACTTGGGAGACAAATGTTATAGTATTCATTATCTCAATACCCCGCAACCTGAGGCAACTTAACTTGCCTTTCTGTATTATTCTACTGGAGAAAAGCCTAATTTGAGACTAAATATAAGCTGTAAGCTAGC
The DNA here is from genome assembly GCA_038087875.1 of Malacoraja senta. Classification (NCBI taxonomy): domain Eukaryota; kingdom Metazoa; phylum Chordata; class Chondrichthyes; order Rajiformes; family Rajidae; genus Malacoraja; species Malacoraja senta. Next base: position 223,745,949 of record CM075977.1, on the reverse strand, counting down.
CCAGGAACCAATTTAATATCTTCTTATATTTTTAACTTAATTCAGCCTTATCACATATTCGGTTGTGATGCAGTAAGTAAGAATTTCATTGTCCCATCCGGAACATATGACAATAAAACACTCTTGACTCTTGTCACTTGTCACTTGATTATACTTGTATCCTCCCGGTTTCGGTTAAAAATTCCATTCCATTCTCCCATTTCCTCTGTTTCTGTCACATTTGCTTTAACAATGAGATTTTCTGTACAGGCATCCTCAAATTCCTCCTGAAACAAGGTTTATGCAACACCATAGTGAACATTGACTGGGTTTCCGCTATTTTCTGCTCTGCCTTTCTCACACCCTCCCCTCTAGAACAGAACCAAAACAGGCTCCGCATCTTCAACTCATCAACCTCTGCATCAGTGGGTTACCCTTAACAATATTTGCTAGCTTCACAAGATTTAACCAGCAGACACATTCACCTCCCGTTTTTACTGCATTTCAAAGGGATCATTCACTTGTGAGGCAGCATTCACTTGAACTTCTTCCAAATTAGTGTAAAGCATTCTGTGTTCACAATGGGGGCTTTCTACATGAGAGATACTAAATGCAGATTTGGTGATCACTTTGCATTTGGTCTGTTGGGATGATCCTGAGCTTCTGGTTGTCTGCCACTTTAATTAACTATTCCACTTCCACAATGAGGTATTTTCTGAAACCTCCTACACTGATACTAGACCTCGTGCAAGCTTGAGGAACAGCTTATCTTCCTATTGGGCACATTTATAGCGTGCAGGACTCTGTGCTGTGCCTGCAGGACTCAGGACTAAAGGACCTGTCCCACTTGGGCGTCATTTGCACGTTATTTACGTGTCACGACGCACGACGTGCATGTCGTGACGCGTACGTGATGCTCGCATTACGCGCGCATGGTGCGTGGTGATGTAGGCAGTGACGCACGGTCGCGCGCGGCGCCCCAGGATTTTGGGATGTACAAAATCTTCGCGCGCCATCTCATGACTCACAACCCTGCCATTCACAACACATATCAGAGACAAAAGGAGCATAATGTGCCTCTTACCGCCACAGTTATTTAGTCTGACCTTATCAGAGGTATTTTGTTTAATCTATCTATTACTCCACTTTCTCATGATGTCCGACCGGCTGAGGTTTTCTAGCATTTTCTACTGTGGTTACTACTTACATTATTTATGATATTCATCATTGATAATATTTAATTAAGCTAATTTTGGATTTATCTTTTACATTCATGGTTTTCTGGGATTCTTAAAACTGGTCTTTGAAAGTAGGGCAAGTATATCAGGCTATTTACAAGTAGGGCAAGTGTATCAGGCTCATTAAAATTTCAAGGACAGATAATAACGTCATTACCTGCCATTGGGAAAATATTTGTTGAAAATATGTTGCGAGGTTAATTTGTGCATTTTAAAAGTATTGAAATACTGGTTCAAGGTAGGTGACGCCCTTTCTTAAATTGAGTCTTAATGAAGAGCAAGGTAATTATTCTCATCAGCGTAATGTTGGAACCTTCAAACAGCGAACAGAGAAATGTAAAACAGCGATTGTTGTCACAGGACAGGAAGTGCAACTAATAATAAGGCACAGAAAGAAGGTCTTGACTTCCCCAAAAGGCTTGCATTTAGAAGCCAAAGTTTTCATGTGTGATGGTAGGTCCACTGGTAAGTCTCATACTCGGATGGAATTAATGGCTGTGCATTTCCTCTGAATTTCCCAATATCTATATTACTAAAAGTCTGATCTTGACACCTTCCTGTTCTGTATATTGACTTTAGAAAAAACGCTGCCACTTACGGCTGTGATTTTTGGCCATCTTACTCAGAGTCCCCCTCCGCTGTGCAGGACAAGAGGATTTTTCCCATTGATGAAAAATAAAAGAGTTATTAGTGTTTAAAAAATGTTGAGATTCTCTCTCCTGAAGGCCACGCACCTTCCGGAGGGACTATAAAACCCGGAAGTGTTGAGTGCCTCAGTCAGTCTCTGCAAGATGGGGAGCGAGAGGGTCACGTCTCTCAGTCTGCGCTGCGAATAACACTGAACACATGTCTACTAAACTGAGTGTGGTTTTACTGACCTTGAGTGCCCTTAATGTGGTTTGAAAATGAAATTATGGTTGGTTTGAAATAAAGCACAGCAAATGGTTGGTGGTGGTTGGTTTGAAATAAAGCAACAGCAAATGGTTGGTGTGGTTGGTTTGAAATAAAGCACAGCAAATGGTTGGTGGTGGTTGGTTTGAAATAAAGCACAGCAAATGGTTGGTGGTGGTTGGTTTAAAATAATGCACAGCAAATGGTTGGTGGTGGTTTGTTTGAACTGGCAAATGATTAAAAGTCTAAACATGACAACTTCCTGCTTGCACTGTATATTGATTTTAGATAAAACGCTACCACTTACAGCTGTGATTTTTGGCCATCTTACTCAGTCCCCCTCTGCTCATCAGGTGCAGAGGATTCTTCCCATCAATGAAAAATAAAAGTGTTATTAGTATTTTAAAAATGTTGAGAATCTCCCTCATATCAATCACGCCATGAAGGCCACGCCCCTACCGGTGGGAGGGATTATAAAACCCAGAAGTGTGGGTGTGGCTCAGTCTCTGCAAGATGGGGGAGGGAGAGGTCACGACTGTCTGAGCTGTGAATCAACTGAACACACTGAATGTCTACTGAACTGTGAGTGTGGTGTTTATGTGGTGTTTGTGTGGTCTTATGGTGGTTTCACCCTGCTTGAAATGGTATGAAACTGCATTTGAATGTGGTGGCCTTGCACCTTGCATGAAATGGTATGAATTGCATTTGAATTTGGTGGCCTTGCCACCCTGCTTGAAAATGGTATGAAACTGCACTTGAATTTGGTGGCCTTGCACCCTGCTTGAAATGGTATGAAACTGCACTTGAATTTGGTGGCCTTGCACTCTGCTTGAAGTGGTATGAAACTGCACTTGAATATGGTGGCCTTGCACCCTGCTTGAAGTGGTACGAAACTGCACTTGAATTTGGTGGCCTTGCACCTGCTTGAAGTGGTACGAAACTGCACTTGAATTTGGTGTCCTTGCACCCTGCTTGAAGTGGTCAGAAACTGCACTTGAATTTGGTGGCCTTGCACCCTGCATGAAATGGTATGAAACTGCACTTGAATTTTGGTGGCCTTGCACCCTGCATGAAAACGAATTTCAAGGAATAGCCGTAAGTCAACTGCCAGCCCACCAGCCGTGAGTGAGCTGCCAGCACATCAGGCTTGAGTGACTGAGCTGCAACCCAAGAATCCATTTAGCCCACAATGTCCATACTAACCCTCTGGGAAACCAGTCCCTTCAACCCACAACACCTATACTAGCGCTCCAGAAAGCCCCCCCCCCCACTGCCCACCAATATTGGAATTGGTGGAGAGGTGGAATATTGTGTTGGGGGACCAGCCCTCCCGTGTGAACATGGGACCCAACGGGTCCACTTAGTCTAGTAAATGCTAAATGGTGACTGATGGAATATTTACCATGACTGCCAATTATTGTAACTGTGATGTCACAAATCAGGTTTAACAGGTTCTGGCCTGTTCATTTCTGGGTGTTAGCTGTGGCTCATTGATCAGTACTCTCATGCCTGAGTCGGGGTGCAAGGCCACCAAATTCAAGTGCCAAATATAAGTTGTTACAGCAGTCATCATTGAGGAGTGCTGCACGGTTGGAGGTATTATCTTTGGGATTGAATGCTACATTAGCGGCGGCGGGGCCTCGCAGCGGTGAGGCCTCGGCAGCAGCCATTTGCTTACTTTGGTATGCAAGCAAAGAATTTCACTGCCTTCTCACACGTGACAATAAAGTATTCTATCCATTCCATTGAGCCCATGTCTGCCCCTCAGGTGGATAATACCTCCAAACGTGCAGCACTCGCTCAATGATGACTGTTTTGAAGGAGACATGCTGTTCTTAATATCCCTCAATCGTAAAGGAAAGGTTGCTGCTCATTCAGATTGTTATTCACAGAAGCTTACAGTATCCAATGCATAAAATGAGCTGCTGCAGGAACTCAGCTGTCAGGCAGCATCTGTGGGAGGATTTGACAGTCAGCATTTTCGATCGAGATTATTTATCTGAACTGAAAGAGTAGACGTCATACAGCCAGAGTAAAGAGGTAAGCAGAGGGGGAGGGAAAGAAACTGTGTGACTAGGGTAAAGGGGCTGGTTAGAAAAGAAAGTGGGTGTGTCAGGGGATCTAGGTAGAACAGGAGGAGGGGGAGTAAACGACCCAGGGAGCAAGTTATCTGAAATTGGAGAATTCAATGTTCATGCCATTAGATTATGGTCTACCCAGGGAGAATGTGAGGTGCTGTTCTTCTAGTTCGTATATAGCCTCCCCTTTGCAGCTGAGGAAGCTGAGAAGAGACAAGTTGGAATGGGAAAGGGATTTATAATGGGTTATAACCTGGAACTCTAGATTGCCATTGCAGACAGAGTACAGTGCTCGGCAAATGGTCATCTACTCTACGTTTTGGTCTCACTGGTATAAAGACCACATCGAGAGCATTGAATCCAATAGGCAGCGTTGGAAGAGGGGCGTGTGAATCTTCATCTCATCTTTAAAAGTCCACATTGATAACTGTCTACAGCAGCTTGATTTTACTCCAGATTCCGGCATCTGCTGTCTCTTGTGCCTCCATTATATAGTATTCAAGTTGGCCTGCATTCACTTCAAACCTGTTTCATTTGTTGTAAATGGTTTATGACATATTCAAAAGGTGCTACATAAATGCAGATCTTCCCTCCTTCATTTTCTTCTGCTAATGCAGAAGCCTCATTGTCTACCTCTTTGAGAATTGAATCTTTTCTTGGGTTTGAATAAGCGAGTTCGGTATTTCTGAAAATGCAAGAAATCATGGGATTTGTCAAAGGTCACTCGCTATTAAGAAAAAGCGAATGAAGCACTGGTTGAAGAAACAGTATACATTCTTATCTTTATTCATGATTTATGTGTACAAATATATTTAATCTGAGGAACGGGAGTGCTAGGTAACGGGATGAGCGGGGTTGTAACAGCGAGAGAGAGTGGGCAGATGCGAGTGTGAGATGGGGTGGGGGGAGACTGGACCGGCGGAGAGACATTCTCGGCTGCTGCGTGCACACAGACCCGCGCCTTATCCCGTAGCCAGGATCGAACCCAGGTTCCTGGTGCCACAAGCGCTGCCGAACCACCACTGGACCCCCCCCCCCCCCCCCCCGAGTGTCCCATCCACGCCCGGGAGCGTCGGAGACGTCCAGGGCGACCCCAGACAGACGGGACAGCGGCCCAGAGCATCGGCAGCCCAAAGGCCACAGCCAGCGCGGAGAAGAAGCCGCCAACCCCAGTTCAACTCCGCCTGCCCTGCCGGGCCAACCGACAGCCCCAGACCAACAGGACGACGGCCCGGAGCAGCGGCGGCCCACAGGCCCATAGCCAGCGCGGAGAAGAAGCTCCAACTCCAGCCCAACCCGGCTCCAACTCCAGAGGAACCCCGGGGACCGCCAGCAGCACCCGCCACCCCACCTAGCGGCCGCTGGCCAACCCCCCAAGCACCGGCGAAAGACAAGCACCAGCCATCAATGGGGACACACACAAAACACTGCAGCAACTCAGCGGGACAGGCAGTATCCCTGGTGAAAAGGAATGGGTGATGTTTCGGGTCGAGACCCTTCTCCAGCACCCCGTGTACATCCCCACCAATGACCGGCGCTCGGCCCCCACTGGCACCGAGGGGGTCAACCGACAGCCACTGGAAAAGGCGAGAGGCGCAATCGACTTTGTGTAATATATAAAGTGAGTAATATGAAACTCCAATAATCTGCTGCCTGACTATTCGGAAATGATTAGGAAGGAACTGCAGATGCTGGTTTAAACTGAAGAAGGGTCTCGACACGAAACATTACCTATTCCTTCTCTCAAGGATGTTGTCTGTCCCGCTGAGTTACTCCAGCAATTTGTGTCTATATTCAGAAATGATGATGATTCAGCATCTGGTTCTGGTAAAATAAAGGAATTAGGCAACTGAACAGAAACAGCTCCCCAAAATGATGCACTTTAAAAGGCACCACTGGCTACCTATGATTCCCAGGTGATGTTTGCTGTGCTCTCCATCCAATTGCAGGGAGGTGGGGTGGGGGTGCTGGATAGCACCTTGCATAGACCCCGGATCTGGCACCTCCCTGTTCACTAGTGCATGATGTCTGTGATCCCCATCCACTTGCTGGGGCTGCTTTCCCCACTCTTTCTTAAACTCACCTGGTTCTATCGGCTGCGCTCCCTTGAAACCTGTCTGGTTCTATTTCCCATGCTCTCTTCAAATCTTACTGGGGCATTGTCCCCCACGCTCGTCTTACCAGTTCCAAGAAGTTCCCAAGCACGCTGGGTTATAGGAATTTTACCATATACTGTAAAACTCTGTATTCTATGTATATACATAGAATAATATACATTATTCTATGTATAAAGAATAGTTCTCAGCATGTTGAATGACTTTTGGTACTTTGTTGTATCAACTGCTGTTATTTTGGGAGGTGACTGACTTCATTAAAGGATGTTTTGTTGGTAAGATCCTTGCTTGTTATTTACCATAGGGATAAGCAACACAAAGGCTCCTACAGATATTGTATTGCCACTAAAAGATAGGATGTTTCTGCTTGAGGGAATAAGAGGGTTGTATAATAGAAAGTTAAGTTTTTTGGTAGAGCAGTAATCGTGCCGGGAGTGGACGTAACATTTCTCGAGAATGCATACATGGAATGTGCAGGGGAAGGACTATATGGAAAAGAGATGATACTTTAGGTGGTAGTAAGGCTGGAGTCACAGAGTTCTTTGGTGAGAACTATGAACCCACAGATTATAGATGTTGAGGAATGTTTCAATCCAATACCTTCAGTTGTTGAGAGTAATGCATTTGTAAGGTGCAACCAGGATTGTAAGTTGGTAAGATTAATCTCTCTGCCTACATGTGATTCATATCCTACCATTCCTTGCATATCCATGTGTCTATCCAAAGCCTCTTAAATGCCATTATCTTATCTACCTCCACCACCACCCCAAGCAGAGCATTCTAGACACCCACCACACTCTGTGTAAGAAAACTTGCCCCCAATATCTCTTTAAACTTTGCTCCTCTCCTTAAAGCTATGTCTTTTTTAATTTGTTTTTTAATTTTATTAGAAGTAAGTACAGTAATGTGGCACCAAGGTGCCTAATATATATTGGCATGTTACATTTTATATGTTACATGTTACATTTTATGTACAGCTTCGTTTTTTTTTTTTTAATAATAAAAGAGAGAAAGAGAGAATAGGTAATAAAAAAAATAGAAAAACGTGTGATGTATGGTGTGTGAAAAGGAAAGGGGGGGAAAGAGTGAAAGTAAAAATAAAAAAAGGGGAGAGAGAAAGATTAGAGAGTAGGAGATTATAGGAGATAATTAATTATATTCTTGACCATCCTTCACCCAGTCCTGAAACAGTTGGTTTCTACAATTTTGTTGCACCATATGCTTCAAGAAATCGATAAATGGAGACCAACTCGTTAAGAATTGGTCTGGTTTGTCTGTTAGGAGGAATCGGATTTCTTCAAGATGTGCGTTGTTCAACATGTTTGAAATCCACATTTTAAGCGTTGGTATGGGTGTATTTTTCCAAATTTTAAGTATACGGTTTTTTCCCATTATTAACATAAATTAAAAAATAAATTTTGAAATGTATTCAATTTGTTCCCGTCTTCCGTTACTCCAAGTATAATCATTTCAGTGTTAGGCTCCATTTTTATCTTGATAATTTTGTAAATATTTCAAAGATATCGCTCCAGAATTTATGAAGTTTTACGCAAGAAACAAAAGAGTGTGTTATAGTGGCATTTTGAGATAAACATTTATCATAAATGGGAGAAGTATTTTGATAAAATTTATTCAGTTTAGTTTTTGAATAATATAATCTATGTAGATTTTTAATTTGAATTAAGTTATGTCTTACATTAATCGAACATTTGTGTATATATATCAAATACTTTTCCCATGTTTCTTTCGTGATTTTTATCATTAATTCTCATTCCCAATCTTCTCCAAGTGCCTCTGTCGATGGTAGTTCTATATTTAAAATACTATTATATAAATATGATATTAATTTCTGTGAGTCAGCCTTAATATTCATTGCTTCTTCCAGTGGGTCTAAGTTATAGTTTGATGTCTT
>CM075977.1:223685065-223737537 GCA_038087875.1 Malacoraja senta | reverse complement strand
ATAGTGGGGAGGGTGAGTGGAAGGGGGAGGGGCAGGGACAGTCCATCTGTTCCCCATTCCCTATCACCCCCAATCCTCTTTCTCTATTCCCACACACGTGACAACACGCTTTGACACAGGCTGCGGGGGTGGGGGGAGGGGCTGGGGCTGGGGCTGGGGCTGCTGCAAAGGCATATGTAAATGGATCCATTCCGATTGGACATCTGTGAGCAATGGGCATTGTGACATCACACGACGGAACCTTCACTAACATTCTATGGCTGAGAGCTGTTTTTTTTAACATTTTGAAATTTTGGGGGTGGGGGGGAGAAGGATTTTATTATAAAACGTGTACATAAACATGACGAAATTTAATCAGGAGTGGCTACTCGTAAAGAAAAGTGAAATCTCTACCGAAATGGAAAAAATCTCGGCGTTTCTGCGTGCGGTGTTGGCGTAGTGCGGTATCAAAGGCTGGTTGGCACAAGTCAAGCAGACACACACACACACACACACAGAGTTTTAAATATAGATAGATAGATAGATAGATAGATGGTGCAACCAAATACCTCAGAACCCTGGGTGTTGGGTGGTCGTCCCGAACTTTTAGATTTGTTTTGCATCTCCTTCCTCTATTACACCTTGATAAGAAAAAAAAGAAAGAATGTGTTGTGATATTAATTAAAAAAAATAAAAAATAAGAATTGTGGTAGTGATTAAAAAAAAAAGGTGATGTTGTTATCTAAGAGAAGATACCTTAAAAACGAGAAGCCACCTAAGGTGGGGAAAAATTTGTAGACTTCCGTTGTTATCGTACATTGAGCTCCGTCCCCTTAACAGAGTATCGTGAAAGGCTGCGGGCCGTTTCATATTTTTTTTAAATTTATCCAACCAGAGCAGATAAAAACAAAAAAAACCAAAAAGACTTCAGAGAGGGGGTAAAAAACAAAACAAACATATGTTCAATTCTATATGTATATATGCATTTCTAATTTATCTAGCATTCATCTGTTCTAAACTTTACCATATGTAAGTTATACATTATACACCCGAAGTTATTACATTATATCCCAGTCTTTATCTTAAATACAAGCAGGTTCCAAGGGGTTAAACAGAGCAAAGCATCTGGATCTTTTCCAAGTGTATGATGCTCCTCCCTCCTTCACACACGGTTATATTATGTTAGTATTATTATGAACATTTTAGTTAATTACTGTATTTTAGTATATATCAATTTTAGTTCATTACCTTTAAACTAGGTTAAAATTATTTAATAAATTTTGTATAAGCTCCCCTTATCCCCCCCCGCTCCGTGGGTTAGTCATATTTACAGATTACATTAAAAGATTAGTATTATTAAGTTAGTTAGATTAATTGATTATTTAATATTAATATATAATAATTAAAGATTTTCTTAAATCAACAGATTTTTATATTCCAGTCCGTTTATGTTTCTTTCCGTGTCCCTCAGCTTTAATTCTGTATCTTCGACTTCCTTTTGTTTATCTTTAGGTTTTCCATTCAAGGTGAAACATGGACTCTACGCTCGAAAACACATTCCAGACAGATAAGCATGTCTGGTAACTGTCTGGAAAAGTTCCGCCATCTTAATTAGAGCAAAGTATTTTATTAAAAAGTTTAATCTTCAGCATTCTCCTGTTTTCTTTATGATATCTTGTGCGTATTTAAATGCCAGTTCTGGATCCGTAAAGGAGCGTTCAGTAGAATTATGTAATCTTCATTTTTGCAGGATATATCACCCCATATCTCACCTTGGGGTTTCCTTTCAGAATATTTCTTGTCTTTGTAAACAAGATCCTTTTTTGACGATTTCAGGGGGGTAATCACAGAAGAATCCAATATTATCCCCGGAAAATGTCAGATTCACTCCATTAGGAATCATCTTCAATATATTTTCCAGTGTAGAGATGTCGAGAAATTTCACTATCATCTGTCTTGGGGAGGCATTTGGTCCTTTTTGGAAACGTCCTACCCGGTGAGCCACATCTATTCTCGGGTTTTCCGGCAGTTTAAAAACTTCTTTAAGTAAGTTGGCAACAAAATCACGTGTTTGATATCCACGCTCTCGTCCCTCCTGTACTCCAACAATTCTTAAATTCTGCCTTCTCGACCTCGCTTCCAAGTCCAGACATTTATCAGTCATTTTAACAAGTTGCTCCCCAGCAGATTCTTGTACTTTTCTCAGACTCGTTATTTCCTGAGCCATCTCGTTCATTACAATCTCCATATCTTCCATCAACTTATCAGACTTTTTCATATTCTCAAGCATCTTCTCAAATTTCTTATTATAGTCTTTTTCCATTCTGGCATATTCTGCAGTTGTCTTTTTATCAAGCTCCTTAAACTGCTTCTTTAAAGAGATGTACAGCTCCTTTAATTCACCACAAGCAGTATCAATTTTTTTAGAGAGATTATTCTCCAATTTAGAGAGATTATTCTCCAATGTAGTGTTCATGTCCGCTAGCCTTTGGGAAAAGTCCTTAGTAAGATTGGTTCTTACCGTCTGTTCCAATTGCTTCATCTCTTTCTCCTTCTCCTTTGTCTCTCCTTCTGCAGCCATTTCAGACACAAAACGTTGAGAGTCAGGCTCTTCTTCCGAGCTTTCTGTTGTTGATTGCAGAGTTTGCAGAACTTTACCAGGTTCCTGAAGATGGAGACTGGTAGCAGTTTTCTTGGGTCTTCGTGGACGTTTCCCTTTGCTCATTTAAAACTCCCGTTAAACTCTTTTTTTTCCTGGCGATTTCAGATGACGTTACTTACGCGATGCCAAACAGCTCCGGTGAGTATTTTTAAATCGGTCCCGTCTTTCAAAACGTCTTTTTCGCGATTTTAGCAGGAGCAGAGCTCAATGCTGCGCCCTTACAGCTCCATGGCGCCACCGGAAATCCCTTAAAGCTATGTCTATTCTTTGACATTTCCATTCTAGGATAAAGATTCTGACTCTGATAGTTTACCCTCAACTATCAGAGTGTAGTTGATACCCTCTAATCCAGAGAGCATCTCTTGTCTGGTAATCCAGTCTGCATTCTGGTAAACCTCTTCTGCATCCTCTCTGAAACCTCAACACCCCTCCTGACCAGAATGGCGCAGCCCAATTTAAATCATTGGCTGTTGCTCCAACAAAGTTCTCATTAACATGAAAAATTAAAGGTTACCTATCCATTACCTGATATAGTGACAGAAAATATAATTTGGGATTAGAATAAAGCCAAGTTAGGTTGGGTCTCTTCCTGAGGAAAGTTGTACAATTGATGATGCCAGTGATGATGCACCAGGGCCAGTCTCACTTAGCTTAATGATAATTTAACTGAAGAGGAAATTTAAGGTTTTGCTAAAAGGAAAGCTAAGCAGATGTAAGGGTTTATAGGAACAGAAGTTGGTTCAGTCAGTACTGGAAAATATTGTGCCTGAAGACATTAAGAAAAGGTTAAGCAATATAGAGCCACGGTCTGTAGTGAAATTGCATGGCAGGGCATGGAAATGTGATGTTCCCAGAGTTGTAGTTTAAATGGGCAAAGTCAACAGTGTACACATCTTACGTGACATAAAGGGACCATTAATAGTGTTCTTCAGAAGTCAGTGGTTTTCAATACGGATTGTTTGACCATCAACCAGCAAGGTTGGTGCACATATCTACTTTGCTAATGCAGTAGTAGGTAAAGCAAAACATTGCATTACAATGGCAGCCAGATAGTTGCTAGTGTAGAAGATGTTCATCACTGAAGCATCAGCGAGGCCACTGTGAAGTTGAAGAGGATATTTGCAAAGCACAACATAAAATGAGTCACGAAATGAAATCATGCTCTGCAGTTCAAAATACTAAATTAATATTAAATAAATATTTAAATAAATATAAAATACAACTGGAACCCGTTGGGTCCCGTTCCCGCAATGTGCGGTAACAGGGGGGGGGGTCGGCCTGAGGCGTCACACACACACTAACCACCCCCCACACAGTAACCACCACCCCCCCCCCACACACACACTAACCACCCTCTTGATATATTAATATTTTGTTCATTTGCTCCTTTTGCCCCATCCCCGCCCTATCCATTCACGCATATCCCCCAACTGACAGGCGCATCTAGAGAGGGAGAGGCAGGGAGGGGGGGGGGGTAGAGAGACAGGGCAGACAGAGAGGGGGCAGAGAATGAGAGAGAGGGGCAGAGACAGAGGGGCAGAGAGAGAGAGAGAGAGAGAGAGAGAGAGAGAGAGAGAGAGGGGCAGAGAGAGAGAGGGGAGAGCGAGAGGGGGTGGGGGAGAGAGGGGGAGAAGAGGGGAGAGAGGGGAGAAGACAGGGGAAAGAGAAGGGGGAGAAGGGGGGGAGAGAGGGTGGGGAGGGGGGGAGAGAGGGGGGAGAGAGAGGGGAGGCAGAGAGGGGGAGGGGGAGAGAGGAGGGGGGGAAAGGGGGAGAGAGGCCCGGGGGAGTGGGAGAGGCCTGGGGGAGTGGGAGAGAGGCCCGAGGCACAGAGAGATGGCGCACGGCGTCATGGGGCAGGGCTGGTTCCCGAACGCAATACTCACTCACTCCAGCTCCAGGATCTGCTCCAGCCCAGGTCCAATCTGCAGCAGCAACCTCCCTACCATGCGTCGACCCGAGGACCCCCGAGCGAGGGGTGCGCCGCCAGCGACCAAAGGACTGCGAGTTCAATGAGTTCATCTCTGGCAGCGTCTTTTGAATAACGGGAGGAGGAGGGAGGGGTGGGGGGGTGACACGTCACTCGCAGCGCGAGCAAGACGGCAGCAAGCAGATCCATTGTGACGTCATCAGCGAAAGACAGCTTTTTTTTTCAAAGTTGTTTTAGATTTTTGAACATTTTCAGTAATATCGAGAAATAAAGCATTAATTTTTCAGATAAGGTGATTTTGGACTCCAGGGGAAAAATCTCTACCGGAATATGTAAACATTTTACTGTTAGCGCATCGTTTTTTCGAGAAGATGTGATTATACACAAACAAATAAACACACACACACATCCAAGATCAGAGTTTTAATAGTTAATAGAGAAATATGGATGGATAATAAAATAGTAATTAAAATAGTGGGGCAAAGCAATGATGACTGACTTCATGAAATCAGATGTCCTGAGGATGTGTACGTCTTAAAGCCTGTAACGACTTTAAAAAACGGACAAAGATTTAGGACAAGCCAACAAGACAGACTGGACAAGCAAAGGTGAGAGCTTTGCAGGGAACAAGGACATCAAAGCTGAATGTGGGGCTGTGAGGGGACAGATTGGAAGTGCGTATAATAATTGGAGAGAAAGGCTTCAGAACGTACAGTTATATATGGTGCCAAGAACTTTTCCCAAGGTCAGACACAGAGTGAAGTTGGGTTTAAAATAAATGAGATGGTGAGTGATGTAAGGTAGTTATTATAGAGGGAGATCATAAAATATTGGGACGAGCCATTGATTATTCTTTATGTGGACAGATTTAAGGAGGGGATGACAGTGAACTAAGAGGAGGCAGAACATAGGGGTGAGTTAAATCACAGAAAATAGCTCTGAGGAAGTGGCCAAGTGAGAAAATAAAAACAAAATCAAGTGGGCATGGAAAGCACAGGTTTGTATAAATGTTGTAAGAAGGATCAATGGTAATTTTACTTTGGAGACACGCGAGTGACTACGTGAAGAACCCCGCCAGTGCGCCTGTGCGTCATTACGTCAGACGCCTTGACGCAAACGGACGTGAGGAGCAGAGCTCCTCCAGTGGTTTGTAGTTTTTCAACTACAAGGTAAGTAAAAACTTTTTTCATGTTTTCCAGGTCCGTTTACTGTGGGTCTGTGGGGATTTTTTCCACAGACGCCATGGGAAAAAATGGGCAGGGGGAAGAGGCGAGCGACTCAGCCGACAGAAAGTCGGGAAAGTCGGGAGTCCGTGGTTAGAGACCAACCGCCTCTAAACCCCGGTACAGTCGCCAGCGGTGAGCATTGCGACTGTGGACCTGGGGCTGGTGAAAACACAGTCAGCGCCTGTCGGGCAAAAGGCGAAGTTTTAATCCCAATGGCCCACGGAGGGAGTCCCAGGCAATGGAAGTAGCTCCAGGGCTAGATACTGCTTTCGAGCATATTGCCCAAATAGAAAGCCTTTTACATAGGCTGTTGGAACAAAGTTCACTCAGGGAGGAGTGTACTAAAATCCAAGCTGCTGGAAGCAGCTCAACAGCTCCTGGTACAGGGCTAGATACTGCTTTCGAGCGTATTGCCCAAATAGAAAGCCTTTTACATAGGCTGTTGGAGCAAAGTTCACTCAGGTGAAATCCAAGCTGCTGGAAGCAGCTCAACAGCACCTGGTACAGGGCTGATGGAATGCACCCTCAGGGATGAGGAGCGTGCTATGGGTCATGAGATTTCAAACCTCGACTCTGACGGTGAGGCTGTACAAGGCGATGAACGGCAACTGCCAGATGTTCCACCCCTGGCAGTAGGATTCGCTGCCCCGTCAGGGTCAGGAGAGCCATTAGGAGAAGAACTGGCCTCCTTAAATAAATTACTTGGTTTCCCATCAGCTGGAACAGCAGGAGATGGATGAGACTGCAAGAAAGCAGGAGACCCCAAGTAACTGTGGGTTGCTGAAAGCAGCAGCAGTGAACCAAATTATCTGGAATCAGCTGCAGAGAATATTAAAGCTGCTGGGTTCTGGAATAACTGCTTTTACCAGAATAGCAGATAACAGCCAAGAGATGACGAAGTTGCATCAGGAAGCACTGGGGTTGCTATGCAGCACCCACTTCGAGATCAATTATCTGAGGAAGGTGCTATACGGCCTACTATGAATCCAAAATTCGCAGCACTCTGCAAACCAAGTAATATACAATTACCCAACTTACTCTTTGGAGAGGATCTCGGGAGACGTATTAAAGAGTTGGAAGATGAAGCAAAAACAGGATTGATGAAAACATCAATGGTTGCAAAGTCTGTAAAGAGGAAGTATCCTTTCAGACGTCATACGGATCCTGGACCAGGACCAAGTCGCTCATCAACGCAGGGACGTAGCTGGCGGCCTGCAGCGGGAGTATGAACCAGTGGTGGTGCTTCCGGCAGAATCCAGGGATCTCACAGTACTCAAATGACTCAAGAGGTAGGTGGACCTGGTTCTCATGGGAACATACTAACTGGATTAAGTCCAAAAGTTGGAGGCAGATTACGTCTCTTCTATAACAATTGGAAGAAGATTACTTCAGATGTGGTAATTCTGAATAATATACAAGGATTTCGAATTGAATTCAATCCAAATTATGATTTGCCTGTCCAGCATGTTCCTAGCAGAACTCTCCACTTTGCAAAGTAATGGAGGTTCAAGCTGCGCTTCAAAACCCTATATATAAAAGGTGTTATTGAAGAATCAGTCTACCAAATTCACCAATTTGGGTCAAATATATTCCCTCGATCAAAAAAGGATGGAGGATGTAGGATTATTATAGACTTCACAAGTCTGAATCCTTTTGTTCAGTGCCTGTTCACTTGGAAGATATGAAGTATCTTAAATTTACATGGATGAACCAGTTAGGGCAGTTCAAAGCTCTGCCTAATGGGTTAACGTCCGCTCCCAGAATATTCATAAAATTGTTAAAATCAATTCTGGGGTTGCTGAGAGCCAGGGGCATGTACTAATGGCATACCTGGATGATGTCCTGATTATAGGAAGGACAAAACAGTCAACAGAAGCATCTGTTGCAGTTATGAAATCAAACTTTTGAAAGTTTGGGGGTTTCTAAATTCATCCAAAGAAATCAAGGTTAAAAACATGTACCTCGATTGATTATTTGGGGTTCACAATTGATTCAGCCCAAATGAAAATTACTTTGCCCAGTGAAAAAAGGGTGGAGTTGATTAAAGATTGCAGTAATCTGTTAAACGAGCAAAAACCTTTAATCAGACAGGTGGCTCGAGTACTGGGAAAATTAGTAGATTCCCAGCAGTCCAGTATGGACCATTACATTATCAACAGCTGCAGAGAATCAAAGAACAGGCACTGAGAGTAAATGCTGGTCATTTTGATAGAACCATGCAAGTAACAACAAATGCTGTTTCTAATCTGCAGTGGTGGATTCAACATGTCTCAAGCAGTTCAGGCAAAGTGCTGATTGAACAACCTTCCATGATATTACAAACTGATGCCAGTGCACTAGGATGGGGTGCAACTGACTTAACATCTAGCTGCGGAGGCAGATGGAATCAGGAAGTTATTGTTACTGCAGACATGGGTAATTACCTATTTGGAGCTTTTAGGAGGTTTCTATGGACTCCAAGCTTATTGTTCTAACACAAGTTCAAATTAATAAACACAACAGCAGTTGACTATATTAATGATATGGGTGGAATTAAGTCGGTGTCATGTGACAAAATGGTTAAATCAACTTTGGTCTTGGTGTATTGAAAAGAACATTTGGATTTCAGCTATCTATCTACCAGGTAGAATGAACACGATAGCAGACACCAGGTCACGAAAGTTCCATGATAATAAAGAATGGATGTTGAATCAAGAGGTATTCAATGATATAGTAATCAGATTTGGAATGCCCGACATTGACGAATCATCAGCTATCGAGATATGTCTCATGGAAACCAGATTCAGGAGCAGTGGCGATTGATGCTTTCTCGCCACATTGGGGTGGTATGTTTTCATATATATTTCCACCTTTCTGCCTCATAAGCCAATGTTTGCTTAAAATCAGGCAAGATGCTGCTTCAAGGGTATTGGTAGTACCAGATTGGCCTACACAGCCATGGTATCCGTTGATATTAGAATTAACAACACATGTTGATGAAAGTCCCAAAAAGGAGTAATTTATTGCTGCACCCTGTAACAGGGGAACAACATCCATTATATGATCGTTTGGATTTGTTGATTTGCAGGTTTTAAGAATGCCTTTTCTGGGACGAGGACTGTCTGAGCATACTGTGGACATGCTTATGGCAGCCTGGAGGAAGAGCACTCAAAAACAGTACCTTTCTTATATTAAGAAATGGGAAGAGTTCTGTGTATAAAAGAATGTGCAATAAAGTACTGCAGATATTTCAAATGTTTAGAATTTCTGTCAAAACTTTATTATGATGAAGGTCTGAGTTGTAGTGCAATTAATTCAGCCAGAAGTGCATTGTCCTCATATTTGGTTCTGGATTCAGAAAGAAACCCAATTGGGTCACACCCAATTGTTTCCAGACTAATGAAAGGAATCTTTAATTCCAAACCACCGAAACCTAGGTCCATGACAATCTGGGATGTAAGTGTGGTACTGAAACTACTTTGTGAATGGTCATCAAGTGTGTCTTTACCTTTGGCCAAGCTCAGTATGAAAGTATTCATGCTTATGGCATGAGTGACAGCACAACGAGTGCAAACACTTGGAAAATTACAAATAGACAGTATGGAAGTAACTGAAGATAAGGTTACATTCTATATCTATGACCTACTAAAGCAAATTAGGCCAGGTGTGACAGGATTTAAAATTATGCTAGCAGCATATCTAAATGATCCATGTCTCTGTATTAAGACAT
Source organism: Malacoraja senta (assembly GCA_038087875.1). Classification (NCBI taxonomy): domain Eukaryota; kingdom Metazoa; phylum Chordata; class Chondrichthyes; order Rajiformes; family Rajidae; genus Malacoraja; species Malacoraja senta. The sequence goes on along the minus strand of CM075977.1, from coordinate 223,728,034 downwards.
ATTTGTTACAATACATTGAGGTCACAAAGAATTTGAGAAATACGGAAACTGGGTTGTTGATCACACACAAGAAACCACACAAGAGAGTTTCAATACAGACTATTTCCAGATGGATAAAAGAAGTCTTAACAGCTGTTGGTATTAACACTTATGTTTTTACGTCTCACTCGACTAGGGCAGTTGAAACGTCGGCGGCCAGGGCAAAAGACGTCTCCGTCGACCATATCCTCGCAGCCGCCGGGTGGTCCAATGAGTTGATGTTTCAACATTTTTACCATCGGCCTATTGTTAATGCGGGATTGTTTGCAGAAACTATTTTAAGTTCTCTGTAAATTCCTCTGGTTTAAAGGGGATCTAATTAATTTCATTATTGAAATGAATTACTGCATTTGTGGTACAAATGTTATTGTGAATGCATGATTGATTATTTCTCGTTCCGAGTCAATCAATGCAGTGAGAAGCCGGGATTGATCTACGGCATGAAATCACAAAGCTTTAAAATCTTCACGTAGTCACTCACATGACTCCGAAGTAAAATAGTAAGATTAAACGAGAACTTACCTAAGTTTGAAGTTTGATCTTTATTTTATGAGGAGTTACGTAGGTGATTACATGCGCACCACGACCCTACCCTCTATCATAAAGGTCAGATGGAAGTTCTTGTATTACTCGTTTTATTATGAGACTATATTACTTCGGTTGTTGTTTTTTGTGATTTCACACCGCTGCTTTGAAGATTGACGCGCAGGCGCACTGGCGGGGTTCTTCACGTAATCACCTACGTAACTCCTCATAAAATAAAGATCAAACTTCAAACTTAGGTAAGTTCTCGTTTAATCTTACTATTCAGAAACAGAAATATCTGATCCAGGAAGCCCTTACATCTGCTTACTTGAAAGAATCCTAGTAAACCGCTTTTGAGTGTCCTTTCAGGAAACTATGAGTCTCTCGCTCATCTCATTTTCAATTGAAGTAATCAGAAAACCACAACTCAAAGAGGAACTCTGCTGCAATCCCACTGGTACTTTGCAGGTTAGTTTAAGTTTGACACAGCATGTAAAGATTGATCTAAAATGAAAATTTTAAATTGTTTGATGACATATCTTATAATGAAAGTTATGATGTTCTCCTTGCCACCTTAAACCCTGCCTCCATATTGCAATTATTTGGTATTGTGAAATATTGATGACTGTGGTTAAGGAGATTGACAGTCGCACGCGTTTTTATTAACCAGTTTATTGACCTTCTCTGGAAGCGTAACCAACAGGGGTGGGAGAGATCGAAAGTCCGCACAGAGTTCTCAAAGTGACGGCACTGGGTCAGCACTTGCTAGAGTTTAGCAAGATGAGGGGGGACCTCATTGAAATTTACCGAATAGTGAAAGACCTGGGTAGAGTTGGTAAACTGGTCAATAAACTGGTTAATAAAAACGCGTGCGACTGTCAATCTCCTTAACCACAGTCATCAATATTTCACAATACCAAATAATTGCAATATGGAGGCAGGGTTTAAGGTGGCAAGGAGAACATCATAACTTTCATTATAAGATCTACAAGTCATCCCATCACTTATCCTGTGGATAAAAGACTTCCTGCAGGACCGGCCTCAGCATGTGGTGGTAAATGGTTTTAAATCCAAGAACATGATTTTAAACACTGGTGTTGCCCAGGGTTGTGTTTTATCACCGATTTTATTTTCCATCTACATAAACAACATAACAAACAATAACAGTGACATTTCCCTTTTTAAGTATGCAGACGATATGGCCCACATCAAGGATCACACTTCTCTGGCTGCCTACTATCAGCAGGTCAACACCCTGATGCTGTGGATCAAAGAGAGCTCTCTGGAGCTTAACATCTCCAAGACCAAGGAGCTGTGTTATGGGGGGAGGCGAACATCTTCCCCCCAACCTCTCTTTGAACCTCTGAGGCTGAATGGGCAGACAGTTGAGCAGGTAGAGGCCTTTAGATACCTGGGCACAGAGATTGACACCCGCCTGTCCTTCTCCCAGCACACAGACTCTGTGTACAAGAAGGCACAGCAACGCCTGTTCCTGCTGAGGAAACTCAGGAGATTTGATGTCAGACAGGACATTTTAACAGCTGTCTATAAATCACTTATAGAATCTGTACTCACCTTTAACATCACATCCTGGTTCACCCTCACCTCTGTCAAAGACAAATCAAAGCTTCCCGGATCATCAATCAAGCAAGCAAAATAACTGGCAAAACTCAAAATCAATTATCAGTACTTCACACCCAGGCAGTTTAAAGGAAAGCCAACCTCATTACACAGGATCCCACCCACCCCCTGCACAAGTCCTTCCAACTTCTGCCATCAGGCCGCCGATATAAAGTCCCCCTATCTAAGAAAAACATCCACAAAAACTCATTCATACCCATTGCCATAAACAGCTTAAATAAAAAATGAACAATGGACAAATTAACCCTGACGCACTGTCACTTTACACGTATCCACAACTTTCATCTTGTCTATTTTTACAGTTTTTAATCCTTATACTTGCTTTTAAGATCTATACACACGGTGTGTGCTCGCAGAAATCTGTGTGTATGACTGCTTATCAGTACATTGTCCTGTTTGTATGTTGAGCCACGCCAAAGAAGATTTTCTGTTACGACAGACAATAAAGTTTTCTGAATCTGAATCTGAATCTGAGTGGACGTCGAGAGGATGTTTCCACTAGTGGAAGAGTCTAGGACAGAGGCCATAGCCTCAGAATAAAGGGACGTACCTTTAGAAATGAGACGAGGAGAATTTCTTTAGCCAGAGTGTGGTGTATCTGTGGAATTCATTGCAACAGAAGGCTGTAGAGGCAGAGATTGACAGATTGTTGATTAGCACGGGTGTCAAGGGTTATGGGGAGAAGGCAGGAGATTTGAGCTGAGAGGAAAAGAATGATCAGCCATGATTGAATGACAGAGTAGACTTTGATGAGCCAAATGGCCAAATTCTGTTCCTATAATTTATGAACCTATGAACTACTGTAAGATTAGACCTGCTAGAAATCAATATTTACATTTTTTTTATTTGGATTGCTAATTATGGATTTTTATTTGAATTTTCAGATTGCACTGCATTAGGGGGTGTAAGCACAGGTGATTTATCAAAGACAGCATACCATTAAAATCTGTCAAAATTAAATGTAAATTTGCAGTATTTCATAAAATAAATCTTGCTTGCTATAAATCATTGGGTCCATTTGACATTTCTAGTGTTAGGAAAAAAAGAAAAATACATAAGGATCTTGATCGTTCTGCTAAATTTGAAAAATACTTTTACTGACGACTGATCTATTAGTGAACTTTTACTGACGACTGATCTATTATTTAACTTTTATATGAATAATTAATAAAGTCCTTAATGATGGTATTCTTTTGTTGTTCCATGAGTATGTGAAATTATATTTATCAACAAAAATATCATACTGCCAAGCCTAAATAAGTAGCATTAAGACATAATTCTTAATGCATAGTAGTTGGGAGGTCATGTTGCAGTTGTATTTAGAATATTGTGTTCAGTTCTGGGCACCATGTTATAGGAAAGATATTGTTACGCTTGAAAGGGTTCAGAAATAATTTATGAGGATGTTGACAGGACTAGAGGATGTGAGCTATAGGGAGAGGTTGAGTAGGCTGGGTCTCTATTCCTTGGAGCGCAGGAGGATGAGGGGGGATCTTATAGAGGTGTACAAAATCATGAGAGGAATAGATTGGGTAGTTGCACAGAGTCTCTTGCCCAGAATAGGTTCAAGGTGAAAGGGAAAAGATTTAATAGGAATCCGTGCGGTAACTTTTTCACACAAAGGGTGGTGGTCGTTTGGAACAAGCTGCCAGAGGAGGTAGTTGAGGCTGGGACTATCCCATCGTTTAAGAAACAGTTAGACAGGTACGTGGATAGGACAGGTTTGGAGGGATATGGACCAAGCACAGGAAAGTGGGACTAGTGTAGCTGGGACACGTTGGCCGGTGTGGACAAATTGGTCCGAAGGGCCTGTTTCCACACTGTATCAGTCTGTGACTATGACTCTAATTCCGCATTTCAGCAATTCCATTACTAACCACAAGAGATCATCAGAGACAGAAAAATTGTATCGTGTTCTGGTTAAAGTCCACATAATCCAGACATGAATATGTTTGTTGTCCTTCATTTAGAGTTAGTTAATTTTTAGTTTTTTCTTCATTGTATATCTATGCTTCTGACTAATAGGCAGCAGTTTCATGTTTTTTTAAATAACTTTATAAAAATATTTTTTAATGTATTTCTTTTCTTTCAAATATTTCTGATCATGTAACAATGGCATTGTGTCAGAAGTTCAGAATTTATTTCAGCCAGAGTGCTGGTAGGTGGAGTAAGGTGAGACAAAGGCTTTCTGTCATGCTAACCTTTCTGGTGTCAGTGAAAATCAATTAATTGCAGACGCTGGGTATCTGAAATAAAAACAAAAGATAGTGAAAACATTCAGCAGCTTCATCAGTGGAAGGAGAAACAGAATTAATATTTTACTTTGGAGCCACTTTGCCATAAATGGGAAAGGAAGACAAAAAGGTGCATTTCCATTGCAGAAAGAATGGCGAAGGGACGGATATGACAAAGGAAATATCTTTAACAAGAGGAACGTAAGCTGGTGATGAAACCATCTGGTTGATAAGTTAGAGTGAAGTTGGAGGGAGAGAAAACAAACAAAATAACATGTGAAATGCAGATCAGAGCTGTAAGAAATGCCCAGCAGATTAGGCAGCATCGGCAGAGGAAAATAACAAGCTACTGTTACAGGTGGCTGACTAGTTCTGATATAAACAATGAAAGCAAGCTATCTGGAATTGTTGAATTTAATATCGAGTCCGGAAAGTTGCAATGTTGAAAGATGCTGCATGGAAACAGGGCCTTTGACCCACTAAATTCACGCTGGCCATCGTTCTATGTTATCCTACTTTTGCATCCATTCCCTACACACTAGAGATGACTAACAGAGGCCGATGAACTTACAAACCCGCATATCTTTGGGATTGGGAAGAAACCGGAGCACCCAGAGGAAACCCATGTGGTCATAGGGAGAACCTGCAAATGCCACACAGACAGCACCCGAGGTCAGGATCATACCCGGATCTCTGGTGCTGTGAGGCAGCTACTCTATCAGCTGTGCCACTGTGCCGCCACATGGAAGATAATGTATTGTTTCTTAACATTGGTTCATCTTAGGATAGTGAGAAGGCCACAGGCAGATTGGTCAAAGTGAGAGTGGGATAAAGAACTAAATTGACAGGGAACTTGAAACTTAGGGTCACATCTGCAGATTTAATGCAAGACGTAATATAATTTGCATTAGTCTAACTTGGAGATACACCGTGGAAACACGCCCTTCGGCCACCGAGTCCAGGCCGACCAACAATCCCCGCACACTAATATTATCCGACACACACTAGGGACAATTATAATTATACCAAGCCAATTAACCTACATACCTGTGCATCTTTGGAGTGTGGGAGAAAACCGGAAATCCTGCAGAAAACCCATGCAGGCCACAGGGAGAACATACAAACTCCGTACAGACAAGCACCCACAGTCAGGATTGAAGCCGAGTCCCTGGTAAGGCAGCAACTCTACCGCTGCGCCACTGTGCTATCCTAGATGGCAAGGGTTTGTAGAAAGCACAATTCACTATATTAATCATAATTGAGATATGATAGCATAATTCACTATATTCAGCATAATTCACCAAGCATTTCAATGTGTTTAGATCTCGCTGAGATATGGGAGGTACAGCAAATTCTCTAATTTAAAATCAATCTCACATATACACGCCATTCACCTCACATCTCTTTTTTTACTTTCATTCATCATGATCTGTCCGTAAACCCTGTGGTGATGCACAAGCAGCAATCCAATTGCTGATGTTCCTGGCTCAAGTCTTTTTATTTCAATGTCTTTACCAAGTCTCATTTTTACATATCCTCATGCAAGCAGGACCACACGGTGGCACAGCGGTAGAGTTTCTGCCTTACAGCACCAGGGACCTGGGTTCGATCCTGACTACGAGTGCTGTCTGTACGGAGTTTGTATGTTTTCCCTGTGACCACCTGGGTTTTCCCCGGGTGCTCCAGTTTCCTCCTACATTCCAAAAACATACAGGTTTGTAGGTTAATTGACATTGGTCAAGATGATAAATTGTCCCTAGTGTGCAGGATAGTGCTAATGTGCGGGGATCGCTGGTCGGCGTTGACTCGGTGGGCTGAAGGGCCTGTTTCTTTAAATTATATCTTTAAACTAGGTTAAACTTAACTAAGTTGCTTATTGTTGCCTCACAGTTCACCTAATTAATGTTAAGCTCGGCACATTTGTCACACCCCTGAATACCAGTAGTCTACTTAGTCCATTTTACACAGGATATTAATGATCTAGTTAGTGGTTAAACATATTGCAAGCTACCAAAGAAACTTCCTTGACTACAGTATAATAACTGGGAAAACATTTATATTAAAATTTTGGAAAGGCCCTATAACCCCCACAATTAAAATGTGGATTGTGGAAGTGTCGGAGACCCTACATCTAGAAAGAATTAGACTTGTCTTAATGCACAAACAAGAACTTTTTGTTAAAATATGTGCTCCATTCATTAACTATCTGAAGGGATAGATTGGCCCAGCATGAAAACCCAACTGAAGCTTGAACTCAGGATTAGATGTAAAATTATACTTCATAACCTACGAACTTATCTCCAATGACGTATTATAAGTAATTCATTCCACCTCTTTTTTTTAAATATTTGTAATTCTTTTTTCTTTCTCTCTTTTTTTCTATCTATATATTTTTAAAAAACACTAGAAGCAGAATTAATCGACAATTGACAATTTTAATAATGTATGATTGATGTATATGAAAAGTTTTTTTTACTATAATATGTTACTATACTTTATAATGTTTGCTTCTAATAAAACTATTTTAAAAAAACAAACAAATAAACCCACAACATATTGCAAGCTAGTACAAGTCAGTGGATATACAGTATTTAAGGCAGAGACTGATAGTTTTTTGATTAGTACAGGTGTCAGAGGTTGTAGGGAGAAGGCAGGAGAATAGGGTTAGGACGGAGAGATAGATCAGCCATGATTGAATGGTGGAGCAGACTTGATGGGCCGAATGGCCTGATTCTGTTCCTATCACTTATGATCTTATGAACACAGACAATGAAGCAGCCTTGCAAGGTAGAGATAAGGATACATTTTAGTCCAATTTTTCAGCCAAGGGACATTTGCCCTTTGTACCAGACAGAATGTATTTTTCACTGTCCTTAACCATCACTGAAACACTTTCCCACAATCGTTCATCCTAAAACCCTGTTTACCTGACACTGAATGCTAATTGATCAGCAATACCATCTTCCATTTACAAATAAGAACAGCATATTTTGGATGCAATTTTATTTCAATAAAAAAACCATCTCATAAATTGGATTTTAATTAGACAGCTAGACATCACCGATATCATTAAAACAACAGAAATGATTGAAAACTAAATAAATCACTGCCTTAACAGGAAACACGAGCATTTAGAATTTAAATGTTTGTCTTATAAAGTTGGTCAAGCAGTATTAGCTGGCAAAGTTGTGCTTCCAGAATCTTTTTTTTTGTGTCAAAAATGTAGTTTACACCATCACCGTTCCTTAGTATATTCAGATAGACCCAAAAATGCAGGTAGTCCTCAACTTTGCTTCAAGATCTCATGATATATCATAGTTCCAGTTCCAGCAAGATAAGAAAACCTGACTACTACCTAACACTAGGAAGACACCTTTTGGAAGAGCATTCAGGTAAGGAATGGCAAAGAATGCACTCTGAGGGTTGATGCCTTAAAGTTCACATAGGTGACTCGATTGGGATGCTCATCTTTAAAGGCTACTTGGGCCAACATGCCAACAAAGAGTTAAACAATCAGCTGGGAGATTTTGTTTATGGGAGATAAAATTTCAGAGCTCATCTCTTTGATGAAGTATTAAACATAAAAGCTAATCCCATTTTATTTGCTCAGCTATCAAACATAGAATTGGTTAGTATGACAACAATGTTGTTGCTAACTGTCTCAGGTGAACATAAATCTCCCTTCACTTCTTTTAATCTACTTGAACTGTGATCACTGATGCCAGCCACAATATATAAATTTACTTTGATTTTCTATAATCTTGCCATATAAGGTATAAAAGCATGTAGCAATCTGCAAATGGAATTTCATCTGATTTAATCTAATAAAGTTTTATTGTAATTTTGAAAAAAAAGTTTTATTCCTCGGATATAGATATATTAATTATTATACCTTTTGTATAAATTAATATGGATATAAAATGTTTTTATAATTCTGCAGTAATAGGGATTTATCATTTGTTTTCAATGGGGTTCAGGAAAGAGCGTTCACGTCGCGGCCCTGTTTCCACCAATCTTTCCACCACCACGCACAAGAAGCGACAAGACAGACACCATTGTATGCAGATGCCGAGAAGTGCGTTCAGCTCTGGCTGAACAACTTCTAATCTTGTGTGTGGACTCGATAAGAAGATTTGTTTCCAATGGCAAACAATATAACTTGTAGAGTTATATTATTTGCCATTAGTAGAGTAGAGTGTTAATTTGTTCATGATATATGTATTGTTACTTCTATTTATTTTTCACTGCACACTGAAATGGATACTGGTTGAGGAACGTTTTTTTGTTTCCTCTGGGTATGCGAATACTCAGGAAATGACAATAAATATACAATATAACTTCAAAATATAAGTCTTTGATTTTCTAGAGTTTATTGGAGATTATAATTCTTTAAAGTGGATGAACTATTCATGTTAAGTACTCAACAACTCTATGCCACTGGGAATATCAATGTAATCTTAAACATAATCTTAAACATTAACCTAAATTTCATTTAATTCTTCCCATATTTAGAAGAAAGTCATGGTGACACTTACATTTATTTAAATAAACTACCATTTTTTTGGTGCCAAATACAGGAGAGAGTTTCACTGATTGCAAACCCCATTAAAACAACATTACAGTCTAATTGTAATATCCTGTCTTTAGCTAAACTGGAGGAGAATACCAATCTGGTTGTAATCTTCTGATTTTGCTTTGAATATTCCATGTACAATGTTTAAACAGATTTGCTATTATGGTTTTAGTATCACATTAGGTCAGATATAATTCTGTTACAGTTTTGTTTAAAGTTACAACCATGCCCCATCCCCAATCTTTGTTAGTTCCTTCACTCAAACCTCAGCCCATTTCCCAGAATCAAGATAATTTAGGTTATGTGGTATCAATAATGTCAAAGCAGATTGCAACAAAATACTCGGAAATGTTAAAGTGTTGGTAGAATGGAAGAGTAAATGGAACCAAATACCCAAAGGATTCGGATGAGGAGTTCAATAGGTAGCAGACCTTTCTCATATTTTGTTCCAATGCAGAAGAAGGTCATCCAATCCATGTGTAGGGAGGAACTCAGATGCTGGTTTAAACCGAAGATAGACACAAAAGGCTGGAGTAACTCAGCGGGTCAGGCCGCATCTCTGGAGAAAAGGAATAGGTGACGTTTTGGGTTGAGACACTTCAACTATGTTGGCTTCTCCAGAGCACAAGCACTGGTAATATTCTCCCACTGCATCCTATTCTCTGCGCTGATTATTTATCTACCCATCTTTACCAGGGACAATTAACAGCAGAGCATTGGGATCACGAGAAAGCCAGAGTACCAAGGAAAAAATGCATGATACAAGGGAAAATGTGTAAATACAACCCAAACAGCACAAGAGGTCAGGAATGAACCGGCTCACTGGGGCTATGCAGCAACAGTGCTAATTATGCGGCCCATTATAACAGCTTTCAGAACTACCAGCCAAAGACAGATATGTATCTTTTCAGCTCTAGATGTGATAGAGACATAAAAGGAACTGGAAGCACAGGTACATATCAATAAATGAAATTAGACAGATGAACAAGGAAAGAGTGCAAACAAAGCACTTGAGTTTATATTCAGATGAAGGGATTGATGGTTGTGCTGCAGAGTATATATTCTTTGGCCAATCATTTGCTCTTCTATAAGTCTGCCTCTGGCAACTCCTTCAATGTTTTAATTTCAAGTGTAAATGGAACTCCCCCTCCCATTCCCAATCTGACCTTTCTGTCCTGGGCCTCCATTGCCAGAGTGAGGCCCAGCGCAAGTTGGAGGAACAGCACCTCATATTTCGCTTGGGTACTTTACACCCCAGTGGTATGAACATTGACTTTTCTAATTTTAGATAGCCCTTGCTTTCTCCCTCCTTCCCCTCCCCTTCCCAGCTCTCCCAGTCTATTGTCTCCACCTCTTCCTTTCTTCCCCCCCCCCCCGACATCAGTCTGAAGAAGGGTCTCGACCCGATTCCTTCTCTCTAGATGCTGCCTCACCCGCTGAGTTTCTCCAGCATTTTTTGTCTACCTTCGACTTTTTCCAGCTTCTGCAGTTCTTTCATAAACATTACATAAATCTCAGTGGCTTTCGTTTCCTCTGATACATTTATCCCTGATTCTTAAAAGACAATTGTGAAAATAGCTCCAGGATATCAATTTAACTTTGCACTCTAAGTGAACAGTTGAATCACAGATAGCGATCACATCGGTTCCGCAGGTCAGGAAGTGTATAGCCAAGCCTTAGGGGACAATACAGAGAGCCAGTCAGGAAAGTGAACATATCTTATTTAATTTACTATTTTAAAAACAACTGGGGGTAAATCTGTTCTTCAAAATTCATGTGAATTTGTCAGCATTCATAATTTTCTTTTTAGTTTCATGTTATTAGAAAGTACTAATTTTAGTTCCACATTTCTTCAGTTTTGCTGCATTTACAATGCACAGGACATGTAAATTTTACTGGCACAAATTTTGGGCGGGAGCTAGTATTGAAGCATTGGATCACTATGTGCCTTTGTAGTTTTCTCTGTCCTCGGTACTCTCACGTATATATTAAGAGTTAATGATGTTCCAAACTTCCTTTTACATTTCTGTTCCAGTGGGCAGACCATGTCACCTCCTACACTCCCTTGATGTGGTACGTGATGAATACTGTGTTAAGGGAAACACAACCCTTGTTATTCCACTGGGTCCTGGATTACTATCACAAGTGAACAGCAAGATTGCGAGTTTAATTGCATTTAACAAATCTCCAAAGACCTGAAAGTTATCAGAAATGTTCAAGATTGCCATGATCTAGAAACCACAATGCAGGCGGCTGCTCTTTATGTTCTCCACGGCATCAGAGCTCCAGTCTGCACTTCCATGGAGAGAAAGCCAATTCCTGGTCCCTTGCTGCTTGTGGGCTCAAGTCTTCAGTGCAATGATCTATTCAACTACTGTACTAGAGTGAAGATAAAGCTTCTCCGATATAGTCAACATTGAGAATTGTGGATTAGAATTGGATTAGAACCACCGGGTTGCACCAGCAATGGCTGCCTCGCTAACAGTCTTCTGCCCCTTCTTTATCTGTTGTTTTATAGTATGTGTTAAATGTATGTTCTTTAGCTGGTTTTATGTTGTGGGGGGGGGGGGGGAGTTGGGGGAAACTTAAAAAAACTTTAAAAAAAAATTCTTACCTCGACGGAGATGCGATTTTTTTTCCGTATCGTATCACTGCAGCCTTACATCGAGGAGTTGGCGGTCTTTGCTGGAGACTGATTTTGGGAGCTCTAACCGCGAGAGCTTCAACCGCCCCGACGTGGGAGCTTTGAAACGCCCCGACGGATGGTTTGACTTCTCCGACCGCGGGAGAAAAATGTGGGAAGATTAGATTTTATTGCCTTCCATCAGTGAGGAATGTGGGGAATCTGCTGTGGTGGATGTTTATGTTAACTTTTATGTAGTTGTGAGTCTTGTTGTTTTTTTTAGTATGGCTGTATGGTAATACGAATATCACCGTACCGTAATTGGTACACGTGACAATAAAAGACCTTTGAAACCTTTGAATTGCATCTGCCAGTTGCCACATATTTTCAGGCACTGTTCGAGTGTCTGAACTTGGGTGTACTGATCTTTAGATATCATTCTTTCTTTATAAGCAAGCATGAGGTCTTTGTCCTCCATCTCGGAAGACTACTGCTTCTGCAGTTTTCTCGGGCTCCAGTGGCAAACAGCACAACCTCACCCACTGTCCACATTGCTATCAGGAGTTAATCCAGTATGACTGTATCTGAGTGTTGGTGATACAGCAAATGTTATAGGAAGTGAGTTGGACTGGTCTGAGTAAATGTTGGGACAGGTGGGAGTTCACAGCTGCACATGTCTGAAATTATTTCCCTTTCTGCAGAAGCCAGCTTTGATCGTGATCTTTGGTGCTGCTCTGTGGATTTTACATCCTTCCTTTGTGATCACTTGGTTTTCCACATCCTTCCACATTCCAAACATGTGCAGGTTGGTAGGTTAATTGGCCGCTGTTAATTTCTCCTAAATTAGAAATTAATTGAGTTAATTAACTTCTTGATTAATGACCCTCAAGAGTTTGCCAATGGTAAAATCTGGGAGGAGTTGATGGGAATGTGTAGAGAATAGGATAGCTGAGATTATGATTCATGTGAAAATGGGTGCATGATGATCAGCATGGATCTGATGGGCGGAAGAGTCTGTTTCCATGCCATATATTTCTATGAGCGTAAAGATCATTCTTTCTTACTTAGAATGCAAGTAAGAAAGAAAGAGAAAGTGATATATTACTTTGCAATCAAGTAATATTGAACTTCTTGTGGTACTCAAGGTATCTGTTAAGGAGGGGGGGAGTTAGCACATTCCACCATATCAAGCGGCGAGAGAGATTCTTGGTAGATTCTGTAGCTCCTGATCTCAATTTTCTCCAAGAGAAGTTGCAATCAAATCTGCAAAATCTTAGAGTCTTTGGTGCTTGAATGGTCTGAATGTAAAAAGTGGAGTGGGCCGAGTGAATGAGCCAGGCACTCTTCCATTCTTGTAGAAACAAAGACGGTGGATGCTGTTTTACCAAGGAAAGAAACAAACTGCTGGAGTACCTCAGCAGGTCAGGCAATATCATTGGAGAACACGAATAGGTAACGTTTCAGGTCGGAATCCTTCTTCAGGCCCATTACTACTGTTTGCATCCGAGTCTGCTGCTGAGGTATTCAGGCTATGCCTGCATTTCCTTGCACTGCAATAACTTGAACTTCGTTTAAATGGCATTTGCACTGTCTCCTAAATCAAAGGGTTTTGAAATTGGCTTACTCAGGAAACGCCTCCTGCACCATGCAAACACAACTCCAGGGAATCCTGGGGATGTGATTCTTTTTCAATTGATGTAAATGTTGATTAGGATGTGAGTATCAGTACAAAGAAGACCCTTGGGAGAAAGGGGGAAACATGGGGTTGGCAGAAAGGAAGCTGAAAATGAGAAGATGGGCAAGACAGATATTCAAGGGAAAACTAAACTGCAGCTTGTACTTAATTGTCTGCTGCTGACTGGACCTACGATTAAACAATGCCTCATGCTGAGAGTTTACATGATTTTCAAGTTGATTGCATTGAGCCGTTTGGTTGTTTACTATTTGTATAAAAACAACCTTGAATTTCAGGTGAATATGGGTATTTTATTACTGTGTCTTGTCGCAGAACTTGAAGCTTATGCTGATCTTGATGGAGCCTTTTAAAGTCACAAGTTGATTCCGTTTCTTTGTAGGAACACAGAACATAGAACAGGGCAGGAATAGGCCCTTTGCTTCACAATATCCATGCCAAAATGGATGGCTGGTCAAACTAATCTCTGCCTGCATGTGATCCATCTCCCTCCATTTCCTGCATATCCATACATGTACCTATTTTAAAACATTTCAAATGTCACTATTGTATCTGCCTCCACTACAGCACCACTGGCAGCATCTCCCAGGCACCCACCACACTCAGAGTTAAAAAAACTTGTCCAGCACGTCGCCTTTAAATTCAGACTGATAGTAGTAGGGAGGGATAAAGCTGGATGGGGGTGAGACGCAATATCATTGTGTTATGTAATAAAAATGTACAATGAATTTAGATGTTAATTTTTCAGACTTCCATTAACAATGGAAAATGGTGTAATTATATTTAAACGGAACATTTTCCCTGGTATTCTTGCTTGGGTGTAACTGGCACTATCAAGACCACTATTGCTTTTGTTTTTATTATTGCTTTGATGTGCATGCTTTGGCTCGTTCAAATAATTATATTCTGTGATTAGTGTGAAAACATGTACTCGGGGGAATACTCAAACTACCAATGCTCTATTGAAAATGTTAAATATGCTCTATATAATAAATTCCTGAGCTCATTTAGATTGTTGAGCAAAACATTGCAATACATGGTCAATTTTTAGGTGATGTTCACATGACTGCCATTTTGGTGAGGATTGACACATGCTGGTAGGGAGCATGGGACAAGAGTTTGGGGGCTAACTTATAGTGATAGAACTAACAAAGCAAACCCTTGATATGAGGCTCACAGGATATCTTAAAGTTGTTCACAAACACCATTGTAACACTCAGAACATACTCTGACACTCAATGGCAGTTCACCCTTCGTGGTCAAATGCAATTTTGATTTTGTCTTGCATTTTTCTCTTGCAGTTAGTGGCATTGGGATTAAAAGCAAAAAGGTAGAGGAGTCACAGAACAGGGCGCAGGGCCGGATTTAGATGAAGAGAGGCCCTAGGCTATTCCACTTGTGAGGCCCCTCCCAATCCACCACCCCCACGACAAGAGGAAGATGGAAGAGTCCACCAGATTGACACCGATGTGCAGCCGAGCGTGGCCAATGAGATAAGGGTTGGAAAGCTGCGCTTTTTATTTATTGCCAGTGCTAGTGTCGAGTTATCAGCTTAAAACACTATTATTCTGAAATGGAGGGCAAGGAAAATTACTGAAGTGTTGTTTAGAGACAACAGTGCGTTGTGACAGCATATGTAAAAAAGGCCTATGACCGTGTCAAAAATATTATACACCAGGCCCGTTCGAAGCTTTTGAAAAAGGGTGGGGTCGTGGCAGCATTACAAAAAAAATATTTGAAATAAGTGCACGCAGTGCAGATCACAAGTGCGAAGCTGAAAGACCCTTGTGGCCAGGGTTTTAGATGCTCTCCGGTGCATTCTGAGCCTTATTTTGGAACATTTTTGCACCAAATTTATGACCAATATTTCAGAAATAATTTTGGTTGAATCAAGACTAATGAGTTTGGAATGGGATGATTGGGGTCATTGTTGTATACATTTTTTTAAATCAAGAATTGATTTAATAATCTTGTTTTTATAATCAAGTTGTACTGTAACATGTTATGTAAAATGTTATAAAGGATCATGCAGACACTGCAAATATACTGTAAGTTTTTGCAGTAAATAAAACCTTTTTTTAGAAAATGTTTTGTGTGGATTTGATTGCCTGTTACTGTTCGACTGTGTTAGTGTGTGCACTTTAAAAATATGATGCAAAATGAAAGTTGCAAACTATGGAATTTATATTTTTCAGTATTTTATCAAGGAAAAGAAAGCAGTTCCAATTGTTTGATATTATTCATATGGAGGAGAAAATATAATTGCTCTAAAACCTACCTTAATTTTGCAATCTCATTAAAGATAATACCCCTTTCCCTCTCCCCCCTTCTCTTTTCCCCTCCCTCTCCCTCCACCTCTCTCTCCCTACCCATCTCTCTCCCCCCTCCCCCTTCCCCTCTCTCTCCCCCCCTCCCTCTCTCCCATGCAGTGAGGCTCCGACTCCGCGCCGCAGACACCGCAGCCCCCCCCCCCCCGGCCCGGAGAAATGGGCACTCCCGCAACGCAATATTCCACTACTTACCTGGAGTGGACACCTAGGATCTTTGGTGGACACGAGGTATCGAGGTGATTGTGTGGAGTGCAAATGGAGATCTGAACCCGCCCGGGCCCACTGCGCAAGCGTGGAGAGACAGCGTCATTTTGCGTCGCTACTGCATCGCAATTTCCCCCCCCAAAATTTCCGTCAAAGTGGAAATGCTGATAGCGCTCCGATTTTTTTTCCCCTCAGGATTTCTTTTACTCTGGGGAAAAAACACCTTGGCCGGAGGCCCCCTAGATCTCGAGGCCCTAAGCTTAAGCTTGTGAAGCTTATACGTAAATCCAGCCCTGACAAGTCGGTAATATAACTCACAATAGCGGTGTGGTTGAGAGACCATGTGGAGTGCATCTGGCCCTCTTGGCTTCATGTCACCACAGAGGTTTTGTGTGGGCCTTTTGGGGTCAGTTCTATTCCAGCCCAAGTAGTCAGAGGTTACCTACAATTGGAGAATCCAATGTTCATGCCGTTAGGTTGTAAGCTACCCAAGTAGAAAATGAGATGCTGTCCCTCCAGTTTGTGTGTGATCTCACTCTGGCTATGGAGGCCCAGGACAGAAATGTCAGTGTGGGAATGGGAAGTGGAGTAAAAATGGTTCACAATCGGTAGGCCCAGTAGGCTTCGGCAGACAGAAGAGTTTGGCGAAACGGTAGGCAAGTCTAACATTGGTCTCGTCTATTTACAATGATGCATAACATGCTGTTTGTTTCTAATTGCTTATTTACATTGTCACACGGAGTCAGTATGACCCCACCTAGTTGAATTGTTTTAACAGCATCTTCGGAAGTGCTCCATTTTGCACCTCAGTTTAGTTCAGTTCAGTTTAGTTTATTGTCATGTGTACAGTGAAAAGCTTTTGTTGCATGCCTTGCCAATGTCCTGCACTTCCTTAACACTTATTTGGTCTTAAGGACATAATGTAGGTTAGAAGAAAATCCTGAATTAATTCAAATTTGGTTTTAATTGCTGTTGCAGTTTTTGTCTCTTGCATAGATCAAAAACAGGGTGGTGTGATGGCTATATTTAGGCACTTTATCATGCATAATTGACTCTTAATCAGACTAGATCGTAAGTAATTATTTCAGGGTAAGGGAAATGTACCTTCTGTGCACAAACTACATTAATGCTCCTGGCTTTTACCTGGCAACAGGCAAGCATCAAATGATGTCATTATTCATGTAATGTCATATATTTTCAAGTAACATAAATTGGAGCTGATGGTTTACTCTGACTATTGAAGGAGACCTTGTTAGACTAGGAGCACATCCCACTCTTTTATCAGTGAAGAGTCTCCTTGCTGTGAGCCTTCACTGACACACATCCTACTTGGACCTCTCTGATGAACAATGCAGTTGTGGGCTCAGGTTTTCCACATTTGTCATCACTGAGGTGCAAATCAATATCTGCCTAAGCTGAAAGGACTGTCGGGGTCCCTGGACAGTCGAAGGAGGAGGTATAGCGACAGGTGTTGCATCTTCTGCAGTTGCAGGGGAAGGTACCTGGGCAGGGGGTGGTTTGGGTGGGAAGGGGTGAGTTAACCAGGCAGTTGAGGATGGAATGGTCTCTGCGGAAGGCGGGATGGGAAAATGTTTGAGGTGCCGGAAATTTCGGAAGATTATGTGTTGTATGCGACGGCTGATGGGGTGGAAGGTAAGGACTAGGGGGACTCTGTCTCTGTTGCGACTAGGAGGAGGGGCAGCAAGGGCGGAGCTGCGGGGTACCGAGGAGACACGAGTGAGAGCCTCATCTATGATGGGAGAGGAGAATCCCTGTTCCCTAAAGAATGAGGCCATCTCGGATGTTCTAATACAGAACACCTCATCTTGGGCGCAGATGTGGCATAGACAGAAGAATTGGGAGTAGGGGATAGTCTTTGCAGGATGCAGGGTGGGAAGAAGACTATCGAGATAGTCGAGACAGTTGTGGGAGTCAGTGGGATTGTAATAGACGTCAGTCAATAGTCTATTTCTTGTGATGGAGACTTTGAGATCAAGAAAGGGGAGGGAGGTGTCAGAGATGGTCCAAGTAAATTTGAGTGCAGGATGAAAATTGGTGGTGGTTGATGAAGTCCACGAGTTCTGTATGGGTGCTGGAGGTAGCACCGATGCAGTCATCATTGTAACGGAGTTAGAGTTCGGGGTTAGGGTTAGTGTACGCCTGGAACAGGGATTGTTCAACGTATCCTACAAAGAGGCAGGCATAGCTGGGACCCATGCGGGTGCCCATAGCTACTCCTTGGACTTGGAGGAAGTAGGAGGAGTCAAAGGAGAAGTTGTTGAGGGTGAGGCCTAGGCGGAGTGGAGTATTAATAGAGGGAAATTGGATGGTTCTGCGGTCGAGGAAGAAACGGAGGGCTTTAAGGCCTTCCTGGTGGGGGATGAAGGTGTAGAGTTACTGAACGTCCATAGTAAAGATGAGGGAGTGGTGGCTCAGAAAGCGGAAGCACCAGGCTACCTGATCCACTGAGGGGTAATGTTAAAGTTAAGTTGGTATATAAGCATTAGTGAGATGTCCACCATTTATAGTGACTGGGTGGAAAATGGCACAGCTTACACCACAGAATCACAAAAGTATATGAGTGGAGAAAATACAGCTGCCATGACTTACGCAGAACATCATTTTTAAGGGTTTGCATCTCACATTTAATGAAATATCAAATGAAAAACAAGTTTAATTCTGTAGTATAATAGTTATAGAACATTATAAAACTATCAACACTTTGACCTTATCTAAGATCAGTGGCTGAAATTTAGAGACAATATATATAGAAAGGCAAACTTCCCAGTGATGTGATCTATCACCTTCACACAACTTGTAGCTTGACATTATAAAATACGTCAGATGTACTCTACTCAACATCTGGAAAACAAATACAAGAATTAATTGGTTGCAGATGGCATATAAAATGATCAGAAGTCGCTTTTGTAGCGTAGTTTCTGGCATGTTGCATTAAGTACTCAAAAAGTATTTAAATAAAATTAGAGAAATTAAGAACCATTTTTGTTTGAACTATATTGTGGGAGAACTGCAGAATTCGTAACAAACATCAATAAATCTGAACTCTTTTGAGGCACACGGTGTTGCCTTAAGATCCTGTGATTTATATTCTTTTAAAAACATTGTTATAGGATTTTTGTCTTTTTATAATGCTACCGATGAATTATTTCTATCCATATGCACATCTGTGAACATTGCTAGATGACAATAATTATACCGATTTAAACAATATACAGTATAATTTTCACAACTGGTTATACATAACATGGAAAAGGATATAATTTCCTTATAACTAATCATTTAAATGTCTGTGATGGTTTTTGCGGGCGAGGTGACAATGGAGACATAGTCAGGACACCGAATGAGAACTGTGCCACTAATGGTTTCACTGCAAGTGCAGAATAATCAGAGATCATAATAGGCAACTAGGACATGTTTAATCCTTGGCTTGGTGATGGAGCAAATAGTCTTGTACCTTGATCATACATTATGGGGTTGGTAGATGTGTGTAAGGCATCAATGTAAAAATACAGACCCTGTAATTGGCTTCTCCCTGTGCAATATGCAATGCTCCTAATCTCCTTGTGACCGTTCCCCAAGAGCTCGGTTTATGTTGGTACAGGAGGATATGTTCCATGTGGAACTTCTGATGCCACTAGATGTGCAATTGAAGCCAGTGAATTTTGCAAGGTGGCAGCAGTAACATCGGCACAATTTGACGGAAATAGTTGCTGACAAGATTTAACCCGGCTAAAATGGCATTTCTATGGTTTTACCACAAGAAAAACAGGCGTTAATGGATCCAACTTCTCTGATAGGAGTTTTTTTTAATGTAAAGAACATGTTCGTGAACACATCTTTCATCTTGAATGTGAGCATGTAACAGCCAAGTGACAAAAATTGTGAAACATCAGTTTCAGTTTAAATAGTGTTCCATTGGTGGATGTAAACCTATTGTGGTCCCCAAAGGCACTTCTAGAACATAATATTCCACCTGTATACTTGGCCTAATGAATGGCACTTAATTTTGAATATTTTCTGATGATATTCACGACAAAAATAATTCAATAGTGATGCATAAACAAACTGTTTGAAACAGACAATCGGAAATGATGGGTCCAAGTCATTTTCCTTTCTGCCTTCTGTTCCACCACAGAGGATGTTATAAAGTCCGAGACATGGAGGAAGGTGTGAGCTCTACTCATTTCTCGATGTCATCAAGAACTACCGCCTTTCAGTTCATGCTGTTCTTTCGGCTGCTACGATCGGCTGGGTTATTGTGCTCATGATTTTTCCAATGTAAGCTTGCATGTTTGGAAGTGTCATTCATGGGCATCACATTCATCAGAGCCTGACTCTGGCAACAGCAGCACAGACAGGACTGAAAAATACACAGGTAACATCGGAACACATTAGCTTTCTACTTAGAAACTACAGCAGAAACTGCAGTGAGCGAAGGACTGCTTAGAAAAGACATGCAGTGGTCTTTGAGCCAGCATGGACTCGATGAACTGATTTTCTTACAAATACGGAATATAACTAGGAAGGGTCAGTGCCTCAGTGACATGAACTGGTTAGTTCAGTGAAGGAAGAGAACAGAGGGTGATCCGTGCATTTACAACTATAATGTTACATTGCGTATTTGTCTCCCGCCTGATGCCGGTGGGAATGATGTTTATGCCTCAGGAAGAAATAAGAACTGACCCATGAGATAGGAACAATGCTGGTTGACGGAGGGAGAGGGTGGACTGCAGCAGTGAATGTCCACAGTTTTGAGATAGGACCCGGAAGAAGGAGCTCCATCTGCACCACGTGGCCCCCAAACCCATTCCAATATTTTGTCCATTGAACAGGCGATCAGTATACTAACGCCTTGTTAGTAGATCTACCCAAAATGTCATAGATGTTTACCTTGGTGCTATGAGAGAGTGGAAATTTATACAGGTTTGAGTGAATGTTATAGTTAGCCATTACGTGTAGCCAGTTAGCTCCTTCCAAGAAGCAAATGCCATCTCTGGGGATTGCAAGGAAAGATTAGAGCTCCTCTGTCCTAAACACCCACACCCCCTTCCCAAACAGTCCCTTATCTTCAATTGGTGAGCACCTCCTGAGCTTTCCAAGATTTACTGCTGACTTTGACACCTATTCCAGGTAGGAAATTAAAACAATGCAAATCTAAACGAGGCTCTGGAATTATAATAGCTCTAACTTAATTTCTGGAGCAATGGGTGTGCCATTCCAAACCCACAAAGAGTTAACGCCAAGGCGTGGGTGTTCAGTTATCATTTAGTTAAATAAAAAGTCATACCAAGGGCTTCTGGATACTGTTAAACCTGCTTTAGAATCAAATCTCTGCACGCTTCATGAAGCTAAATATAAAGGCACTTTCCTGATGTCTTGGTGCAGAAAATCTGCCATATGCTGTTCTTATTTTTACTTTTCACAAATAGAGAAACTGGTATAATATATTCCATTAAAACATTTGTGATTATACCACGTGTGAGTATAATTGTCATTTAGATTATATGTGGGTCAGAAATAGGGCCAAAATATATCTATATATTTTAATAACACATCTCAAGATACGCGAGTCATTGGCAGAGGTGGGACATTGCCAATGTCTGATAACACTGTGATGGTATTAGTGATATCTTCTCTTGAAGAATGAGGGGGGACAACAGACAATGGACAATAGGTGCAGGAGTTGGCCATTCGGCCCTTCGAGCCAGCACAGCCATTCAATATGATCATGGCTGATCATCCACAATCAGCACCCCATTCCTGCCTTCTCGCCATATCCCCTGACTCCGCTATCTTTAAGATCTCTAACTCTCTCTTGAAAGCATCCAGAGAATTTCATCGAAACATAGAGAATATTGATAGGTTTGGATAGAGTGGATGTGGAGAGGATGTTTCCACAAGTGGGAGAGTCTAGGATAAGAGGTTATAGCCTCAGAATTAAAGGACGTTCTTTTAGAAAGGACATGAGGGGAAATTTCTTTAGTCAGAGGGTGGTGAATCTTTGCAATTCTTTGCCACAGAAGGCAGTGGAGGCTGTCAGTTGATATTTTTAAGGCATAGATAGATTCTTGATTAGTACAGGTGTCAAAGGTTACCAGGAGAAGGCAGGAGAATGAGGTTAAGTGGGAGAGAAAGATTAGCCATGATTGAATGGCGGAGTAGACATGACGGGCCGAATCGCCTAATTCTATTCCTTATGACCTTATGAACTAATTAATGTTTTCTATCGCAGGCAAACAAATTAATCCTGATTAGTATGTCAGTTATATATATAAGAACACACCCATTTTCACTGGGACTTGGGAGGGCTCCATATTCAAATAACATATCCTTTAAAATGATGTTCCTACCTGGAAGCAATTCTTAAATTTCTTGCTCACGAAGTAGAGAGCGATGGGGTTTATACATGAATTCAGAGTTGCCAGATTGATGCCAATGAAATCCAATACTAGCAGATTGCTATTGAAAGGAACAATCAAATATTAGTGCATTACAGGTATGAACAATATCATGCGATCTATTTTGAAGAATGAAAATAAAATTCATCAAATGATCAACTTGTTGCTGCTGCTACTGAATAATTTGCTAACTCGCCTCTCCATTCTGAAACAGACAATGCCCCTCCACGGCTTGAAGGAGTACGCTCACCACATAATATTATCTGCCAAGCACTTTTCCTTAGCACAATTCAGGAAAAGCAGCCTTAAATAACTGCTGATTAGAATGAGCAACATTGTCATGATGCATATTCTTTTTATAAAAATAAGGCGAGGGTTTTAAAACAATTTGTCACTAAATCAATATGTATTGTATTATATGAACGTTGGTAAAGAACATGCATGCATTTTGGGCTCCCCAAATTCAACATGTTAGCTGTGATTCGTTAGACTACTTTCTGGTTTTCTCTTTAATATGAAGCAAATAAAATTTTCACAAAAGATGGACTCAGAAGGGCGTATTTAATGTGAAGTAGGCATTGTCAGTTGCTGGACCTTATATCAAGCCATAGGTTTGCCTGGAACAGAAGAGATTATGCATGGATCTGATAGAGGCAGTTTGAATCATAAGTAACACAGACAGAGTAAATAGAGGGAAACTTCCCACTGCCAGAAGAATCAACAGCCAGTTAACTTAAACTGGGGTGCTTTGGGGAAACATGTATTATAAAATCATCTATTATGTACCCAAAAGTGGGTGTGTTTAGTGATCCTGAGTCCTAAAGTATTTTACAAAATAAGTACACATGAAACAAAAATAAATCGGCCTTAATTACTTAAAGGAAGAAAGGGGACATTCTCTTCAAGGTAACTTCTGAGAATGAGACAGAGATTATGGACTGAAATTACATTCCTTAACAAATGAGTGGTGCAAGAATTCCCTTTTTGAAAATGTTCCCATGATCTCCATTCCCTGTAACAGTATGGTCCTATTCTGGCCATGGTGGCTATTTTTCAGCTTTGATAGCCAGCAAGTCAGAGCATGTGGCTTCATTAACTGTCAATGTCATCAGTGGCTGGAAATGTAGGGGGAAGATCATTTCTCAAGTGACAGAATTGATGAGCAGGCTGGAACAAATAATTTTGGACTAGCGAGTTCAGCTCACTTGTCACTAGACGATCTGTCGCTGTGCCCTCATGTCTCAGCAATGGTCTTACATTCATAACCTTCTGAGGGCATATTTATAGGATACATTAGTGGTGAGTGTGCTTTAAAATTAAAATGCTCTGGAGTAAATTCTGAAGGAATAAAAGGTGCTATGCAATGTAGGTTCCTTCCTGTAAATTAACACAATGCAAATCTATGGTGTGCTTTTCTGTTCTCAGATGGTAAACATGTAATTTTAAACAGACAGCCTTAAACAGGTTAATAATTTTGATAATTCAGTGGAAAAATAAATTTCAACGAACTCATTAACAATTCATGTCAGTATCCCTGAAAGGAAATTTAAGATTCATGTAAAGAAAATGTAACTTGTTGGTCTAACTTACTTAAGCAATTCACATCTGTTTGGGTCAATTTCATGGTAAATAGTCATCTTTAAAATTCTGCCAAGATGGAGAGGGAACCAGCACAGAGCAAAAATCACAACTAAAAATAAAACTGTTTTGGCCACTTCTCGGCGCTGAAAAATAAACACACAAGAAAGCTTTAGTTCAATGAATATTAACCACTTGTACGTAGCCACAAGCCAAAAAAACATTCTCAACCCAAATATCTGTAAACTGGGGGTCTTGTATTTACCAAACAGTTTGACCTAACCACATACTTACTCATTCTGGTATAAACTCACAGAGAGGTATTCCAGCTCTGTGTAACATTGTAAATTGGCCCATTACTTGTAAAATGAGTGAGATATCTCATGAAGTCATATGGCACAGAAATGGACTCTTTCGCTCACTGTGCCCATGCCGCATTCTATACCAAGGAAGTTTTGATATACTCATCTGAATACTGCTTAAATGTTATGTGAGGACCTGTCTCCAAATTTCAACCACTCTCTGGATGAAAAGGTTCTTCATCTAATCCCCTCTAAATATCCTTAACTGAAACGATATCCTCTGGTTATACGTATCTCTGCTAAAGACAAATGTTTCTCACTTTCTACCCAATTTACAGCACTCATTTTGCATCAACCATGATCATGTTTAATGGTAGGGCAGGGTTGAAAAACCTGTTGGCCTCCTCTACTCCTACTTCCTTGTGGTTTTGTCTTCACTCAACAACACACTTAGTCACTTCCCTGAAAAATTCAATTAAATTACTTAGCAGGATCTCCCCTTAAAAACAGTCTTGCTGACGATCGCTGATCGGTCCCAATCTCTCCAAGTGCAGTCTAATCCTGTCACTCGGAATCTTTTCCAATAATATACCTGTCATGTGTTGGACTCACCCCATCGTACTTATCCCTACTGCCAATCTTGGATAAATGTACCGCATTTCCTGTCCTCCAGTCATCTGGCACCTCTTGAGGAGATTTGAAAGTCTCTGCTAAAGCCCTAACAATCTCTTCACTTACTTCTCAACAGATCTAGGGGATTTATGCACTTTTAAGCTGCTAGGTCATTAAATACTCCTATTCAATGATCATTTGGTCGGAAATTACACTGTTCCCCGCACTGAATTCTCCAACTACATTATGTCTTTGTCCATAATGAACACAGAAAAGTATTAATTTAAGACTTCACCTGCATCCTCTGGCTCCATACACAAGATTGTCATGTTGGTCCCTAATAGGCTTCCTCTTTCCCTGGTTACTCTCGTGCTCTTAATTTACTTCCAAACTGATTTAGGATTTTTTTTGTTCACTACAGCTATTGTGTGCGTTTGGTTTGCTTTTAGAGATAGCAAAGGGAACATGCACTTCTCTTAATAAGAACTTGATGAGCAAATACTTTTGTAGTATTTCTCTCTGATTTGCCCACATATTTACTCCTCTATCTTCCACTAACTATTTGGAGACTCATAGCACAAATCCAGAAATATAATTGTCCTATTTTATTTCTACATTTCGACCACATGTCCTCATTTGATGAACCATCTAGGATTTCCACCCTTCGTGATGCACATTGGACACCTTGATTAATATTTGCAATGTGACCTTCTCATTCATACCAACCTCCAAAGCACGTTGCACCTGAAGACTATATACATTGGAATTTTGAACTGCACTCTTACTCATCTTAGTTCAGTTTAGAGAAACAGAGCGGAAACAGGCCCTTCGGCCCACCGGGTCCGCGCCAACCATTGATCCCTGCAAATTAACACTATCCTACACCCACTAGGGACAATTTTTACATTTACCAAGCCAATTAATCTACAAACCTGTACGTCTTTGGAGTGTGGGAGGAAACCAAAGATCGCGGAGAAAACTCACTCAGGTCATGGGGGAACGTACAAACTCTGTACAAACAGCACCCGTAATCGGGATCGAACCCGGGTCTCCGGCGCTGCATTCGCTGTAAGGCAGCAACTCTACCGCTGCACCACCGTGACCATGATCTGTCAATAACTTATCTGAGACAACAATAATATCATAATCCCATATGTTAATCAAAACCCTCAGATCATCTGCTTTACTTCCCAGACTCTTTATGTTACAATCGATGTAATCTAGCCCTGCATTCTTGCCCTGTGCCTTCAGGGTACATTGCCAAATCCATTTATGCTTCGTGGACTGGACTTGCACCATTTTCCATCTATTGCTGTTCATTACCACCTACTGTACTACTGCACTAAGTCTCATTCCTGTGCCTACTGGGATGTCTTAGATTACCTTCTGTATTTGTCTGTTGTTCACCTTTGCTATACTCTTGAGTCCCATTTGTAGTACTAAAACAAAGACATCCAAAGTACATAAAAATTCGGATGAAGATTGTCTGATCTGAAATATTGCCCCCTGACCTGCCGAGTGCTTCTACCATTTCTGTTTTTATTTCTAGTATCTGTAGTTTTGTGATTTTCAGCAGATAAAAGTGCATTATTGTGTAGCCAAATTTGGGATATTTGAAATGCCACTTTCATCCCTTGGAAGAGTTCTCCACTTCTTCATCAACCCCAATATCGCTTGTGTTACATCTTTCTGACTAACAAAAATACATGAAAGAAATTATGTCGGAATAGTGGACAAACGGGATCCACAGTTTAACCGGAGAATTGATAATACATTGAGGACAACTTCAAATAGTTTCATATCTGGCTCACTCACTTTTCATTTTGCTCTCCACTGAAAGAACAGGATTGGTAAACTGACCGTGTGATTTTATTTTTGGAATTATTAACAATGTAATTGAAATTTTTTAAAGTTTTGATTATACATTCATTTACAATAGCTTTCACTGTATATAACTGGAAGGGGGTTGAAAACTGAGTAAATTACGAATGGAATTTAAGAAGGATAGCCTAGGAGATTGAAACACGTTGAAACTGAGAAGCTGGGTCAGTATAGATGGTACAATTCTTTTATAATACCAATAAGAATTGAAAGATTTTACCCGTTTCAAGTGTTCGCTCAGAGTGATCCGCAAACTTTTGTTCCTCTTATTCAGCATCTCACAGGTCATTAGAGTGTAGAAGAAAGCAGTGCAGGCCAGAGGCATGCAGAAATAAAACACGAACACCCACCAGTCCTTCACAATGATGTAGAACTGCAAGAGAACACATCATATTCTGTTAGATGCAAGCAGCCGACACAGAGCCAACAAAATACACTCTTCTTTTTAGTTATTCACATAAAGCACATTTTCAAATGTACAAACTTGTTTTAATATTGAAAATCTCAGTTGAAAAACTGAAATACAGTCCAGGTCACATCAAAGGTTGGAAATAGTAATGAGCCAACTTTCCAGTTGATCACAATGGCAGTATACCTCTGGCAAGGCAGAATCTGCCTCCCCGTGTTTCCTGTCAATACCAGTCAAATTCTTTAGATCAGGAATGTTTGAATAAATTTGTTTGTCTGGATCCTCCTTTGATTTTTAATTCCCAATTCAGAAATTCCTTCCTGGGGTGCTGAACAAAGACAATGCCATGAGGCCTCTTTGCCTAGTCACCAATTCCATCCCTGCCCTTGCACTATCTGGGACTGAATCAGAATATTCACAATCTTAGGACAATCAGAGCCACATAAGATCTCCCAACCTCGTACCTGAGCCATTAATAACGCCGACCTGCCTCTATCACATTGCTTGATTTACCCTGTGTTAAAGAAGGAACTGCAGATGCTGGAAAATCGAAGGTACACAAAAATGCTGGAGAAACTCAGCGGGTGCAGCAGCATCTATGGAGCGAAGGAAATAGGTAACGTTTCGGGCCGAAACCCTTCTTCAGAAACCCGCTTGATTTACCCTGCCTGATCTCACTGGCTATTGACACTGACATCCACGTCTCTGGAAACTCCATTTCCAATGCTCCCTTCATTGGTCTCCCACCTCCCAAAACTCATCCCAAACTCTGTAGCCCTTACACTATTTGTGCTTTTAGATGTTCTTACTCTGTGCGTATTCACCTCCTTTGGTCTTTACTCCTGACTACTTTCTGATGTTTAAATCCCTCCATGGTCTGTCCCCTTCATCTCCTTTGCTCACTGCCCCACCATTGGTACTCATGCCACCATCTGCCCTGGCATTAATCGCTGACATTCCCTTCCAAAACAACTCCACCTGGTCTTTTCTCTTCCTAGTTGATACTTAAGATCAAGTTTTTGCAAAGCTATAGTAATATGGATGATCGTAAATAGACTGCAAATCTAATCGCCATGTTCAGTACCACGACAGGTTTGTGCAAAGTGTGCAGCTGTTCTTTGTGTGTCAGGTACTGCATATGATGATTTGTGTACGCTTCAGCTGGCCTGAATGATTTAGTCTAGTATGAATTATTGAGATGTTTAAAACAAAATACATTCATCAGACTGAAATGTAGACTGGTGATATAAACAAACCTTTCCTGAAAACAACTAAATATAAAATGAATAGGAAGTTCAACTGTTTTGAATTAGACTGATGAATGGACACATGGTAGGCCAGCCACAGCTTTGTTGGGTGCAAGTCCACACTCTATGGGAAGCCTAACAAGAGTAACCACCTGCAGGAGAACAGGCTGTGCTTTATCGAGGCTGAGCAGCAGATGGTGTTGCTGAAGGCCACACTGAAAGCACATTTCAGGAGGTAGAAATACCTTGTGGCTTCAATGTCTGCAGGCAGAGATCAGGAGACCTGGAGTGGATTTCACTCTTGAATTTATATTGAGCGGTGGAGGTTGCTCTGATGGGTCAGCCAGAGCCATTGCGCCTCAGCTGTAGAGGACGGAGGAAGAGAGGGAATGCAATAACCGTAGGAGATCTGATGGGTATTGCTTTTGCTGCCGATATGACCCATAATGGCATGTTAACCTTCTTCAGACTGGAACGAAAGATGGCATGAAGCAATTATGCAGCTTTCTGGGTGGGGTAGGAGAAATCAAAGAAGTCAAATAGCCAATTAATTAGGTAATTTCTGTGGGTAGCATCTTAGTTTGAGTGCAGTTTAGAGATACAGCGTGGAAACATGCCCTTTGGCCTTCTGAGTCCACGCTGACCGCTTCCACATTAGGGAAAATTTACAGAAGCCAATTAATTAAGAAACCTGCATGTCTTTGGAATGAGGGAGGAAACCGGAACACCCAGAGGAAACCCACGCGGTCACAGGGAGGACTTGCAAACTCCATACTGACAGCACCTGTAGTCAGCATCGAACTCCGGGCTCTGGCGCTGTAAGGCAACAACTCTACCGCTGTGCCACCCCACTTAAAGGGCGAAAGTGGCTATTTAAAAGGCAATATCTCCTGGTGCATGCCACTAGGGATGCAGGAAGAGATGCATTGATGCAATGATGAAGGAATTTTGAGTCCGTGGCACTGGAACCTGTTCCGGTGAGGAGGTGCCTGTACAAATCACACAGCTTGCATCTCATCGGGGCTGGTGTCAAACTCATTCTGGGGAGAGTTGCTAGTGTTGTAGGGGGTGGGGGTCAAAATTTCACAAAGAACTTTGCTAAGTAGATTGTGAAATAAAAAAACAATGCGCACAGAGGATTTGGAGACAGACAATCCAAACACAAGGAATAATATAGTATTACATGGGAAGATTAACCATGAGTAAAAGAGAATCTTGGGAGGATACAGAGCTTTCACGAGACCACATGTGTAATACCATATGCAGGTCTGATCTCTCAACATCAGGAAGTATACAGTATACTTGTGTTAGATGGAGAGCAACAAAGTTCACTAGGTTAGGTGTCCAATACGTTTTTGGATGTTAATGGAATCGAATGCTACGCAGTTATTGCAGAAAAGTAGCACTAAGCTCAAAGAACAACCATGAACATATTGAATGGTAGAGCAGGCAAAATGTATCAAATGGCCTAAACCTGTTTCTATTTCTGGTTTTCTATGAGAGGTTTATAGTTCAGGTGTGTAAATGTACCAAGTGTAATAAATAAGACTAGTGAGCTGCAAAAGTAAATAGACAGTTAGGATAATGATGTTATGCTGATAACAGAGATTGAACAAAACATGACAGCATCGACAACAAAGCTTTCAAGAAAGACTTGGAGAGAAAGAAAATAGATGGAATGCGATTGGCAGAATTGATTAAGGAGAATATTGCAGTGCTGCAAAAGGAGGAATTTCTGGAAAGTTTCATGAACAAAATATATCTGGTTAGAGTTACAAACAAAAAGCTGCAATTATACAACTTGGAATAGACTACAGGGCACAGGCTAATGGGAAGGATATAGAGGAACACGTTTTTAGATACATTATAGAGAGATATAAAACATTAGTTGGATTTGACGACTCGGACTGCAACATACAGAGAAGAGGAGGAAGAGGAAGAAATTCTTAAGTAAGTTCTGAATTTGTTTGATTAGTGGGCTGATGAACCACAGTGTGAAAGGGAAGCAAATGTCAATGTTGGAATGTTTACAAAATGAAAGACGGACAATTTTGTATAGGAAGGAACTGCAATTGTTGGTTTATAATGAAGATAAGACAGAAAAAGCTGGAGTAACATAAAAAGAGGCAGCATTTCTGGAGATAAGGTATAGGTGACATTTTGGCTCGAAACCCTTCTTCAGACTGAAAGTAGAGGTGGGGTGGGGGATGGAGAATCTTTGTTTTGGACTCTTTTGACAATTTTAGTGAGTTGAGAAAGGATCGGGACCTGATAAGACTGCAGGTGATATCAGAAATAGGAGCCAATTCTCCAATTCAAGACCACAAAGGTGTTTGAATTGGAGAATTTAAATTTTTATCAGTTTAGACTATAGAGGCAAACCATTTTGCTTTGGATCAATAAAAATGTCACTATTTTATTATTGTTTAAAAGTGCAGGTTTTAACCACCATTAAAAATGATTAGTTGCAAAGTTTTCCATAATAATGTGTGATGAAAGTTATTTTTCTGTACTATATTTCTCATGTAACCAATATAATCCTTTCTGATAGATCCCTATCAAAAACACAGAGGACAAATTAATATTCCCAACAAGAACAATTCAACTTTTTGTGCTTATGTCAAATAAATTAGATTTCCATTACATATGCCTTCAGGACTCAATACATGAGTAATTATTTATTTGTGAGGTAAAAACATATTTTAATTGTTAAAATCAGAAGAAGCCAACCAAATGATGTAGAACAGAAAGAAGATATTTTAATGCCTAACAGACCCATGAAATACCCCAATCTTTTCAATAACAATTAGTATCTGGGAAGAGACAGTAAGTGTAACAATCATAAACACATGTGTACTGCTGCATAAATCAGAAAGTCATGCATCATTCATGAGTTTATGTTCATAGAATCATCAAACATTGTGATAGGGGAAAATAGTTTAGTATTATTTCCAGATTGCAACAGGCCAAACTATATAAATTCCATACTGTTTCACTCTGGTTTCCCAAATATTCATTTGATTCCCTCTCAGCACTGCGATACACTTGCCTTCATTATAGCCATTGTGGCTATTTATTTCTGCTGTGAAGGCAAAGATGGGATGAGTCAATGATTGTTTTGGTCAATGCCTCACTGCATCAAAATGCAATCTGGCTGGGAATTGTACATTTGCATATTAGTCTGAAGAAGGTCCCCATCCACAATTCCCTCCACATGTTGCCTGGCCCGCTGAGTTGCTCCAGCAATGACTGTTTTGCAGTGATTTTACTTCCCCGGGGCTAGAAGGGAGGGAGACACCGACGGGGTGGGGTGCTCAGTGGGGTGTAGGGCGTGGGGATTTGAAGTGGGAGAAGCTGGGAATTGGGAATTTGCTGGCATTGACTGCAGTGATCAGTCACAAAGGCTCTCTTTCTGGATGTGAGATTATGAACACGGGCACTTTTTCTGGAAGAGACCAAAACAATAGCACCCTTTCTGGAAGGAAGTTTAGAATATCAGCCCTTTCTGGAAGGTAACTCAAATTTCACTGTATCTTAACTGGTACATGTGACAATAAATTGACCTTGAAACCTTGAAGTTCGAAGACAGCACTCTTTCTGGAAGTGAAATTAGGAATACTGCCGACCTTTCATGGGGGGGGGGGGGTGCGGGCAGGGATATGGATTGGAACAACGTGTTTAGGTCGAGTGTGAGGGCTGCATAAATATTTGGAGATGTGTGGTCTCCTGGGCCGTTGCTGCTGGAGTGAGGCCCGTTTGTTCAGGGTACCCATCAACAGGGACTCCAAGACAATGTGATCCAAGTTCACGAGCAATGCTCAGAAGGTACAGCTGGTTTGTAAAATTCATGTTAGGGCACAAGATTGACATGGGAAATGGCAGTTGAATTTTTAAAAATTACAATGACATTTTCATTTTTTGCAAATTGGTAATGTGAAAATTTACTTTCAATTATGTAAAGCTGAAAATCAAACAAATCTATGCAATTTAAGCTATGGTTGTGTATTTTTATTGACTTTTATGTGGAAAATGGTCTAACGTCTCCCTTTATGCTACTTAAAATAATTGTCATTCTATTTCCTTGATACTCAAACAATGAAAATGTATCATTATTTGCTTCAATGAATGAACAATTTTTAAATAATGACGTAGTTTTCTCCAATAGTTTTTGTATCCAGAATGAAGTGGGGTTTTTTCCTTCAATTTCTACACTCCAATCTGTTTTTTGGTTCTTTCATATTAGCAGAACATTCTTTACATATTTATCATTTAAAAAAAATATCATTTTTGCTTTTTATTCTGTCAAGTGCATAACATTTGTCAAGTCCTACATGAATTAAACTTAAGCATGATAAAACTTATTAGGACATGATTTTTATAAGGGACAACTATGGTGAAACAAATAGAAGAAAGGATTAAAAAAAAATGAGCAGAAGCCCCTATTTAATAATTTTAATTTATGTCTTAATTTTGAAACTTAATGCTCTTTCTTGAATCTCTCTGCACCAGATGAGAGCTCTTGAGATCTGGGTTAATGGAGGTCTGAAACAGAACCCAACAAGAAGCACAAAGGAGTTCAAAATCTCTCAAAATCAGGGATGATGCACGGGGTCTTTCACCCAGAGTAGAGAATCAAGAACCAGAGGGCATAAATTAAAGGTGAGAGGGGAAACCTGAGGGACAACTTTTTCACACAGAGGGTGGTGGGTATATTGAATGAGCTGCCAGAGGAGGCAGTTGAGGGAGATACTATAACAACATTTAAAAGACATATGGACAGGTACATGGATAGAAAAGGTTTAGAGGGATGTGTTCCAAACACAAGCAGGTGGGACTTGTGTAGGTGGGTCATCTTGGTCGGCGTGGACAAGTCAGGCGGAGGGACCTGTTTCCATACTGTATGTCTCTATGACACATTATGGGCCTGTCCCACTTAGGCGATTTTTCAGGCGACTGGAACGGAGACTATCAGAGTGGAACACACACATCGCTTCCTTCACCAGCCCGTTATGCAGGCAGGGGACAGGGCAAGCGGGGGAGCGCTGTCCGAGTGAAATTCACACGGTGCAATGCAAAGGTGATACAGACACACACCGCGATGAACAGGAAGGTTGGCGTTGTAATTAAGACGGCTAAAGCACAGTGTACGGTAAGTCCTTTAAAAGAGGAGGGAGAAGGAGTGGAGACAACTTTTAAGAAGCCAGACAACTTTTAAGAAGCCAGAGATACACGGCTGTGAAGCTCGGCGGACATTAACATTACCGGTCGGTTATCCTTGATTCTGAAAACTACTGCTTACGTTTTTTTCCCAATGAGTCAATAAAATTTACCGGTCAGTACCGGCTACAACCCTCGAGAACCTACGAGAACCTTCGACCTCCTGGCAACCCACTAGGACCTCCTGGCGACACACCTACAGCACGAGAATTCTCGCTACTTTACATGGCGGCTTCATTCTAGTCACCGCTAATTTTTCAACATGTAGAAAAATTTGCGGCGACCATAATGAGGCCGCGACTAGCTCCCAGAATGCGGGAACTCCTCACGACCATGAAGGCGACTCCACAGCACACACGCGAACATGTGGCGACCGTGTGGGGACTGCATTGTCTCCTGCAGTCGCCTAAGTGGGACAGGCTCATTAATGTGATAAACATCAAAGGTAAACAATTTAACAATTTTATTAATCAGTCCAGAAATGAAATGATTACACTAAGCATTTCAACTGTGTGTTGAAATATTTTATAGGAATAACTGACATTCCAGGAAGAACAACAAGTTAACTTTTTTTTTAAATGTATCAGCAAACAGCAGCATTATCTAATAACCAAATTTGATAACATGCCACCTAAGGACAAAAAAGGCAATCAAAGGTTTGATCAGAAAGGTAGGTTTGAAAGGATATCTAAAAAGGTAGGAGAGGTGCAATGTCAAAATAAAATTGAAGGACTAAATTCCGCAGAATTTAAGGGCGTGACACCATGAGTTAAAGACACTAGAGGTGGGAAATTAATATTGGTGGTGCGTGATTGTCAGGGATGACAGAAATCTCAGAGGGCAGAGGAGCTTGAGGTGGTTACAGTGACAAGGTCCAAGTCATCAACAGGTTTGGGAAACAAAGGTAAAAACATTAAAATTAAAGTATTGGTAAACCAGGAGCCAAAGTAGATCAATGAAAATACAGACAATGAGCAAATGGGATTTGGTGTGTGAGTAGTAATTGCAGGACTTATGAGCATGAAGGATGGAAAATGAGATGATGTATGCTGGAGCAGTCAAATCCAGGCGCAAAATAAATGGAAGACCAAGGTACACCTTTAGAAAGACAACTCAGATATATTACAAGAGAGGACAAGCAGAAATACACACTGCAAATCTTTCCCATCAACCTGTTCCAGATCAAGTTATTTTGTTGTAAGTGCATGCTCTAATGCTGACCGCAGCTCATAAAATGAATGGTTTTCATGGCTTCAGAAAGCTTCATGCACACTTTTTTTCTGCTTGAAGAATTATGACACACTGCAGGGATATATTTTTGATAGAGTAAAAATACTCCTTCACATTAGAACATGACCCGGGCACTTTTCTACCTGGACCCAATGATATAAAGCAGCAGATCCAAGCACCAGAAACTGTGAGCCTTTGACTGCAAGAGGGGAAATCTCTTCAAATAATAGAGGAAAATATCGATCAACATCTTCTCCATGATGAGTACCAGTTTGGTGAGCTTCTCACTCACTGATGGCCATGTTAAAAGCTATAGTGTGATCGAGGAATAATGGATCATCACAGTCATAAGGGTATTAAGAAAAGTGGGAGGTTATTCTGAAAAAGATAGATCACAGACATGTATCAGGATAGAGGTGTGTTGATGGCATTCTTCAAAAGGACGAGGAGCCAATAATAGGGTCTGCTTGCGGAAGGCCAAATTGGAAATTGATGGTTGGCTGTTTATCTGGAACGGAACCAACAGAATACACTGGAGTCTCAGGTGAAAAATGAATTCAGAGAGGGCATGTGAACAAATGAATAGGAACTAGGGAGAGAGCTAATGAATTAAACCTGGGCTTGGCTTGGAGGTGGGACTGCAACAGGCTGCAGTCATAGTGTCATAGAGTATGGAAACAGGGCCTTCGGCCCAACTTGTCCACGCCAACCAAGATGCCACATCCAGGCTAGTTTCATTAGTCCACGTTTGCCCCATATCACTCTAAAACTTTCCTATCCATGTACCTGTCCTTTTTTTTAAATGTTGTTATGGTACCTTCCTCAACTACCTCCTCTGGCAGCTTATTCCTCATATCTACCACCCTCTGTGAAAAAAGTTGCCCCGCAGATTCACATTAAATCTTACTCCTCTCATCTTAAACCTACTTCTTCTGGTTTTTGATTCCCCTACCCTAGGTCAAAGACTATGCATTTATCATATCTATTCCCCTCATGATTTTATATATCTCTATAAGATCACCCCCAACCTTCTGCACTCCAAGGAATAAAGTCCTAGTCTGCCCAACCTCTCCTTATTTTTCAGCCCCTCAAGTCCCGGCAACATCCTTGTAAATCTCTGCACTCTTTCCAGTTTAATGAAATCCTTGCTATAGCAGGGTGGCTAAAACTGAACACTGTACTCCAAATGTGGCCTCACCAAGGTATATGGATAGGAAAGGCTTGGAGGGATATGGGCCAAGAGCAGGCAAGTTGGACTATGTTGGTTTTGCAACTTGGTTGGCATGGGTGAATAGGGTTAAAAAATCTGTTTCTATGCTGTATAGCTGCACGACTCTACGATGGACATATGTGATCCCATCTTTCATGATTTTACAGACCTTTGAGCATTATTGTTTCAAGATGAATATTTCCTTGCTGTTGTGTTGCTAGTTTAGACTTTGTGGAGCAGAAAAGTCCAAGGAGTGGGCATGTGGTTTTGGGGCGATGCAACGTCAAGATACAAGGAGGAAAGAGACCTGAACAGATGTTCTCAAGTTGAGTGACACCAAAGTCCAGGAGCATGCCACAGAAGTTGGAAGAAGAGTTAGGAGGAGGAGGTTGGCTGTGCAAGAAAAAAAAACTGGAGTTGTTTTTGTTGTGCAGGATGACCCTGAAGCACTGGAAAGTTTAAACTGAAGAGACTGAGGCTCAATAGCATTTGATATGATCCCATCAAATATGCTAAGGGGTTGTTAGGACAGCAGTCACTGGAAAAGCACATTTATTTCACGTACGAGTTCAAATTTAAGAAAGTAAACCAATCTACATTTCGTACAGGGACAGAACAAATCATTATGTTAAAAAACTTAGGTTGTGCAGCTGAAATCAAAAAGACTGCAGAGATCCTTGTCATTTGAGAGATAACATTCTGGGAAATAGTTTAGCTATTTTAAGAAAAGATTACTTTATAAGGAAGTAAAATTCTCAAGCAGTTTGGTACTCATGCCCATCCTTTTAGAACTTTAGACTGAAGGCGACCTATTGCCCAGGTAAGGATCAGATGCAACTTCACCCCATGGATGAAACACTGCACGGAGGGGTTCACAGCTTGAGCAGCCAAACATAGAACATAGAACAGTACAGCACAGGAACAGGCCCTTCGGTCCACTATGTCTGTGCAGAACATGATGCCATGACCAATGGTTATCTGCCTACGGATAATCCACTTCCCTCCATTCCCTGCAAATCTATGAGCCTTTCCTAAAGTCACTTAAATGCCAATCTTGTATCTGCCTCCACCATCACCTCCTGGCAATGCATTCCAGGCGCCCATCACTTGTTGTGTAGTAAAACTTACCCTGCATTTCTCCTTTGAACTTTGCCCCTCTCACCTTAAATCTATACACTCTAGTACTTGATATTTCCATCCATGGAAAGAGGTTCTGACTATCTGCCCTATCTATGCCTCTCATAATTTAATATACTTCAATCAGGTCTCCCCACAAACTTTGGTGTGCCAGAGAAAATGATCCCAGTCTTTCCATCCTCTCCTTGCAGCTCATATCCCTAATCCCGGTATAATTCTGGCAAATTTTACTGATTGTATGTCTCGTTGTCACCTTCCCCCTCAGCTAACAATGATCCATTCTACATTTTCCTTGAGCTTTGTCCCCTTTGGCCTCTCATTTTCACACCTTACCCATCCATATCTCTAGATTCCCACTCCCCTGACTTAGTCTGAAGAAGGGCCTCGACCCGAAGTATCACCCATTCCTTCTCTCCAGAGATGCTGCCTGTCCTGCTGAGTGATTCCAGCATTTTGTGTCAATCTTCAGTGTAAACTAGCATCTGCAGTTCCTTCCTGCACATCATTCTGGCAAACCTCCTCTACACCATTTCCAAAACCTCTATATTCTTCCTGTATTAGGGTAACCAGAACTACATGCAATACTCCAAATGCAGCTTGACCAAAGTCCTAAAAAGCTGCAAGTTTTTATTCAACAGCCTGGTTGAATTATTAGAATGAAATGGAGTTACAGCAGGTAGGTGCTCTCATAATACAGTTATAGTCCAATAGACACATCTTCTATAATAACTCTACTTTCCTAGATTACACTTGGCCTTGTTTTACAGAAATATTTATCAGCCCATCTTGTGGTCATTTCGAAAAAACTGTGGTCAGCAATGAACAAGTGGCAATAGCCTGTCATTACACTTCCAATTACTGACAGAATTTCTGTGGGATTTTGCTGAAACTTGTTCTGATTAGAAATTTAGTGCAGTCCTCTAAAGTGCATCGAGGACAATGTGAATTCTGACTTAATCAGACTGAAGAAACTGAATTGAATCTTGAAGACTTTCGGATTTGTGGAAGTTAACGTAAAACATAGAACACAGAACAGGCCCTATGGCCAATGATGTCTGTACCAGACATGATGCCAAATTTATTTACTCCCTTCTGCCTGCATGTGATCCATATTCCAATCCCTGCATATTCATGTACCTATCTAAAATCTTTTTTAAATGCCACTATTATATCTGCATCGACTACCATGCTTGACAGTGCTGTATACAAAATTCTTGCCTGCACATCTAGTTTAAACTCTGAATTTAAAGCCATGTCCTCCAGTTTTTGACAACTCCACCCTGGGTTAAAAGTTCCTCAACTCTGACACTCCAGAGAAAACAAAACAAGTTTGTCCAATTTCTCCTTATAGCTAATACCTTCTAATTCAGGTTGCATCCAGGCAAACCTTTTCCGCACTCTCTCCAAAGCCTTTACGTGCTTACTGTAATCTAAAATTCCAGGGTGATAATCTGGCAATAACACTTTTCACAACTTTGCATGAGAATGGGGGATTATTAAGATGTTTTCAGCCTTCAACAATTAGAACAGAATATAGAACAGTCTGAAGAAAGGTATCACCCATTCCTTCTCTCCAGAGATGCTGCCTATCCCGCCAAGTTACTCCAGCATTTTGTGTCTATCTTCAGTGTAAGCCAGCATCTGCAGTTCCTTCCTACATAGAATAGCCAGCATAGGAACACCAGGAACACCCATATTGTCTATGCCAAACATAATGCTAAGACCAACTCTTATCTGCCTGCACATAATCCATATCCCTCCATATCCAAAAACCTCTTGAATGCCTCTATTGTATCTTCCTCCACCACCACCTCTGACAATTCATTCTAGGCACTTGCCACCCTCTGTGTAAAAAACTTGCCCTGCCCATCTCCTTTAAACTTTGCCTCTCTCACCCGTAAAGTTATGCCCTCTACTATTTGATATTTCCATCCTGGGGAAAAAGTTTGTCCATTGTATCGTTGACATAATTTTATATACTTCAATCAGGTCTCTCCTCGTCCATTGGTGTGCCAGTGAAAATAATCCAAGTCTGTCCAACCTCTCTGCAGCTAATAACCCTAATCCATGCATCATTCTGGCAAAGCTCCTCTCCACTCTTTCCAGAGCTTCTACTACCGCTCTGTAATGGGGTGACCAAAATTGCACGCAATACTCCAATTGCGGCCTCACCAAATTCCTATAAAGCTGCATCAAGGCTTCCTGACTCATGCTCAATGCTCAATGCTCTGACCAATGATGGCAAACATTCCAAATGCCTCCTAATTCTTCCTAGATTTATTCATCGTCGTCTTCTTCTTCTGAAGCAATCCCTCAGGATCAAGGATGATTTTGTCCCACTCAGATTCTGTGGGATGAGATCAATGACTGAACTGCAGACATCTTCACACATGGGGAGGAGTGCCTGCCAGGGCTGCTGAGGTGATTGTTGTTTTTCCACGGTTTATGCCAGGATTGATGGTTGGGCTCAATGTTCCCAATATTTCTTGAATGCTCCTTCTCCACTTAGAGCTGCCTTGGCCAGCGAATCCCATGATGGCGCAATGGGCTAAGTGTTCGGCTGGCAACCGGAAGGTAGCCGGTTCGAATCCCACTTGGAGTGCATACTGTCGTTGTGTCCTTGGGCAAGACACTTCACCCACCTTTGCCTGCGTGTGAATGTATGTGAATGTGTGTGAGTGATTGGTGGTGGTCGGAGGGGCCGTAGGCGCAGATTAGCAGCCACGC
The DNA here is from genome assembly GCA_038087875.1 of Malacoraja senta. Lineage (NCBI taxonomy): Eukaryota > Metazoa > Chordata > Chondrichthyes > Rajiformes > Rajidae > Malacoraja > Malacoraja senta. The sequence goes on along the minus strand of CM075977.1, from coordinate 223,688,203 downwards.
TTCCGTCAGTCTGCCCCAGGGCAGCTGTGGCTACAGAAGTAGCTCACCACCACCGAGTGTGACTGAGGAGTGAATGAATAATGCGATGTAAAGCGCCTTGAGTATTAGAAAGGCGCTATATAAATCCCATCCATTATTATTATTATTATTATGAGTCAGTGGAGATGTTGCATTTTCTCAAGCTTTGTGCACATCTATTCATTTCCAAAATCTGGCAATAGACAATAGGTGCAGGAGTAGGCCATTCAGCCCTTTGAGCCATCACCGCCATTCATTGTGGTCATGGCTGATCATCCATAATCAGTACTCCGTTCCTGCCTTCTCCCCATATCCCTTGACTCCGCTATCTTTACGAGCTCTATCTAACTAACATGGCGTTGGGCATGCAAATGAAGTGATCTGCCCAACAGATCCCTTGGTGTTAGCAAGAGCCTTAACACTGGAGATATTGATGTGGGAGAGAACAACAACACTGTTCAACATTTATCTTCAGAAAATGTGGGGGATTTTCCAAGCCATTGTTGGTGGCATGCTAGTGCCTTGAGGTGCCTGCTACAGTAGCAGGTTTTAGGAGCATCCAGAGGGCGGAGATCATTGTTGGCTGCAGACCATTTGCAGGTTTGAGGTTTCATTCTTCAACATCCTTTTCCTCAATTAGTCAAAGGCTGTGACGCAGTCTGAGGGCAATGGTAAATTTCACCATCAGCTAAGCAATGGCTCTGAGCAGCGTTTCATATTTTGCGTGGTTTTGGCATGAATTATTATTGCCAGAGGACAGTTTGATACATTTGCAGTAGATGAGTCGAGAATCTTGAGTGTTGAGTGTAATAAGGCTGTTCTTTGTAGATGGTTCCAGTGAATAAGTGGAGAATGTCATTGAGCTTGGGCTCTCAGCATGAACAAGTATCATGAGCATTGCTAACCTGCAATGGGCCATGGTTAAGCACTGTCTCAATTTAGAAATTAACATGCATGTTTTTGTAAATTCATGCGCTCTCCATCCTCAAATCTCTACTCTCCTTCCATCCTAATATACCTGTGGTCCTCCGATTCGAAATGTTGTCCTTTGGAGACTGTGCTTCAGGTTCTAGGCTCTAGAATTACCAATCTAAATCTTTCCATTTCCATACTGCTCTCTCCCCATTGAATACCCTCCTTGAACCCACCTTTTTCCCCCAATGTTTCTCTTATATGGCTTAGTGTCCAATGTGGTTTGACAATCCTCGTGTAAATAGCCTTATGCCCCTGTCCCACTTAGGAAACCTGAACGGAAACCTCTGGAGACCTTGCGCCCCACCCAAGGTTTCCATGAGGCTCCCGGAGGTTCCAGTCATTCTCCATGAGTCAACAGAGGTTTTGGTCACTTGCCTGGAAAGCCTCGACCGAAGCGTGAGCTGCATCTACTGATCAAAGATCCTATAGGATCTTTGCTACCGACCGCACACACAAACACATCGCGAAGGTGGGGGCCAGGGACAGCGGAGGAGCGCTGCCTGCGCGATGAAGAGGAAGGTAAATGGCTGCCACAGAGCATGGTAAGTCCTTTAGAGAGTGCGGGAGGGAGAGAAGGGGAAAGGGGGGGGGAGAGAGAAGGGGGGGAGAGAGAGAAGGGGGGGGAGAGAGAGAAGGGGGAGGGAGAGAGAGAGAAGGGGGGAGGGAGAGAGAGAGAAGGGGGGGAGAGAGAGAGAGAAGGGGGGGAGAGAGAGAGAGAAGGGGGGAGAGAGAGAGAGAAGGGGAGAGAGAGAAGGGGGGGAGAGAGAGAAGGGGGGAGAGAGAGAAGGGGGGAGAGAGAGAAGGGGGGAGAGAGAGAAGGGGGGGAGAGAGAGAAGGGGGGGGAGAGAGAGAAGGGGGGGGGAGAGAGAGAAGGGGGGGAGAGAGAGAAGGGGGGGGAGAGAGAGAAGGGGGGGAGAGAGAGAAGGGGGGGGAGAGAGAGAAGGGGGGGAGAGAGAGAAGGGGGGGAGAGAGAGAGGGGGGGAGAGAGAGAGGGGGGGAGAGAGAGAGGGGGGGAGAGAGAGAGAGGGGGGAGAGAGAGAAGGGGGGGAGAGAGAGAAGGGGGGGAGAGAGAGAAGGGGGGGGAGAGAGAAGGGGGGGAGAGAGAAGGGGGGGAGAGAGAAGGGGGGGGAGAGAGAAGGGGGGGGAGAGAGATGGGGGGGGGGGAGAGATGGGGGGGAGAGAGAAGGGGGGGAAAGAGAAGGGGGGGAGAGAGAGAGAAGGGGGGGAGAGAGAAGGGGGGGAAAGAGAAGGGGGGGAGAGAGAGAGAAGGGGGGGAGAGAGAGAGAGAAGGGGGGGAGAGAGAGAGAGGAGGGGGGGAGAGAGAGGAGGGGGAGAGAGAGGAGGGGGAGAGAGAGGAGGGGGGAGAGAGAGGAGGGGGGAGAGAGAGGAGGGGGGGAGAGAGGAGGAGGGGGGAGAGAGAGGAGGGGGGAGAGAGAGAGTGGGGGGAGAGAGAGGAGGGGGGGAGAGAGAGGAGGGGGGGGGAGAGAGGAGGGGGGGGGGAGAGAGAGGAGGGGGGGAGAGAGGAGGGGGGGAGAGAGGAGGGGGGGGAGAGAGAGGAGGGGGGAGAGAGAGGAGGAGGGGGAGAGAGAGGAGGGGGGAGAGAGAGGAGGGGGGAGGAGAGTGGGGGGAGAGGAGGGGGAGGGAGGGGAGGAGAGGAGAGAGGAGTACTCCAATGAGCCAATCAAAATGGCCGGTCAGCGAAGGAGATTGCCTTCGACTGCCTGTAAGTAAATAGCAACCCCACTCCACTGGCTTCGACCAAATGGCAACCTATTTTTAGTCGAGGCCGTTTTGTTTTTTTTTGAAATAATCGCAGGAACATAGTAGAAGCCTCGATTACGCGGAAACCACATTCCACCATTAGGGAGAGTGACCAGAACCTCCGGGAACCTCATGGAAACCTTGGGTGGGTCGCAAGGTCTCCAGAAGTTTCCGTTCAGGTTTCCTAAGTGGGACAGGGGCATAAGGGTACTTTCCTATGTTGCACGAGCACTAGAAGTACATATTATAGTAATTTCCTTGACCTACAATAAGTATGGCACCTTCACACTGGCATATGTGAAACTTTTCAGATCTGCTCTCATCCACCCTATACTGAAGAACTTCTGGGATTTTTTTTATCCATTGGTTTTGCTCTTTGTCACA